>OU015492.1:175098656-175496156 GCA_907164885.2 Dolomedes plantarius
TAATATAATGCTAGATATGTAGCTATATAGGTAGTAAAACATGACGCTGTATAACATGATGTCATATGTAGTAAAACAAAGTTCCACTGAATTTTCCTCTACCGTTATAACCTAAGTAAAGGCGAAATCTATTTTGAGATTAATTAATGGAGAGTTTTAGAGATGAGCATCGTAAGTTTATTTAACTGAACCATTAACGATATAACATAAGCTCCAAGTTTTAAACATGTCTTAATTTTTTTATTGATAGGAAGTCTTGTTGATAAAATATTGATGATTTACTTGGATCATCAGAGTTTAAACAGTTACTAACTTAAAACAGTTACGTAAAACAGTTACTTAAAACGTTTACTAAAACAAAACTTTATATAACCGTAAGAGGCTACTTTAGAATCTTATATCATCATTTCAAAAACTAATGATGGGTTTTTGATAGTAACCCCAAGTTTAAATTACATCTACTTATAAATTTATATTGATGGACAAAATATATTATTCTATCCATTATTATACAGTCATAAATTCCTTTAATAATAAGTTTAAATATCTATTACTTTTTCATTTATTCTTTTATGCACTCTACAAGAACAAATTTGCAATTCTTTGATAATTATGGTATATGATGGCCGCTACTGATATTAGATGATACCTAAGCGCATTTTCTCATTTACAATATCCCATATGTGTATAATTTTTATGTAACACGAAGCTTCTTCGATTTTCCATTTAGATAACTACGGAAAACACATTTGAAAAAAACGAATTCTTGTCTATATCTTGTTCTGAAGTATGAGGAAGTCTGGTATTATTGTAATTATGCACTTTTTGCGTACGCTTCTGACGTACTTGCAGAGATCTAGTATATTAGATCCTAGAACATTTTTTGACGTACTTGTAGATACATTTAGTCATTTGAGACCGTATTGCTGTAGATATCCCATTATCTTACATTCTAAAATTAGCCCATATATGTAATATGTGATGTATTTAAGTAATATATATGTAATATATTTCAGTAAAATTGGTTTTTATGGCAAGACAGAGCTGCTCAAAAAGCAGTGTTGCAGAAAAAATCTTAAGTATACTTTTTTATATCTGTCTGGTAAATATTTCAACATTCCATTAATTACTATACATTTCGCTCATTCCTTTCAACAACGTCATATCTAAAAAAAAAATATTTTTCAGGAGAGTGATTTGAAAGTTGAAAAGTACATTGAAATGTATTGAAAATAAATTTTAATTCTGCTCTCTAGCGGCTAAATATTGAGTGGTGAGATATGACGATTTTGCAGGGATATTTTACTCTTTCAGGGCATTCTGAAAACAAAAAGGTAAAAATCGCCGATTTTTGAGATATGACGTTGTTGAAAGGAGCGATTTGTATACGGACATTAAGAGCAAGGACGCTAGCTTTCGCATAAATAAGTTCTTATTTGCAAGTAGTTACTAAGAAACTACAGGGTGCGGCAGAAAGAACGTTCCAATTTCGAACAATAAAAATACAAAGCAAGATAGAAAAAGAAATATTTTATACCTGACAAGTACACAGTATGCTATTGTCATTCATTAAGTTTTAAAGATTACATCAGTTAAATGGCGACCGTTATTTTCGATGCAGTTTTGAAGTCTCTTTAGGAAATTTAGATGCATTCAAATCTGCACCGAAAATGACGGTCGCCATTTAACTGATGTAATCTCTAAAACTTAATTAATGACAATGGCATACTATGTACTTCTCAGGTATAAAAGATTTCTTTCTCTATCTTGCTTTGTATTTTTGTTATTGACGTTACAAATCGGAAAGTTATTTTTGCCGCACCCTGTATATAGAAATTTTATATTTGGCCAAGTAAATAGCAACGTGCTCTAAAAATTACAGCTTATTTCATTAAATAGTTATTAAGAGAAGTCAATTATACTGTTAATAGGATAGAAATTTTATATTTAGCCAAGTAAATAGTGATGTCCTCTAGAAATTACAGATATTTTATTAAATATTTAGTAACTGATGTCAATTATCTATATATATGAAACAGTTCCGTAACTGACTCACTGACTGACATACAAAGCACAGACCAAACCGCTGGACCTAAAGGGCTGTAAATTTGCATGGCAATTCTTCTTATGGTGTAGGGGTGCAATAAGAGAGATTTTTGAAAAATTCTTCTTAGATTTTTTAAATTAAATTTTTAAGCTGTTTTAGTAACTTTTTTTAAGTTTGCATTTAAAATAATAATTTGAGGGTTATAAAATTTATATCACGAGAAAGACCATAAAAATTCTTTTAAAATGAAATCCTTTTCGAATCTTTACCTCTATTTTCTGATTTTTGGTAAAATTTTAAACATTAATTTTTAGAATTTAATTTATTAAATGCCGATCACGTGATTTCTTTTTCTGGTACTTCAAATAAATTTATCGTCACGTGCATAACAACTAAATAGACAAAAATTTTTTTCTTTCTTGCTAATGCGGCAGATGATTGGACATTATTTTGTCTATAAAATATCCCTTACGATTTTTTTATAAATATATATTTTTTTCTACATCAATTGTATACATTGATCGTCGTATTTATTATAAATATATATTTTTTTGCATTAACTGCATACATTGACCGTTGTATTTAATTTGAATGTACTCCGTAGCGAAGCGCAGGTTTTCAGCTAGTGTATTATTATAACTAAAAGATTACCGTGTTAAAAAAATATGCTTGGAGAAGTTTAAAAGTATCAAGGATAAATATAGAAAGTTATCCATTAATTACCCCTGTAAGGGAGATTGACTGCTGCATGCCATTTTATTTCCGTCGTTAAGACCCAAAATATTTTACTCATTCCTAGAACTTTCTGACGAATGTCGAAATATTTGAAGAATTTTTTTCAACATTTATTTACAATGAATATGTGAAATTTTGCCATTTCCCAAATACTGATGGACAGTTGAAGTGAAAGAAAATGATTCTGAAATATACGTACTTATTCAAATTGATAAAATATCAAATGTAATATAAAATATAATCAAAGAAATCATTTCAATAGTAATCAGAGACAAAGCTTCTATTCCTTCAAAAACAAAAAATTGGAAACAATTAGCAACAGCCAGAGAGATTTTTTTGTAGCTCTTAAGATTCCAAATCGTTTACCGATGAAGGAGCTGTTAAGGTTACTCAAGGGAAAGTGAAACTCAAATAGTCTCAGGGCAGTTTTCAAAACATTTTCAATCAATAGTAAACTGAATATATTCTATACCATTGTTATTACTTCCTCTGTCTCTTATATATATATATATATTATATATATTATATAATATATATATATATATATATTATTATATATATATATATATATATATATATAATATTATATATATATATATATATATATATATCCTTCGAAATAATCCGTATTGTGACTAAGAGATTTCAGAATTCCAAGCACATGTCACATTTTTTAGTACATTCGAGAAAACTAGTGACAAATCTCTCACACAAGTATCACGTGTTTCCGCCACAATGGCAACTTGTTTTGCGAATTCTTCAGATGTAACTTTCCAACAACATATATTTAATATGATTTATAAGACATATTTTTCCGATATGAGTAGAAATCCGTAAAATATCTAGTCAATATCAAGGTGAAGAATACTGACGACAGCAGAAAATGAAAGGAGATAAAAAAATTATCAAGGATTAAAAGTTTGAGACCAATGCAGCGTAGTCTCTTCTGAGAAATTAACTCCAGCCTCTTCTAAATCGAATAAATGCCGAAGTAAGGTATGATGTTGAAAGTGGATAGCCTTAGAAAACTGAATTCAATGTTAAGATAACGAAAATTAATAAATGGGATATCAGGTAAGATAATGAAAATAATTAATTATTAATTTATGAATTTTCGTTATCTTAGCATTGAATTCAGTAATCCTTAGACTACTGAATTCAGTGTTAAGATAGCGAAAATTAATAAATGGAATCTCAGGTAATATAATGAAAAGGATTGGTTATTAATTTATTAATTTTCATTATCTTAACATTGAATTCATTAATCCTTAGAAAACTGAATTCAGTGTTAAGATAAAGAAAATTAATAAATGGAATCTCAGGTAATATAATGAAAAGAATTAATTATTAATTTATTAATTTCTTTATCTTAACATTGAATTCAGTAATCCTTAGAAAACTGAATTCAGTGTTAAGATAGCGAAAATTAATAAATGGAATCTCAGGTAATATAATGAAAAGAATTAATTATTAATTTATAAATTATCGTTATCTTAACATTGAATTCACTAATCCTTATAAAACTGAATTCAATGTTAAGGTAACGAAAATTAATGATTGGAATCTCAAATAATGTAATGAAAAGAATTAGTTATTAATTTATTAATTTTCGTTATCTTAACATTGAATTCAGTAATCCTTAGAAAACTGAATTCAGTGTTAAGATAGCGAAAATTAATAAATGGAATCTCAGGTAATATATGAAAAGAATTAATAAATGGACTCTCAGATAATATAAGGAAAAGAATTAATTATTAATTTATTAATTTTCGTTATCTTAACATTGAATTCATTAATCCTTAGAAAACTGAATTCAATGTTAAGGTGACGAAAATTAATAAATGGAAACTTGGGTAATATAATGAAAATGGTGCAGAGAGGATTGAAAATGGAAAAAAAACGCGAAGTTTAAACTTTCTTTGTACGTTTTCGATGTTACAAAGCGACAGACTCTTATCCCTAAGAAATTGGGTTTTACAAACTTTAAATTCTATTTGGTTAATAATAATAGGGTACCCCAGTAAGTAAAACAATATTACTCTGTTCGAGGGGATCCACGCAGGGGAAGGTTGTGTTGCCGTAAAATGTGGGCGTCAGGAAGTTTAAACTCGTGAGAATTGATTTCTTTAGAACAATGGTGAATCATAAATCAAATAAGAGGAGTTATGAAACTTTAACAACAATTTCCTTTTGTGTTTTAAATTAAAGATATAATTCCATTTTAGTATTATCTTCTGAAATAATATTAATAAATTTTTTCTAACCTAAAGGTGGCAAAATAGATCTTCGGAACTATATCATTAACCACATTACTTTTATGGCAATGGCATCGTAAAATACTCCGTATTGGAGTGATATTAAAATATTTTGGATGAATCGCCAAATTTAATAACAAAATATTTTGACGTTACTACGTACATATTCTTAAATAAATCTTATGCAGATAACTCTACCTAACGATGTTTAGCTTTCCCAGTTAGTTCAAAATGCAACATATTTATATAAAAGGAATCCTCTTCGTTAACATTCTTTTATATACTTTTTTTCTTCTATTTTTTCCTCAGCAAACTAATTTTCTTTTCCCTTTTTTTGTGTATCACAACCTTATATCATTCGAAGATGACAGATTCTCAGATTTTTTAATCACAAATTTTTGAAAGCAAACAAATAAAAATGCTTCAAACGATTTTTAAAAATTTATTGAATGGAAACATTGCATTTATGATAATGATAAGATTTTATGACCCTCATAAAATCTCTAATTGTGTACATTTCAATTTTTATGGCAGCTATTTATAAGCCCCCATCCCTTTTGATTAAGAGTTCCTTACATAGCTGGTAAAGGTATTTCTTAAAAAAGCTGATGCTCTAACAAGTCTTTTTATAATTCATTTCATGCAAAAATGGGGCGAATTCATTTCATCAAGTTAGCAATAATAAAATATGTTTATGGAGTAAATGGTCTTTTTTAAATCAAGAGCATCTAAATGTTAGAAAAAGGAAGATTTAAAAAATAAAATATTCAGAGTCTTACTAGTCCTGAAGCACGGAAAATAAATTGTAAATTTCTTTGTCTGCAACAATTACCAGATTATCTAAGCTAAATGTTTTGTTCCTTTAAACCTTTTTAAACATAACAGTATTTGCTATGTTTTTCCAAAATAAATGTTTCACAATTATTATTTTTGACATGTTATTATTCAACCGGAAGTATTTTATTGCAATCAAGCCATGATTTTATAAAACGTGTTTATTCATTGTAAAGCTTACTTTCAAGTAATGAGCTCCAGGTATGCCATGTTAAATATGAAATATTAAAAACTTATAATTGATGTTAAAAGTAATTTTTTTTACTTTATTTTATGCAGAAATGGGGAGTATTCGTCCTCATCAAGTTAGAATTGACAAAATTTTTATACACAGGGTGATTTTTCTTAAACTGGCACAACTCAAAGCCATCTGTAACGCGATGTATCAGCCGGAATTCCACCAAAATGGATAGAGGGACTAAAGACGACATGGGAAAAAGTTTTCGTGAAAAAAATTAGTTCCAAAAGTTGCCGATAGGAGAGATATGGCATTGTTGTTTTCGGAGCACCCGAGAATTTGCATAAAAGGCAAATAAAACATCAAAATGCAAATTCATGGCTACGTAGTCGACAGCAGCGCCAGTATTTTGGGCTATAAAGTGCGGAATCTGTTGCGCCTTCGCTTTACAGAGAAAGGGTCATCAGTCGTTTTTTGCCACTTCCATGGTCACCTCTCTCCCCGGAACTAACCCATGTGACATTTTTCTGTGGGGTTATATAAAGTCTAAGGTGTACCTTGGTGGAGTCTCGGACATCATTTTCCGGACTTTGATGAACATCCCTGGCGACATGTTACGCTTGGCCGTTGAGAACATGGTGTTCAGGATGCAATGCGTCGTCCACCAGGTCATTGAAGGAGGCAGAAGTGAATTTTCTGCATAAAGTGGTCTTGCAGTGAAATTTCTTTTTCGGTACGACTTTTTTGGTTATAACTTTTTCGGTATTCTTCCCATATCTTTATAGCCCGAAAGAGTGACGCTGCTGTCGACTACATAGTCGTGAATTTGTATTTTGATATTTTACTTGCGTTTTATGCAAATTCTCGGGTGCGCAGACAACAACAATGCCATATCTTCCCCTATCGGCGATTTTTGGAGCTTTTTCTTTCACGTAAACTCCTTCCCAAGTCGTCCTTAGCCCATCTATCAATTTTGATGGAATTCCGAATGATAGAACGCGCTACAGATGGCTCTGAATAGTGTCAGTTTAAAAAAAAATCACCCTCTCTCTCTCTCTCTCTCTCTCTCTCTATATATATATATATATATATATATATATATATATATATATATATATATATATATATATATATATATATATATATTGATACATTTATACATAACACATACACATATATCCATACGAAAGAGGTAAGCAACAATAAGTAATCAATCCTACGTTAATAAGCCGAGGTAGTTTCGTTAGAAGAGACTACCTGAAATTTTTTGTTTATAGAGTGAATGACAGTTTTAAATCAAGAGTACTAAATGTGAGTAAGGGACGATTTAAAAATTCAAATATCCAGAGTCTTACTAATCCTTAAGCACGAAAAAAAAATTTGTCAATTTCTTTGTCTGTAGAGATTACCAGATTATGTAAGCTAAAGGTTTTGCTCTTTTAAACCTTTTTGAAAATTCAGAGTCCTACTAATCCTGAAACTCAAAAATAAATAGTAAATTTCTTTGTTTGCAGCAATTACCAGATTATGTAAGCTAAATGTTTTGTTCTTTTAAACCTGTTTGAGAAATAACAGTATTTACGATGTTTTCCTAAAACAAATCTTTTATAATTATTGTTTTAGTCTTAACATTATTATTCAACTAGAAGTAAGGTTTTTTATGTTCAATTAAGTCATGGTTTTATAAAATGAGTGTGTTCATTTAATCGCTTATTTTCATGTTCTGAGTAGCAGATATGTTATGTTAAATAAGAAAGGTATAAAAACTTATATTTTGTTTATAAAAGTAACTTAAGTAGCCACAGCAAATTTTTACCAATTATTGAAAAAAATTGATATGTTTTCTGATATGGATGAGTTAACTCTTTAAGTGTATTTTTAAGCTATTCTTAGACCAGAAAAAGAATCGAATTCCTATTTTTTTATTTCGAAATTTTTATCTTTACTATTTCTATTTTTTAAGTGGGAAAATATGAATTCTTATATTAACTAAATTATATTTAGTAAAAATGTTTGAGGCATTAATAACACGTTTACAGATAAATAATTACGAGGTATTCTGCACGAGGAAAGAAATAAGTATAAAAATTTATATCTCCAGTTATTGAAACCTGAACTATTGTAAAAATATGGTATGAGAATTTGTGTTAATCAAGGTGAATTGTCATGAATAGGAATGCTAGAAATTTAGCTTCACTCTTATTTGTTTTAAAGACAGAAAATGTTAACACTCATGACATGTAAATTCTTCCTCGACTGGAAATGTCAGTTACAGTTATCATTACTCAAGCAGAAATACAGAATTTTTGCGAACCAACAAATTGCTTTTTTCAATTAGAAATAAATCCTTGAAGCATATTTTTTTATATTCGTGAGATAAAATGTGAGATAAAGACTTAAGTATTCTAGGTCTCCTCTTTTTCTTCATTCTGGAAGAAAAAATATACAGCATTCATATTCTTTTGAATCTCCTATGCCATATTATCAATATTTTTAAAACGGAAGTAAAGATTTCTCATTTTCTATCAGTCATTTTTTTTAATAAAACGAATTTAGAGACTGAAGATCGTGTTTAAAAAACGCAAATGATGCTGAGGCTACAACCATTGGATGAAAAATTAAATCTAATAGAAAAAAATTAACCATGAGAACAAGATATGTCTTGAGAGAGAGAAAAAAAATCTTTGAACCTCTTTTTTTCACCAACGAGAGAAATACCTGGAACTTAACGTATAAATGTATATATTTTTTCAGTTTGCATTATTAATTACGATCTTCTTTAAAGGTGTTGTTTAAAAATTTTGTTTAAAGAGATATGCATGATTTTTTACGTATGCATGCAAATAGCTTTAACATTGTCATTTAATTTCTCAAAAGAATGGTGAACATGGAACTTATTTCCTCTAAATGTATTGCCTTTTTTTTCAAGCAGGATCTATGTATTTTCATTTTCTACTAAAAAATTTTGAGTAGCAAATGCTTTGAAAATATATAACGAATTAAAAACTAATTACAGTAATCAATTTTGCGGTGACATATTTAAAAATTTACAAAACGTTACAAGAAGGATGATCTAAAACACTGGCGCGTAAACTATGGGTCAGGATCCACAAGGGAGTTCTAGAGAAAAATTGGTGAGCTCGAGGATAGAGTGAGGTAAATTTATATCGTACTGAATTATTTAATTAAAAATACTCTTTAAATTTTCTGTAATTACATATTTTACTATTTTTGTTTATTTATGTGTTAAAAATGCATGGTATAATATTTCTAAGTAAGGTAGTGTTTCTCAAACATTTTTTGATCGTGGAACCCTTAGAACATTTTTCAAAGTTCACGGAACCCTCTACATTTTTTGATCAATAGACCCTTTCTTCCCCTACATTTAATGATATTGAATGAAACAAATATTGTCTAATACTTAGATTTCATTGAAATAAACAAAAATCATTAAAAGTTCTTCATAAGAACAAATAATAGTGATTAAAAAAACAAAAATGTGAGATTAAAATAAAGTGAGGCGTCCCCTTTGAAAAGCGGGTAAGTGCCAAAACTTCCAAAGAGTATTTTCTTTACTGATACAAGGGTTTGTTGCAAGGCTAATGGCGGGGAAAAGGAGGTAAGTGCCTAGATCACAACTAAACCAAAATATCTAGGCACTTACCTCCTATTCCGAGCCATTAACCTTGAAACAAACCCTTATATCAGTAAAAAAAAAAATTTGGAAGTTTTGGCACTTACCCGCTTTTCACCAGGAACGCCTCAATTATGATTTGTCCGTCAGATTATCTCACGGAACCCCTAATTTTTTAGCAGAACACCCTTTGGAAAACACTGAAATAAAGTATCAAACAGTCTTGTTGTTGTTGCTAATGCCTCCTGGTTGGAGTTTCCATTCACCAAGTCCTAATAGGCTATTGGACTGAAAGGGCGGCTCCTGTTTTGAATTAGCAGCACAAGGGTCGGAGTCCGACTTGGATAAATGACCGGTCCCGTAATTCTGAACCGAGTCAAGAGACGAGACCGGAACACTTTTCCCCGCACCTCCAGAGGAAAATTTGAGAACTTGGAGGACATTGCAGCAACGACCTATTTTACGTGCCCCGGCAACCATTAGTGAACACGGCGGTGGATTTGCAGGGACGAGCATCGAACCAGGGAAGTTCAGATCACTGGCCCGCTGCTCTTGCTACTCGGCCACCACGCCCATTCAAACAGTGTTACAATATTGTACTTACATTGCTTCCATTCGCATCTACCGATGTTCGTGAGGATGGGTTTCAAAATTAGCAGCTGCAAAAACGCTACAAAAACTTAACCCAGAAGAAGAACGTACAGTGAAATGTTATGAGTAGCATTCTCAATATTTCACCAAACCTTGAACAAATATCCGAGTCCAAGGCTCATCTTTATCATCATTTTTTTTGTTTTATTTAAATAAATAAAGTTTATAATTTTCGATGTTTTAATATGAAGTTTAAATTTTGAAATCATTTTCTTTTTTAATTTTGACCGTCGTTAATTTTTTCTTGGATGAAATACAACTATACATTAATATTTAAATAGGAAATTTTAGTCACGGGAGATTTGGAAAAAAGATAGCATAGAAGGTAAGCAAAACTTTTTTTTAAGGTGTTATTATGCAAAGTAAATATGTATCCAAAATATACAGTTCATTGATTTTTATAATAGTTTGTCAAAATTTACTAATTTTTTGTTACCATTTTCCAATTATTTGAAAAATTTTGATATTACCCAAAAAATTTTATAAGGGTCGAGTGATTTTTTTTTTTAAATAAGAAATAGTGAGTGGCGTTCGAGAAAAGTTTTCCACTGATATAAACCACTGAACTAAAACATTCCCATTAAATCTCGCATGATTGTGAAAGAAATTATGGAAATTCCCACATTATGTAAATAAGAAAAGTACTACTAGTAGTAGAATAATTTTGTCACATATTCACGTTAGTTCGTTTTTGCCTTTTTGGAAAATGAAATAGAAATTTTTGTATCGAATACAAATATGCCTTTACACTGTTCTCGCCCACCCCCACCCCCCAAAAAAATTCAAATTTTAGGAAAAAAAACCATCAGTTCAATTTGATGCAGTTTCAGATTCTTTGGAAAGGATACCATAAAGCAGAAACTTTTAAAATCGGATACATTGGGAATTTCAAGCTGTGGGGTTTTTATGAATTTATTTCTCGTTCTGAACTATTTTCAATTGAAAATTCTATGGTACTGCCATATGGCAAAATATGTGAAGTAAGTTTACTGTATTTGATATACAGCTGTAAAATAGGTACGTAGAGAATATAGAAAAGTTTGGATGCGTGGCAACATACTGCATTTATAAACATTTATACTGTTCACAATGACTTTTCAAAGGAACTTTATAATACGTCTGACGTTTGTTTGGGACTTAAGAGCTATTGCATCGGATATGTAACAACAGATAATCTTGTATTGTTTTCTTGTTCAAAGTAGAGTATCGTATAGCTTAACGTGACGATAAAATACGACTAAAATATCACATGATATAAAATAGTTTATTTAGTTTTATTTAAACAGTTTATATAGTTTATTAAATAGTTTAATAGTATATTTAAACATTATGCATAGTAAACCATTACCGAAAAACAAAAACATTTCATATGGCATCTAACCTAGTAGGACAACAACGTACATACATACATATTATACAAAAAGAAAAAAAAAACACGATGGGAATGGTAACTTCCCCAACCAATCATGATCGGTTACGTCATATATATAATTGCCGGTAATATAATACGTTATATGAAGAATAAGCTAACATATGATATACTTCTGACTAAGTCAGGAGTAAATAATACACAATGTAAAACAATATCAGATTAATATTATGAAGTGAAGTGAAGTTGCACTGTAATATAAGTGTACGTGACAAACGTGGGTCTCCATGACTACAAGGTTGGCGGTTCCCCTAATTTCGGAACACGTAATGTATTAACCCATATACCAACAAGTGCATTGTCACACTTCGTAATCAGACCAAATCCAATTGTTAAGAGTCTTATATATTTAAGGTTTTCTAATAGGATAATTTCCAAAAAAGTTTATTTCTGAAAGAGGAAATTTAAAATACACAATGAATCCCAGTTATCACTTTTTACACCCTTTAAACTACATGGTACGATGATAAAGTAGCTAATCAATAAATGCAATTAAAATAAAATCGTTTAAAAAGGAGAAGACTTTTCACGTTGTGTTTACAGTTTAGTAATTATTTTTTCTTTTAAATTTTACTTTTATATGCTGACACTTTTAATGATTCTTTTATACTTGATAAAAGAGCCTCAAACGTTTTTTCTGTAAATTTCAGTGTTACATCAGTGAGTCATTGCCTTTTTCTTTGTTCACAGAATAAGTCGTTCTTGTAAAAGAAAGCTTAAGAATGTTTGCTTAAATATATCTATTATCAAAAATTAAGGAAAAATCACAAAAGAGGGATAACACGTTCAAAACTAGGCCAATCTGTTTAAAATTTTGATATGTTGTTTAGTAAAAGGTGCTGAATAATACTACATTACGGAAAATAGTGGCGCTGTCGGAATACGTCATTTGCAAGGAGCATAAAAGTGCATGTCTCAGAGCAAGGCAACAATTGTCGCTTCGAGGTAGAGATTAGACATCTGGCATAACCAAATTGTAACAATAACCTCCAGGCATCACTTGACCGAAGAACTGCGATGGTGAGCTATTGGGAGACTAGAGACAGGACAAAGTCAGACAGAAGTGGCCAGATGGCTAAATGGGAGTCCGTCTGTGGTTCATAGACTTTGGCAACAATTTCTAACCACGGATTCGGCATCCAGGATGTTCAGCCAAGGACGGCCATACTCTACGACGAATGCAGATGACCGATATTTGTCATTATGCGCACGAAGGAATAGAACCACAACTCCGTCTGAACAACGTCTGAAGAGATAGCTGCAAGCTCCGAAAGGTTGGTATCAACGTTGACAGTGCTTAGAAGGGTTCACGAAGGAGGTCTTTTTGGGAGGCGACCAGCCATTTGCGTACCGCTCACGTCATGCCATAGGCGGGAACGTTTGAAGTGGGCACATCAACATGTCCATGGACGCGTGATCAATGGAGGGCTGTTTTCTTTACGGATAAGTCCAGGTTTAGCCTTCAAAGCGATAGTAGGCGTATTTTGATTTGGAGAGAACCTGGAACTCGTTTTCATCCATCATACATCCGTGAAAGAGATGCATACGGATCAGGCAGTGTCTGTGTTTGGGGTGGTATATCTTTGGGTGCACGCACAGACCTCCATGTCTTTCCCCGTGGAGATATGAATGCTCACACCTATCGAGATGACATCCTTTGTGCTTATGTGCACCCTTATGCCGGGGCAATAGGTGATGCTTTCGTACTACAAGACGATAACACGAGAACGCACAGGGATGCATCGTGGATGCTTAACTTGAGCAGGAAACAATTCAGCGCATGGAGTGGCCAGCTCGATCACCGGACCTGAATCCTATCGAGCATGTTTGGGGCGCTTTATGACGACGTGTAGCTGCTCTCAATCCTCCTCCTAGGACCTAGTCAGCTTTCAATGCTTTACAAGAGCAATGGCTCCCATTTCCTACCGAACTCATAGACCGCATAATTGACAGCATTACACATCGCTGTATGTGCTGTATTGCTTCTCGGGGGATCATACTCCAAATTAAAGGTACTTTTACTATACCTAACTGACACATTCGATTTGTTCATTGTATACATATGCTAGTTTCTAATACACTATAATTGTCTGGCGATTTCTTTTTATGCTATTTTATACCTACCTATGTGTTGTATAATGTATATGAGTTTCATTATATTCTACGCGAAACTGTTTGAGTAATCGCTATTTTTGTGACTTTTCCTTATTTTTTATAACCAGTGTATTTACAAACGAACTGCCTAGAATTCAATCTCATAAAACATCATGCGGTGCTAATAATATTAATCTTAAACAAATACAGTAATATCTTCATGCTTCGAAGGAGATTTTCATGTAATGTTTAAATCCCCAAGTAAACTCACATTATTTAATTTCTTATTGTATTTTACAATGTTAATAACATATGCTTCTAAGCATGCTACAAATATGAAGGTAGAAATAATTTTTAAAGTATAACTGCAGCTGATAAAGAGCACTCAATTGAAATTAGTCATATTCTTAAAAAAATATGAATATACTGTTTCTGAAAATTTAGAACCTATAATGATCTTCAATACTTGAAAAACAATGCACATATGCATGAACTTGTGCACTTAAGTCACTTTCAATATTTCTTAAACTGAAGATTCTACGCCAATTTCTTTCCATCTCTCTGACTTTCGGAATACTTTAACATGTGCTGTTTAAGGATTAATATGATGCGACTGATTATTGATGTCAATAATTTGGATCTATGTTGAAAAATATGGGAAAGAACTTACAGTTTCATACATTAAGTCTATTGTTTGTTTTACTATCTATTTCAGAGTTTGACATCATCAAATATTATCTAACAAACTTGTACCAAACTGAAATAACTCTGACTGGATATCCGCCTATTGTAGTAGCAGTATGTTATATATAAACTACATAAAAAATATAATTCCCGTTCGTCAAATTCTTAATTTGGTGGCTTGTAAACGATGATAATTCTGGCATATAAAAACTGTATTACTGCTTTCTGATGTTTCGGATAGATTGTAAGCTAAACAACAAAATTCTTGGGATTGTATAAGTTATTGAACAAAGTAGACATAGAAAGATAATTTTAGTCATAAGCATTACTCTTTGTTGGAGACAGCCTAATCCTACACTGTTAAAATTAAACGCTGCTTTGGGTATATCACAGAAATATAAATATAGCTAGAAGAGTAAGAAAATACGTTTCAGACTCAGAAGGGGAAAACACAAACGTGGTAAACCCACTACCCAGAAGCATTATATCCTGAGACAAGTAGCTTTTTTAACCTGGAAAAGAATTTTGTTTTTGAAGTGTAGAAAAGCCCTAAATTTTGATATAATATATGGATTTCTATCAGTGTTGATAATACAAAATTGAATAATTGGACAACCTTTATGTAAGTTAACTCTAAAAAACCATAACTGAAAACGGTAAAAACTTCTGTTCAAAGCTGCTTAAATCATGGCAGAGGAGATTTAAAAAGTTTTTACAGGTGACTTATTTTTTAAAGTTTTAACCAAATTATATATTTACGATATTTTATGTGACATATCAGTTGCGTTACAAATAGATATGCAAATTAATGTCCCCAAAATACGAAAAATTACTTATCTTACATATATGTATCATCTTATTGGGGATCCTATTCTTATCGATTCGTATTCTTATCAAAATAATTTCCAACCGCTTTTCCCCAAAACTTGCGTGGTTTATCTGAAACTTGAGCATCTTAACAACGGCTATTACGTGCTCGCCAGTAATTCAGAAGTATACAAACCATTTCCAGTTTACGCAGTATTAAGCAAATTCATTCTACTTCGCACCCTGATTTTCAGGGCTCATTTGAACCGCGGTGGTAAGCTTCTGCGCTCGCGAAATAGGCTGCCTTATCTTGGGAAGTTCTTAAACTGGAGTGGCTTAATACAAAAACATTCATAAAATACATCAATGAAATTGTTTTCTCAGGGTACTTCAGAGCTAATCATGGATGTATTCGGAAAAACTGTTGTTCAGATATGAGAAATCTCTCAGTTGTTTAAAGTTTATAGTAGTTTCTTTTTTTTATTTTAGAAAATTTTGCGTGAGACGTCTTTTATAGAGTCATCTTTTATACAGTGGTATTTAATGGGAGGAAAAGAAAAAAATCTGAAATCAGCAAAGTGTAGCATCCATCGTAATATCGGCAACATCATTGTGTGTATATATATATATACATATATATATATATATATATATATATATATATATATATTATATATATATATATATATATATATGTATATATATATATTTTATATAAATATATAATGTGAGGTAGCTTAAACACTTGCATAAGACGGCACATATCATACCACTTATCTATGTAATAAAATGAGAAATAAAGTTTGAAATTCAAAATAAACGCATGAAGGCAAAACAAACTGACATAACTATTTTGTCTCTAGTATCTTGATTTCTTTTGCCTTCCACTGTTGATTTTTCAGTGTCAATTTTTTATTATTACATCTATATATAAGGGCGCACACACACTATATGTACACATACACACACACACACACATATATATATATATATATATTTATATATAACCTTAGCCTTGTTGTAGCTTTTGGATGTTTTAGTAATTTACCCCTTACTTTCGCTTTTATATCTATCCAGTGTCCCCTGCTGTAGTTATGACTATATAAGAATTGAGGGCAAAAGTGTATTTACTAAAACAGGACCGAAGGGTGGACATCCAATGTATACATACTACAGAATTGAGTTTTATACTAAAATGGTAACCACATATAAATATCAAAACAAGAACCTATATCAAAATCCTGTCCGTTATTTAACTTTCAATGTAGTTTTATAAATCCTTAAAAAATCAGCTACAAATTCCGATTTTGCGAGGGTGTGGACGAAGTGGAGATCTCCTTAATAAAATCTCCAAGCCTCATATTGCAGATAAACTTAAATCTAAATATCATTAGTCAAAAACATATTCAATCGAAAAGCATAGGAAATAGTTGGCAGACATCGAGAATACATTTTTTAACCCAAGGCGCTCGCATAATTTATTTTTTCTATCAGACAGCAAAATCAATAGTTCAGAAGTGAGGACATTCATATTCAAACTGAAATTAACAAGTGAATCTCAAGGAAAAGAATTTGTGTTATTCCTCTAAAGAAGGTAGATTTGATCTCAGCGCTATTGGCGTAGTTCCAGCTTTTATTCTTTTATCTCACAGAAAGAGTTTCAAGGTCACATATGTACTAATTTAGAGTAAATGCTTTTTCTCTAAATTTCTGTGTTACACTCAGTGGAGTCATTGTCTTTTCCTTTCATCGTCGAATAAGTCGGTTGTAAAGAAAGCGCAAGCCTTTTTGTTAAATATTTCCAAAAGTACAATATAAAATCTCATCTGAGAAAATTTTATGTGGTGCTAATAATATACAATCTCTACATATCATAATCAATAATATATATCATCGATATATATATATATATATAATCTGTATATCTCCTAATATCCTCGTGTTTCTAGAAACATTCCAATGATTTATTTTAAAGATTCAAGTAAACTTAAATATTTAAAGATCTTATTCGTTTTTTACAACATTAATGACATATGTGTTTCTAAGCATTTTACAAATATGATAGTTTAAAATAATTTTTTAAAGTAGTAATTGTACCTGTTAACAAGCCTTCAGTTGTGCCAATGATTAATTTGCTATATGGGTATCAAAAAAACATGTACTCTTTCTGAAAATTTATGACTATTATTATATGTCCAGCATTAAAAAAATAAACTGATATGAACATGAACATGTGCTACTTTTGTCTCTATCTATACTTGATAAACTGAAATCTTTGTATTAATTTCTTTCCATTCCTCCAACTTCAGAATTTCTAATATAATGCTATTATTCCAATTTAGATTTTTAACTTTTGTCTAAACTATAAATTACGTCTTAACTAATTACGTTTTTACCACAATTCATTATCAGTAATTGTGCCTTACCGACTATAAGGTTAAAATTATATGCAATAATATGCTGAAAATTAATTGCATTGTATGAAATTTAAAGCTGAGTAATTAATTATTTACAGTTAAAATGTATGAACCAAATTCAGATCCATAATCACAATTTTCAAATAATTTTGAATTATTTTATTCTCGCGACTTGTGCTCAACTTATTTTGCAGGTTAAAACCAAAGTTCAGCAAATTTTCGTGCAAATATTCGCAAAAAGGAGTAAAAGGATAAGAAAAGTTTGAACTGATGTATCAGATTTCATTTTACAATTTAAGCCTTATAACCAAATATTTGCTATACGATGACATCAGCTAGAATCTACCGTTTAAAGCCAATTGTGAACGTCTAGAAACCCTGCACATTAGCGGGCAAAGTATATGCAGACTTTCGTACCACCCCAGATTCCTGGAAGAGAAAGTTCTATTGCATAGGGCAGTAATGAAATATTTCTGATGAAAGCTCATTAAAAACCAAAGGATACCCAATTATAGATACTTATTTCCTGTTTCCAACCGTGATGTATTGAGAAGCGTCATTTTTATAAGGTAAAAAAAAAAAAAAAACTGTTTAAAAGTATATCCAAAGCTACGGTATTTGCTACACGTTTTTTACTTTAAATAAATTTATTGTTACAAATATGATTATAATAAATGTAGTGTATACTATATTTACGTATGCTATTATTTTATAATATATTTATTATTTATATAATTCAATTATTATTATATGAAACAAATTATTATTTTTTTTTTACTTTTCTTATTATATTACTAGTTAAGCTGTATAATAAGAAATGATATACACTCATGGATAAACAAATTAGTGCACCAAGAAATAATTGCGGGATCGTAACGAAACTTGCAATGAAGGTACATGTCGGGAAGATATGCAAATGATTAGAAATGCAGCGTGATTGCGCATTACGTATAGCCGGTAGAGGGCGTTGAACATCATACTCTGTGGAGTATAAAACAGGTAGCCAAAGCTTGTTTGAGTGTGCTGAATCATTACAAAGGAAGGAAGAGCTGAGATAGACATACCATTACGCCGTGTTCGAAGACACTATAAGCAGTTGTCGCAGTTTGAGAGGGGGAGAATCGTCGAAATGATGGAAGCTGGGTGGTCAGCTAGGCGAGTAGCTCGTCAATTAGGCCGCTCTGATTGTGTTGTGAGGAGGTGTTGGGACCAGTGGACCCGAGAGATGTCATGTAAACGAAGACCAGGCTCAGGACGCCCTCGACAGACCAGTCGTCGAGAAGATCGCCACATCGTAAGAAATGCACGCGTACAGCCAAACTGTTTCATCGGCCGCCATCCAAGCACAGGTAACACCTTCACTAGGGGCCTCTGTGTCTTCTCGAACCATACGAAGACGCCCTGGCTGAAGGACAGTTTGGTACCGCGGCGCCCATTACGTGTCTGCCCTTGACGCCCACCCATCGACGCCTCCGTTTGGAGTTTTTGCCGCGCCACGAGGAAACTGGACTGCAGCGGAATGGAACCAGGTCGTCTTTAGCGACGAATCCAGATTCAATCTCGGCAGTGATGACAATCGTGTTCGTGTGTGGAGAGCCCGTGGTGCACGCTTCATCCTGCCTTTGCTGTACAGCGACACATCGCTCCCACAGCTGATGTGATGGTACGGGGTGCCATTGCCTACAATACACGGTCAGCCCTAGTATTGTTCCGTGGCACATGACAGCCCAGCGGTATGTTCATGAAATCCTGCAACCACATGTGTTGCCACTTATGCAACGGCTCCCAGGAGCCATTTTTCAACAAGACAATGCTCGGCCTCATACGCAAAGGGTGTCACAAGACTGTTTCGCACTGTTACTACCCTTCCTTGGCCTTGCCCGATCCCCAGATTTGTCTCCAATCGAGCATATCTGGGATCATTTGGGACGACGAGTTGGGCATCCCACGAGTTTGAACGAACTAGAGGCAAGGTTACAGCAAATATGGAACGAAATATCTCAAGACATCATACAGAACTTGTATGACTCAATGCCCGATCGTATCGCTTCGTGCATTCGCGCTATAGGGGGTCCAACGGAGTATTAACTCTTCGTTCTTTTGCCTTTTTCTCTGAAATAAATTATCCTTTTCTTTGATTTTCTTATCATTTTACTTATATCAAAGTAGTCATTACGTATGTAAAATTTCGTTCATTTTGATGACTCCTTCTTGTTGCGCTTATTTTTTTGTCCATGAGTGTATTATAAGAAAATCTCTCATTTACATGAAATGTTATTTAATGTCAGAGATTCGAAAGTAAATGGATCTTATGAACTGATAATTTCCTTCTTATTTAGCTACCAATTGATTCCAAATAAACTAATTCTTATGAGACGAATTTAAATCGTTCTGTTCGTCTGTGGTGTTCAACAAAGATAACAGGCACTACATTTTGCTTTTCTTTGGCACTATGATTTACTAACACACATTTAACGCCCTCTACCTACGCAAAAGTCAATTCTTATCTCCATGTAATTAAATACCCTCATTGATCCTATCAATGAGGGTTGGAGACGCTTTTCTAACAGAAGTACATTCAATACCAGTTAAGTGTTACGGAATTATCAGGAAAATGAAATGTTCATCAACATACATTCATGGATTAACAAGCAGCTAAAATTCATAAGATCGGAGAATCTCATAATATTAAAAAGAATTGTAAATAGTATATATTATAAATTCAATATATATTGATAACTAACAAACACACACACACACACACACACACACACATATATATATATATATATATATATATATATATATATATATATATATATATATAATATATATATATATATATATATTGGTTAGTTTGATAAAGGATATGAAATGTAAAAAATACAATAAATTTGCAGCATTCCAGAAAGGAATTTTATTGATTAGAAAATTAATAAAAATCATATTACTTTAATATAGATTTAATTTAGTTTAAAGTAGCAAATTTATGTTTTTATAGTAAACTTTATAATATTTCGGACAGCTTTAAAACGATTCCAAAAATGCTACAGTTCTTACTTTTTTAACAGAGACTTTTCTTATACTAAAAAATTGATGAAATTATATTTTGCCTGTCTATGCATGACATACATAGAAAAATAATACACACTATATACGCATGATTACACATATTCAGCCTAAAACGACAGGTGGAAGTGTAAACGATCATTTATCAGGGTTTGAAAAATGACTGCTTTATAAATGCAGTTAGCATGGCCCCTAAAGGAAACACCAATAAGATAAATGTATCACCAATACGATAAATGTATTGTTATATTTAAAACTGAGGAGAATAAATCATCTCAACTGAAACTGAAGAATGAGTTCTAACAAATTGCTAACAAATCAGTTAAAACAAATTTCTAACAAAATACTAGCACCGTTCAGAGGCAGTTTTCAAGCCTCTTATTTGTATGAAATGAAATCAAATTTTTCTTTACAGAAAGAAATTATTATCAATTTATATAAAACAGTTCCGTAACTGATTGACTCACTGACATATAACGCACAGACCAAACCGCTGGACCTAAAGGACTGAAATTTTGCATGGCGGTTATTCTTATAGTGTAGGGATGCACTAAGAAAGGTTTTTAAAAAATCTTCTTATATCTTTTAAAATTAAATTTTTAAACTGTTTTTGTAACTTTTTTAAAGTTTGCCTTTAAAATAATAATCTGAGGATTACAAAATTTATATCACGAGAAAGATCATAAAAATTCCTTTAAAATGAAATCTTTTTTCGAATCTTTACCTCCATTTTCTAATGTTTGGTGAATTTCAAATATATAATTTTTAGGATTTAATTTATTAAATTGCTGATCACGTGATTTCTTTTTCTGGTACTTTAAATTAATTTATCGTCACGTTCATAACAGAGAAATAGACAAAAAAATAATTTTTTTTTCTTGCTAATGCGGCAGACTATGGACATTATCCAAAAAATTATTAAAATACAGTAAATGATATGTTCCTATAAACTGAATTATATTAACTGTACTATATTCTTTAGTATGTTCTATTAGATTTAATTTGAATATTTTCTTCTAGATTATTTTGTCAATAAAAATATCCGTTACGACTTTTTTATAAATATATTTTTTTCGTTTTTTTTTACATCAGTTGCATACATTGATCGTTGTATTTATTATAAATATATATATATATATATATATATATATATATATATATATTTGGCATTAATTGCATACATTGACCGTTCTACTTAATTTGAATGCATTCCGTAGCAAAGTGCGTGTTTTCAGCTAGTAACAGATAAAATGATATGTATAGTATGCTGTGGTTTCTTTGACAGTGGAAAGCAAAATCAGGATCCAACAATGACTAGCTACATGACGGGATTTAAAAAATAATCAAGACATGGAACCATTTAACAAGAGTGTACGCCTATACTTTGTACATTCCAATACGAAATCGGGTGAAAATTAAGATACAGACCTTATACGTAGTAATTAATAAATAATAAATTATAATTAGAAAATGGTTAATGACACATAATAGATATACTTGGGATGGATTTTTCTTAAACATATCAGTTTTCCATTGCATAGTGTGTTTCATTCATAGTCTGAAAAAGGGTTGGAAAAAGGGTGTTTGGGAAAAGGATATACCTTCAACTGTGAATAACCGCAATTACGTGACATAGAATGATTACATGAAGTGAATTATCAATGATTACTTTATGAGTGATCATTGATAATTCTCATTGTGACGACGTCACAGCTCTTCAGGTGTGTGCCATATTAAAGTGAGCGGTATTCAATCTGAGGCGGATAGCGGTAAAGTTAGGGTAGGCCTTTGATACGACGTGCAGGAACGCTGTACAAACGGCCGCAGTTTCCGTTTGTACTTTCCTATGCTAAGCAGCGTATTTTTGTTAAGGTTATTGCAACTCCTTTGTTTTATTCTATGAATAGAAGGCCATTTATATGCTGGTCACTTTTCTCAAATCGATCCACGGGACAATACCCAACACACCAGCAATATTTATTAGTATACGCCTTCCACTACCATTACACATAAACTATCTCCACAAAGTCTCCAACTCCTTTAGTTAACGTCGCAGAACTTTCAGAAAGTGTTTCAGAGAGAACGGCTTTATGTACGTTACTATGCTTTAACTTTATGTATTTAACGATATAAGGTCCGCGAAGGTGAACGGTATAAAAGAGGTCATTAACAGTGCATTAATCTAGTGAAACTTGGGTAAGGCGTTTTCGTGAATCCAATCCATTACAATTCTTATCAGACGATTTCTATTAAACTTTGGGTGAAGAAGCAGAGTTTATCATTGCAGGAAAAGTTTTTATAGTGCCTAGCTGTAATCTTTTAGAGGGCCAGAACAGAGTTCTAAATTAACTATAAAGACTAGTTTGCCGAAAGAGTTCATATAATGAAACTTTATCAGTACAGACGTATTGTTCCCTTTATGAAAAACTGAATTAATCAGATTTCGAAGACTTAGTATATTTAATAGATATATGTTATCATACATGAAACTTTTAAAAAATCATAAAAAATACATACTATTTTGGGCATAAAGGAATTTCACTGTGTAAATTTATTTGCTTTTAGTGTTCGATAAATAAATACATTGTTAATATTGCCTTTGAAAGTGATACAGGAGAAAGAGCTTTTCAGAATTTTATGAATAATATAGAAAGTCGGGAGAATATCATTAGATAACGAGAACTTTTCCACACTGTCTCACACTTGCTACGTTTTCTTTTACTCGACGTACAGCTGAATAGTTCGGGACTCGAACTTACAGGTATGTTGTATCAATTAAACCCTTATTCTTAATTTCTATCTATAAATCTGCCAATCCACCACTTGATCCCCGGAATCTTATGTTAAGATGTTGAACTTTTCTTTTGTTGTGAGAAGGGTGGTGGTGGGTGGTGGATGGGGGAAGGGGGAGGGGTATATTACCTATCAGAAGGACTAGTTTCTACTCTCTTTTTGAAGGCTTAATTGTGTTATAAACTATTGACAAAGTTCGTTAACCTATCTGGAAACGTTTTGTCTCTTACAGGACATGATGCAATTTATTTACATTTGCTATATGTGGTGTGTGTGTGTGTGTGTGTGTGAGTGAACATTTATTTGTGGGACAGGTAGTAACAGCATCGGTTGCTAGCAAGAAAACTCGGATGAGCTTTTTTTTACAAAAAATAAAGTGCTGGGCGTTTACTTAAAGGTGGAAATCTAGAACATATTGTCGTAAATCGTTGTTAGAGGGGGCTTAAAATTCAGTTTGGGTATGGGGAGAAATTTTGAAAATTCGGTAATTTAGAAATTTTGTTTGTCTTATGGCCTTTAAAATACTTGATCCCCCCTCAGCTGCGATTGTATTATACAATCATAAAAATAAGACGTGATTTTTACAAACAAGCCATATATCCTGCCTAGGACATAAGGTTGCGAGAAAACTTTTCTTCATTACGGAAATGGATATTAATTTTCGTAAGGATTTATATTAATTCTCATGAAGAAAGATATTAGGTAATTTCCTATTAATTCAAGCTCTCGTTTGCGACAACAGGCAGCCTGATGTATTTCATACCTTTAACATTTCATACTTTCATACATTTGCCATTTTTTACTTTCACATATAAAGAGACTGATAAACTCGACCGAAAGATATACTCAAACACTACTCACCTTTTTTAATTAAAAAGCACTGTGTAAAAAATTACATGTAATAAAATTCAGGACTGATCATAAGAGCTATAAAGTGAGATCTGGTAATAAACTCGAAACTCTGCGATGGTTGTTCTGTTTGCTATTTATTTTCTTTACTTTCTCACGTAAAAAAATTAATAAAATCTATTGAAGTGAACTTAGTCATCCAATAGGAAGAGATCTTTTAAAAGAATAGAGCAGAAAGTAACTCGCTTAAATTTATTTTCGTCCAGCGGTTACATTTTCATGACTGTCTTCTACACGAAAGGGGGAACGAAGGTTAAAAATCAAGTGAAAAGATACTGTTCTTTTCATATTCAAATCGTCCATATATTCAGTAGTTTTAGTAACTCTATTGAAGATGAAAGCCCGGGAAAGAAATTAGAATTTCTGCATTGAATATGAGACTTACATCTCTCCTACGGTCAATTTATTCTCCGCATAATTCAAAGGGCATAATATTAAAAATTTAAGAGCAGTCGTTAATATAATTATCTACTCCTTTGTTCTTTGAAAACGATTATTCGTTAGGAAATGTGAATTTATTTACTGCATTGCTTGAAACCTTACCGATACCTCAACAACCTTAACCTTTCCATCACTAAAAAAAACAGAAGCCGTATGAGACATGATACCCTGAAATTTTATCTTTTCTTTCGTTTCAGAGATATACATACGTATTTTGATGTTTTTGTGTGCACCATATATCTTTTCTCCCTTTTGGAACATTTTTCAACAGTGCTTATTCCTTAGTATTCCTGTGTGACATTTTCCATTCTTTTTTTTTAATCTTTTTACTTCAAACTGAAATTCTTAGAATTCTCCGGTGAAAAAAAACTTGAAAACATTTCCATGCATTTTTACAACCTTTTTTATTTCAAGAATCTAAATACACACCTAAAAGGAAAAGTTAGTGTATGAAGTAGAATGATAAATTAACTGAAATGTAAAATGAATCTCACCTAATGAATTCCTATACCATTCCAGTTAAAAACCCCTTCAGGAGACTCTCATGTTTTTTCTATGCACGTTTTAAATTTTTTCGAAACGTCGGTGAAGAAGTTTGAAGGTAAACCACTAAAGAACAGTCTCATTTTTTTAAAAAAATCAGTTTTCCATGCCCTGAACTGAAATGTAATTTTCAGAAATTTATGAAATGACTTTTAGCTGAATATATAATTTTCCCAAAATGTTTATATATATATACGCCCCCCCCCTTTATAAAGAAATTTAATGAACTAAATACTGAATTGAATACCAAATTTTCCTTTTCGAAACGTCGATGAAGAAGTTTGGAGGTAAACCACTAAAGAACAGTCTCATTTATTTTAAAAATCAGTTTTCCATGTCCTGAACTGAAATGTAATTTTCAGAAATTTATGAAATGACTTTTAGCTGAATATAATAATTTTCCCAAAATGTTTATATATATATATATACGCTCCCCCCTTTATAAAGAAATTTTAATGAACTAAATACTGAATCTGAATACCAAATTTTTCGTATTCATAACGTCGGTGAAGAAGTTTATAGGTAAACCACTAAAGAACAGTTTCATTTTTTTAAATCAGTTTTCCATGTCCTGAACTGAAATGTAATTTTCAGAAATTTATGAAATGACTTTTAGCTGAATATAATAATTTTCCCAAAATGTTTATATATTATATACGCTCCCCCCTTTATAAAGAAATTTTAATGAACAAATACTGAATTTGAATACCAAATTTTCCTTTTCAAAACGTCGATGAAGAAGTTTGGAGGTAAACCACTAAAGAACAGTCTCATTTATTTTAAAAATCAGTTTTCCATGTCCTGAACTGAAATTTAATTTTCAGAAATTTATGAAATAACTTTTAGCTGAATATAATAATTTTCCCAAAATGTTTATATATATATACGCTCCCCCCTTTATAAGGAATTTTAATGAACTAAATACTGAATCTGAATACCAAATTTTTCATATTAAACGTCGGTGAAGAAGTTATAGGTAAACCACTAAAGAACAGTTTCATTTTTTTTTTAAATCAGTTTTCCATGTCCTGAACTGAAATGTAATTTTCAGAAATTTATGAAATGACTTTTAGCTGAAATATAATTTTCCCAAAATGTTTATATATATATATACGCTCCCCCCTTCATAAAGAAATTTTAATGAACTAAATACTGAATTTGAATACCAAATTTTTCCTTTTCAAAACGTCGATGAAGAAGTTTGGAGGTAAACCACTAAAGAACAGTCTCATTTATTTTAAAAATCAGTTTTCCATGTCCTGAACTGAAATTTAATTTTCAGAAATTTATGAAATGACTTTTAGCTGAATATAATAATTTCCCAAAATTTTTTATGTATATACGCTCCCCCCTTTATAAAGGAATTTTAATGAACTAAATACTGAATCTGAATACCAAATTTTTCGTATTCATAACGTCGGTGAAGAAGTTTATAGGTAAACCACTAAAGAACAGTTTCATTTTTTTTTAAATCAGTTTTCCATGTCCTGAACTGAAATGTAATTTTCAGAAATTTATGAAATGACTTTTAGCTGAATATAATAATTTTCCCAAAATGTTATATATATATATATACGCTCCCCCCTTTATAAAGAAATTTTA
This sequence comes from Dolomedes plantarius, assembly GCA_907164885.2. Lineage (NCBI taxonomy): Eukaryota > Metazoa > Arthropoda > Arachnida > Araneae > Dolomedidae > Dolomedes > Dolomedes plantarius. Next base: position 175,125,779 of record OU015492.1, read on the forward strand.
ATGAACTAAATACTGAATTTGAATACCAAATTTTCCTTTTCAAAACGTCGATGAAGAAGTTTGGAGGTAAACCACTAAAGAACAGTCTCATTTATTTTAAAAATCAGTTTTCCATGTCCTGAACTGAAATTTAATTTTCAGAAATTTATGAAATGACTTTAGCTGAATATAATAATTTTCCCAAAATGTTTATATATATATACGCTCCCCCCTTTATAAAGGAATTTTAATGAACTAAATACTGAATCTGAATACCAAATTTTTCGTATTCATAACGTCGGTGAAGAAGTTTATAGGTAAACCACTAAAGAACAGTTTCATTTTTTTTTTAAATCAGTTTTCCATGTCCTGAACTGAAATGTAATTTTCAGAAATTTATGAAATGACTTTTAGCTGAATACAATAATTTTCCCAAAAATTATACATATACTATCTCCCATTTATAAAGAAATTTAATGTACTAAATACTGAAGCTGAATACCAAATTTTTCCTTTTCTTATACTAAATTTATTCTCGCTGCATGGAAATTACTTAAAATCCCTTTTACATTCGGACCTTTTCTCGAATTCGACAGTGTAAAAAAAAATTCCTTAAACATCAAACTGATAACTTTCACTTTAAAATACTTTGATTTTACTTCTCTCAAGAATAACCTTTCAAAGAAGTAAGTATTGTTAAAGATCTGGAAGCTTAAATGAAATGAATTTTTAAGCAGAAGAGAATAAACGTGGCCATACCTTTTCTTTTAATGTCGTTAAATATCGGTAAGATTCGAATAAGCTCAGTTCATTCATTATGAATAATTGCTGCTTCCCTATTTCTACAGGACACGTTTTATTTAAACAAATTTTATGCCTTTTAATAATTCCGAGTATCTTAAACATTCCTATACTTTATTACTATTATGTCCTAAAAGGATTTAAGCTGTTGAAATAATGCTTAAAATTTTAAAGCCTTTTTTTCTCATGCGGGGACAACTTGTCGTTGGACATTTGCCTTTTGTTATTTGCTGGCTACTTTTATGGGAACACCATTTTAGGTGAGCCAGCACTGCTCCATATGAGGGGACATTACGGTAACGACCAAGCCTTATTCTGGATTCGAACCCAAGCCCACAGCATGAAAGAGTAGGACGGTAACAATTATACCATGTGGGCGGAATTTTTTAAACATTATATCCGATAAAAAAAAGCAAACAAAATGTGAAATGCTTCCAAGGTATTTACTCGGTTTCTAAGCTTCAAATATTTTTTTTATTAAATCGATCTGCATGAGAAAATCTGCACAATTCTAAAACAAGACTTTTCTAAAATCTAAACTTTTCTTCTTGCTGGCAATCTGAAACTTATTTTTAAAAAAACAGAAATGGGAAAATATTTAATGACGTCATACGTATATACTCTCAAAACCTCACAGCGCACAAAGTTTATTACCTTATACTTTATAACAGATGAATATAAACAAAAGATATTCATGGTTAAGTGACATATTCATGGGTAAGTAATGAATATAAACAGAGAAGGAAGACATATTTGAATTTAAGCCAAGTTACTCTGTTCTATAATTTATATTTTTAAGTTATTTAAAGTGAATAAAATTTATTCATTTATATAAAAAGCTCACTTAACAGTACATACACTCTGCTTCATCAAAGCATGAAAGCTAATTAAGTCAATATTTCCTTTTAATTACGATAACTTCCTTTTATATTATACAAGATAAAATCCAATTTAATTTAAAATAAGAAAATCCCACCTCGGTTTCCTGTGACACTACGAAATCAACTCAACCAAATCTATTTAACTGTCAGCGGTTTCTTGAGTGGATTCTGGATTAATACTACGGTTCTCTTTTACCACACGACGTAACAAACCAGCAACTACCAATGGAATTGAATATTTAAAACAAAATTTCGGTATTTCTCCCCAGACTGTAAATATATTGAGTCTCAAGCAGTTATTTATGTCTGCACTGGAAACCAGAAAACTCTTTATTTATTAATTTTAAAATAATAATTTACGGAAAGAATATACCTGATATATTGCGCAATATACATTTATCATGCTATCGTAATGCTAATGCATTTATTATGTTTTAACAGTATACTTTTGAAAAACATGATGATATCTAAGAGTGAATCGGACTGGCTTTATGTAAACAAAAAAACAAACAATGCATATGCAAGCAATTTACAGAAATAAATGCATCAATCTTCATTCATGTGTTTATTTAAAATAACATTACATCCTCAGCTTACTCTCTTGCGACTCTATAGCTCAGTTCCGTCTGACTGTGATTAATGTACATTCTGAAAGTTTTCAAAAAATCTTATACATGGGGCCGTTCGAGCATTACGTAAGTATTCAAGGGGGAGGAGGGTGGTTCAAGCTTTGCTTATTTTTGCTGATAAGGGGAAGGGGGGATCAGAGCAATGCTTACGTAAGGCAGAAAATATGCACGCAAGGGAGTGCGCTCCGATGACTACACCAACTCCATTTCCAACCAGTACTGAAAATAAGTTCTTGTGATTTTACTGTTAATTATTTTAAGTCTATACATTTTACTTAGAAATATATAGCAAATTTATTGATTGAAAAAAAGTAGGTTGGCCTATGAAATAGAGACAAGGAATATGCAAAATCTTAAGTAAGCAAGAGCAGGGGGCTGTCGAACATCTGCTTAATTTTTCTTACAGGGGGAAGGTCTGAAATGACTATAAAAAGGGCTTACATAATTCTTGTACGGCCCCTATATCGAATATTCTCTGATGTATTATATAGGTTAGAATAGAATCTTAATAAATTGATGCGTGCACGTGTTGGACAAGCAAGGAAACATAGAGAACTGGCATTTATAATACATTTATTCGACAATACTAAAAATTCTTTTAAAGTAAAATTAATAATAAAATAAGGTTCCCATTCATGTTATCACTTAATACATGAGGAATCAGAAGCAGAGACAAAATATTCAGTCAAAACAATTATTTCTAGGGTCTTTCGGAAGGCATTTACGGCTGTTGAACAATACAGCAATGAAGACTTTCGTTGACAGGTGCCCACATCAAGTCATACTCAGCATCATCATGTCAGACTACAGGAACTTCCGCTAGTCTCCGTGACTGCACAATCGACTCTCTGTGGTCAGATCTCGGGGATCAGCAATCAAAATCTAAAGACCATTTTCATCTTATTTTTTTTGGGGGGGTAGGGCTAGTGTCCGTTTACAGGGGCCATTTCGGCCCGCCCCTTTTTCTCTCATTGGACAATGGGCTGCCTTTATCTTAACAGTTCCTGTCCCAATTGGTCAATTATTTCACTTCTCGTGTTCACAGTCTACCAAGTACCTCCCCACCATAATTTCGTTTGTGATACCACTTTGACCATTATTTGAAAGTTTATTGTGGGCCATAAAATGACGTCACCATCTATTTATAGTCTTTTCATCGCTATCAATGGCCACACTGACAGTTTTTCTTTTACGCCACCATAGTGTTCTTCAAGTATTTATTTATTTTTTGCATCTAGAGTTGTTATAAGAGTTTTATTATTGACAGTCTCTCGACCACACACCGAAGTGAAATATAGCATCCAGCACTTCTACATATTAATTGTATTATCAAAGGTGATCGAGCACCGAAATTTCCGTTGACTGCCGAAGGACAGCTAAAGCTTATCAAAAATAAGCTGCATGCTCTTTTGCTTCATTGATTTTTGAAGCTTTGATTTATTTGATAAATAAGCTACAGGGTGTGCAGCGAAGAAGTACCTTATTTCAAATTGAAAAATCTCGAAAACAAAGATCCGTAGAAGAATGCAACAAACGGTACGTTATCGTGAAATCTGTAAGAATTATATACACTAATTTTCGAAATAGTTACAAAAGCTGCTAACAGAGGGCGCTGTTAGCAGCTTTTAGCAATAGAGCCGCAGGAATGGATTGAACTCCATATTCCTCGGACCTGAGTCCTTGTGACTATTTTTTGTGGGGCACATTAAAAGATACTTTCTACAGGAACCATCCCATCACGCTGGGCGAGCTTCAATCGGCGATCTATGTAGCAGCTGAATCAATTTCTGTTGAGAAACTACAGGGTATGATGGCAAAATTTTATTGCGCCACCTCCATAGAGCGAATGGTGGACATTTTGAAAAGATTGTGATGTAGTGATTGCAAAGACTACAATTTTATATAAGCATGCTGATACGAGTTGTACAGCGCCATCTGTTAGCAGCTTTGTAACTATTTCGGAAATTAGTGTATAAAATTCTTACAGCTTTCACGATAAAAATATCGTTTGTTGCATTCTTCTACAGATCTTTGTTCTCGAGATTTTTCGATTTGAAATCAGGTACTTCTTCGCTGGACACCCTGTATGTAGGGTCCTCCGTTTTCTTAAATTTTTTTTTTTCATTTTGAGGCTAATCTAAACTTCACTGTATAAAAATATTTCAGGTCTCACAGATTTCTACCAAATTATACCCATGTTAATTAGAATAAACGAGTGAATTAAAATTAATTTTTGTTAAACAGTTATTATTTCAAAAAAAAAGCTTTAACATAATATACAAAAACATAATATATAATAAACAAAACATACCTAAGAATGTTTTTAAAAATTTTATTTAAAATTCCTTCGATTCCATTTACAGCTAAGTATAATATTTTACAATACTGAAAATATGCTATATCTAAAATATTTATTGAAAAAGAAAAAAAAAGTCATAACCATAATCATTTGGTCCAGTTAACAAATTATGCCACGGCTGAAATTATGTCGCTTCTTACATATAATTAATGAGAAAAACTCAATCTCCAAATTCTTAGTTTTTCTTTCGTTCGGGGGAAAATGCAACCTGAGTTTCTTTTACAATTAAAATGATTAAGGGGTTGACAGGAAATACTGCAAAAAGTTTTATTTACATTTAATATGAGATGACTAAAGATTAAAATCTAAAAAAAATAGGGCCATTTTAATTAAATAAATCCATTACAGCTACAGATTTTTAAACATACATTATAAATTAAGTTTAAAAAAGAATTACTCTGGTACTTACAAAATTTTTAAAAATTTGAACAACTCATATATATTAAGGGAAATTAATTTATACCCGTTCGGGGCATTCTTCGGTTATACATTTCATCTCTTTTTATTTTATTCCCATAAAAAACATTAATGAAACGGTTGTTGATGTTACTTAACGACTTGAATCTTTTTATTCTGTCTAAGAAAACATATTTCGATTCTTAAAGATTCTCTCATACTTTTAAATGCAAGCATTTAAAGATATGAGAGGGTTTTTTTGTATGCTTTAGAAGGCAACATAATTCTCGAATTATTTGACGTCACGAACTAATATGAACTTCTTTTTTTTTCCCTTCGGGGAAACATTTTTGTAAAGAACTGATACCATGAGTGCGTTAAGGAATTCATCGGAATGTGATAGCTCAATATATTCCTCTTTATTTTCAAATACTTCTTTAAGAAATATTTGTATGGATCTTACACTCAAATATTTTAAAATGAAAAAAAATAAACTTCAGCGTCAAATTCTCTCAATATCTTAAATGTAGCTGAAATTAAGAGTTTTTCGCTTTTAATGTTTCGTTTATTTTTCTTCATTAACTCTATACGAAATATTTTACTTGTCATGCGTCTCGTGATAACTTTTTGATAACAGAAATTATTTATAATTACTTTCAAAATGGCACTGCGAGCTTTTTTCTTACAAATTGTTCAACGAATGTTTATTGGTAAGACCAAGTGGCACTTAATACATAACTAAAATATCATGGTAAACAGTCGCACATTCTTACGAAGAGCAAGAATAGACTCTCGGTGTTTTGATTTACATATTATTTATGAACATAAAACCATCTCTCTTTCTAGCACGTATTCAAAATTAAGCATATATATTTAGTAAAATATAAGTTGAAGGCTATAAATGTGAATAATATATATATATATATATATATATAGATATATATATATATATATATATATAAAACAGTTCCGTAACTAACTGACTGACTGACTGATTTACTGACTGACATATAACGCACAGACCAAACCGCCGGACCTTAAGGACTGAAATTTTTGCATCGTGATTGTTCTTATGCTGTAAGGGTTCACTAAGAAAGATTTTTGAAAAAATTCTTCCTAGATTTTTTTAAATTAAATTTTTTAGTTGATTTTGTAACTTTTTTAAGTGTGTATTTAAAATAATAATCTGAGGATTATAAAATTTATATCATGAGAAATATCATAAAAGTTACTTTAAAATAAAATCTCTTTCGAATCTTTACCTCCATCTTCTGATTTTTGGTGAATTTTTAAAGATTAATTTTTAGAATTTAATTTATTAAATACTGATCACGTGGTTTCTTTTCTTTTAATTTGTGTTACGTTCATAACAACGAAATAGACAAAAATAAATTATATTTCTTGCTAATGCGGAAGACGATTGGACATTATCCAAAAAAATAATAACATACAGTAACAGAATGTTCCTCGAACTGTACTATATTAACTGCACTATATTCCTTAGTATGTTCTATTAGATTTAAATTTTAATATTTTCTTTTACAATATTTTGTCTATAAAAATATCCGTTACGGACTTTTTTATAAATATATATTTTCTTTTTCTTACATCAATTGCATACATTGATCGTTGTATTTATTATATATATATATATATATATATATATATATATATATATATATATATATATATATGTTTTGGCATTGCATACATTGACAGTTGTATTTAATTTGAATGTGTACTCCGTAGCGAAGTACGGGTTTTCAACTAGTGTAGATATATAAGAGATGAAATTTCTCCGTGTATTTAAGCGTAAGTATCCCTACAGTTTTTGCTACCAAGCATAAAATATTTTACTAATTCTAAATGTTCCGGGGTGTCTTTTTGGTGGTGGGGATTAAAACTTACAAATGAACTCCTATTTCCATTCAATTATCCTACCCATTCAGATAAAGACATTTTTAAAATTAAAACAAAAATGCATCAGCCTTTTCATCAAATGGCAATTTTGTCAAAGTGGCCTTTAGTCCAGCAATCAGAGGTTCAAACAAAAAGGAAGATTTAAACCTAATAAATTACTATAATTTAATACTAGAAAGACGGCTGCCGTCATTTTGACTGTTTCAGACACACTATTGAGCGCTATGTGTGTATTTATGTCTTCAGGCTTCTGAAATTTTATGACGTTTTCTAATTTTACGCGAAATATGCACACCACATTTACAAAATTATATTCGATAGTAAGAGGAGGAGAAATGTGTTGTATACCTACTAAGACTAAAAACCGTCAATTTGACGGAAAAAGAGAAAACAGGCAGAAATCTTTAAAATAAGACCTGAAAAATATTAGATACTTTTCGTCTCTTCCCCCTTTTAACAGATAACAGAAATACTAGCTCTTCGGAATTATTGGTGTTGAAAAATAAGAACTGCACAAACCATGCATATATTTTTACGGATAAACCATACAAGGTTGTCATATTGTCATATCTGCATAAAGATATATCTAAATACATACTAATTTATTATATATTGGTATGAAATAGTTCAAAATTTAAAGTATTTAACCCTTTTTCAAAAAAGCATTAAATACTTCAAATTTTCGATTTTATTTTTAACCGTCAAAATGACGGCGTTCAGTCTTATCAGTAGGACAAAATTTCCCGTCTTTCTAGTGTTAAGAAACTTCCGAGCCTTTAACAGCTATTACCCCCCATGCAGCTGACCTTTATACAGAAACTGAGAAACAGGAAAAATTTATACTAGACTCTGGTGAGAAACTGAATTCTATAACAATGGCTAAATATCCAAACAGCTTAAAAGTAGTAGTGAAGTATTATAGATATAGCGATATGCAGTTGCTTTTGTAAAAAGCAAAGACATACAATGAAAAAAATATATTGATTAGTGATTTTAAATACAGTGATTTTAAATAGCTGTAATATATGATAACTTAACTATTTTAAATTTAATTTTAGGGTAATGTCATAATAGTATTTTTGCTTTACATATTAGCGCGTACCCTGCACTTTCGAATTTTGAGTCCCTTGCTCTGAAGCATTGGAGAACCCGTGGTCGAATGGCTTAGTAGGCAAATGACAGGGATTTGTAAAATAAAAAAAAATATTTCAATGCAAACAATAATTCATAAAATAGGGCATTAACTGAGATATAAATAATATTTTAGTTTTAGTCAATTATTGTTTTATCGATTGTTTGTGTTCTACTTTTTTAACGTAGGATTACGTTCCTCCATAACGGTCCTCTGAAAAGAAAAAAATTCAGACGCTAAAACCGTCCGTCCGTACCTCGCGAGTTATAATTTTGACAGTGCTCCAAACCCAGTCTCTATCGCTTGGACAAGCAGTAAAGTACCAAAATGAGTCAAAATTTATATATATATATATATATATATATATATAGATAGATAGATAGATAGATAGATAGATACATAACACTTAGATACATATATAACTACAAAAGAAGTAAGCCACGATAAGTAATCCTACGTTAATAACCTGCGGTTGTTTCGTTAGAAGAGACTACCTGAAAATATTTCAGTTCTAGATCGACAATAATTCATAACAGACTAATGCTGTAATATATAATACTTAAGCTCATATAAATTCCAAATCACACAGATTCAACATAAAAGTTCTAATATAATTCAATAAATCTGCCATATACAAATAGCAGATTCTAAAGCTATTTATCAAGTACGTACCCTTTTGTGAGAAACCTTTCTTGTATTTCACATATACTTAGCACCGTTTCGCACAAAGATTATAACCGAATTTTATTACAACTGCTCCTGTTTGTATGGTTGACATGTTTCATTCAGGTTTCAAAGTATTTTCAAAGTAATGTAAACGATGTAAAAAAATACATTTCAGATAGAATTGAAGATGTCTTCAAACGCAATCTTTAGATATCTTACGTTAGGTATCTAGAAATCTCGAAAATTTAGTAAGATATCTTCAAAAAGACTGGGTGCACACACTACACATATACACTGCTGGCCACCAAAATTGCAACACCAAGAAAGACAAGAGATATCACAACAAAATTTATTTTGTAGATAACATGTTGACCAAGTATCAAATGATTAAATTTATAGACTTCTGTGAAGTGTGGTTCCTGCCAAAATCAGTAGCCAGAGTAGCCGCCATTGTTGGAGATCACCGCTGCCACACGCCTCGGCATTGATTCAAAGAGACTTTGGATGAGTTCTTGGGGTACAGCAGACCAAGCAGCTTCCACACGTTGCCAAAGTTGATCTGCTGTGGCAGCTGGGGATGGAATCTGGGTCAATCGTAGAGCAACCATGGACCACATGTTTTCTATCGGCGAAAGATCCGGAGAGCGAGGCGGCCAGGGAAGCAATTCAATCTGGCGATTGACGAAGAACCGTTGGACAATGTGTGCCACGTGTGGTCGCGCATTATCCTGTTGAAATATGGTTGTGGGCAAGTCCTGAAGGTAAGGAAGGACAACTGGCTCCAACACCTCGGAGATGTAGCGCTGGCTGTTTAAAGTACCGGCAATGCGTACTAGAGGTGTGCGAGAGTGATATCCAATACCGCCCCATACCATAATACCCGGTGCAGGACCAGTGTGGCGGTGCATAACGCAGCTGTTCAGCATCCTCTCTTCACGGTGTCTCCAGACTCGAATGCGACCATCGTGGTGTTGCAGACAGAAGCGTGACTCGTCAGTAAAGACAATTTCATTCCATTCTGCCGTCCACATCCTTCTGTCATCGCACCATTGGCGGCGGAGACGTCTGTGGTTCTGCGTCAAGAGTAGACAAAGCAATGGACGTCTTGCGGACAGACCACTCTGCTGTAAACGGCGTCGAATGGTACGCGCAGACACTGGATGATGCGTTACAGGCTGCATGTGCTGTGCTATGGTTCGTGATGTGACTGAGCGATCCGTCACTGCCATGCGCACAATTTGCCTGTCATCACGTGAAGTGGTGCGCTGAGGTGGATGCGATCGAACACGCCGGTTAGTCGTACTCTCCTGCATCCAACGAACACATATCCGCATTACAGTTGTTTGGTTTCGTCCAACACGACTACCGATTTCCCTGAAAGATAATCCACAATCTCGGTAGGCCACTATCCTTCCTCTGTCGAACTCGGATACTTGATCAAAAGATGATCGCTGTTTTCGACGAGGCATAATTGATCGTTTTTTTGAAAAAAACCACAAGAAAAACACAATTGCCGAACTTGAAATCGTCGAAATCTCCAAGCCTTAAATAGCGCTTTGAAGTGGCGCCACAGACGCGCGTGATGTGCGTCTGTGGCGCCTGAAATTCTAATCATTTGCATATCTCACCTCCGCTAATGCATGTTGTAAATTTCATGTTATTTGCATGTTTCCTTCAGGGTGTTGCATTTACAATGGCCAGCAGTGTATTATACTGGTTACGCAAATGTAGGATATATCCTTTCTCGTCAACGAAAACGGATAAAAGACGCGTAAAAGATCTAGAGGATAAAAGATTCATTGTTTAGATATGATGCTTCACAGGAATACTATATATACAAATTCTCTGGCAATTATTTTAATTCGTTTTCAGCTTTGTCTAAGAAGAATAATATTTTATTCATAAATATTATAATCATATAATTATTAACGTTTAGGTGGTGAAAATGCATATTTTACTGTAAAACTGAACATTTGTGACTTAACATTACTACATATAAGGTATATATAATTGTATTTAAATTTCTTATACATGATACATTATATAAGCTAAACACTTCCGTTAACTTGATGGTGACATGCACGAGAGCTTAAGATTTTTAAGAAAATTTTTAAAAATTGAATGAATCTTTAAAAGTTTATTTCATAAGTAGTAACATTTTACACCTCTTTTCTTGCTTCCACGATATATTTAACAAAGATTTGTCAAATATATTTTAGGAAGTTACTGCAAAGCCAAAAGATTAAAACCTGATCCAAGGTAAAATGAAAACTAGAGATGTTACAAATTTTACAGCATATCTTCTTAGCTTAGTTTTGCCTTTTTTGTGAAACTTGCAATAAACATTTTGTGTAGTGAAGCAGAAATACTCAAACGTTAATAAAACAACTGCTTTACAAAATATAATGTTGTTGATTTAGCTGGGAATGAAAGAGTTGCATAAGCTATTGCATGGTTAGTAAATTCAGCATTTAGACTCATATGAGCCAGCTAATGATTAGTAACACAAATTTCCTGAACCTGCATCAGTAGATATGCTTCCTTGATTACAAGATATTAATTATCCAAAATATCTTCATTATCATAATATTCTGTGTAGGAGCTTAATCACTCTTATTGATAAACTATAATTTGCGCACATAAATCATTATCCCATCTAATGTTATAATGAAATAACAAGCGAGGGAAAATTTAAAAGTTTACGAGATTGTACACAGTAAAAGCGATAGAAATAAAGAGCTCAAAACAATGCTTAAGCTCACTTGAAACACTCTTTTTATCGTTGGGTTTAGTGATCGCATTGTTTAAAAATATATGTTTCAACGTTGATTTAATGTAGCTTTTTCAAAACACTCGTTATAGCATTATACAGAGAGGCAGATACAGGAAATCTGAGTCCTTGCAGCTTTCTTTTTTAACATCGAAGAAAACCAACAAGTCACATTACACAATATCTAGAAAAAATATAAACTTTTCAGTTTGAAAATCATCGGTCACTTGCCGTGTTTTCATCACACAACTCAACACCGTCCCAGAACGACGGCCGATTGACTAGGGCACTGGCTCTCAGTACCAAAGTCTGTGGGTTTGAGTCCCACTATTGGCATGGAGGTTTGTAGTCCTTCGGAATCGGCTTTAAGCTGTAGGTCCCGGTCTACTTATCCCCTGTGTAGCAAAAAGTGACTGTAGCACTCTAAACCGAACCACAAAACCAAACCTCTCATCACCGTCCATAATTATTAAGTTACTCAAAAACCGATGTTCGGGAAATGACACGCTCCTTAAATGTTGTTCTTAGCAACTCGTAAGCTTTTCTTTCTACCTTAAAACAAGTTTATAACTCGCAGTTGAAGTTTCAGATATTTTGGGTACGACTAAAGAAAAACGAACTATAAAGAACTTCTTTAGTCTTGGAGGTATACCGTCTCAAAACTTCGCTTTCCTCAAGCTACCATCTTCTATTATATTTAACAATTAATGATCTTTTAACTACAGTTGTTTTTTAGTGGTACAGTTTCGTTGCTTTTAGACCTTTCATCTTGACGAAAGGTATTCTACCTTTATCGGTAATCAAAATCTAGTTGTGTATACTTTCCCTGCCATCTAACCGATACGTATTAATAAATTCGGCAATTTTTTTTTTATTTGTAGAGCTTTTAATTAATTCTACCACCATTCAACGTTCATAACAATTCAAAGCTGAATTTTCATTTTCATGAAGCTATGGGCAAGCATATAATATTCACCATAGATCATCCAATTATCGAAGAGCTGATTGGAACATATCCAAGAACGGCCGAGTCCACTCATAATGTGTGTGTGTAAGGAAGGGGGATGCAAGTCTAATTCATCCGTGTGTGAATCTTTTCATGTCAGCTCTTTTCTTTGCTTCTGTTTTATTTTTATCAGAAAAATTATTAATTTCCTCCACGAACCGGGTGAATAACCTAATCTCCAGTTGGTAGTAGCACTTTGCAAGGAAAATTCAAATACGTGAAATACTTTGGAATTTCTCTCCCACACACACTGATAAATGCAGTAACGCCTATTAAACATCCCTATAATTAAACGTTAAAAGCTCCACGTTGTACACCGATAAATTTAATAAAACCTTTTAATCGACTAAGTATCTTGTCTTAATGTTAACTATCCATCCAAATGAAGCTCACGTTCTCATTTATAATTTAATATCACTCCTTATCACTTTATTGTATTATCTTCAGATAAGAGTATTTAAAAAGGTAGTTACATTCTATATAACTACCTCAAAGGTTAATTCTCGAATGAGCCGATAAGTACTTCGTTGCAGTATGCACATTAAAGTTGTTTTTTTTCTATAAAGTGAATGACAAAATCTTGACAAGCTGAAGTCACAAACTGCATTTTTTAAAAAGGGAAATTAGGTATTATCTTAATGTGGCAAAGAAGTGCATGGCAAATTTCTAGCCAATTAATATGCTTCCTGTGGAAATGTAGATAAACAGAAGTGAGAAGTATTTATGTTGCATATTCGAAAAACAGTAAAAAAACGCTCATTAACGTCTACATGTTATCAGATATTCACAAATTTACGGCGACTGCAAGTGTATCAGTTTGAATTGGATGGTCGCAACTTGTTATTGGTTTGCTCAAAATGTCATTATTATGGCACGCAGATCGAAAACAGATAAAACAATTGTTAACGATTGTTGAATTTGATATACTAATGATTATAGTAGAAAAATAAAAACTATACGTTAGTTATAAATAACTTATCCCTTGCACAATAAATTAATGGTTTTATGAGATTCTGAGAATGGAGAGAATCGGGTCAGTGACAAGAAGTAAATTTTTATTACAAATAAGGTACCTATAGTAAAAAACTTGAGTTGAATTTGTTTTATTGTGGTATTGTTTGAAATTAAAATCAAATGTGGTATTGTTTTAAATTAAATTCAAATGTGGTATTGTTTGAGTAGAATGGTCGCAACTTGTTATTGGTTTGAACGAAATGTCATTATTATGGTACGGAGATTGAAAACAAGTAAAAAAAAATTGTTGATGATTGTTGAATTGGATATACAAATGATTGTTGTAGCAAACATAAAAACTATGCGTTAGCTATAAATTATTGATTTGTTTTTAACCCTTGCTCAATAAATTAATGGTTTTAGGAGATCTGTATAGTTATATATTCAAATTTAGATTGCTTCATATTTTAAGGGAATGGGGGGAGCCATGTCAGTGACAAGAAGTAAATTTACATTATAAATGAGGTGCTTATAATGACAAACTTGAGTTGAATTTAATTTATTGTGGTATTGTTTGAAAATAAATACAAATTTTGTATTGTTTGAATAGAATGGTCGCAACTTGTTATTCGTTGCGCGAAATGTCATTATTATGGTACGGAGAGGGAAAACAGATAAAACAATTGTTGATGATTGTTGAATTTGATATACTAATGATTACAGTAGGAAAAATAAAAACTGTTTGTCAGCTGTAAATAATTGATTCGAGTTTTTATTCCTTTCTCGATAAATTAGTGGTTTTTAGGGGATTCGTATAGTCATATTTTCAAACTTAGATTCCTCAAATATTTTACGCAAATGGGTGAAATCGTGTCAATGACTTGAAGTAAATTTACATTAAAAATGAGTTCTCTATAATCAAAAAAATGGAATTTAGTTTATTGTGGTATTGTTTGAAAATTATAAGTTATAGTGTTCACAATATTTTAAGTTAAATTTACCAGCAGATAAAATTACATGTGATGTAGTTCCCTTTTCTCGTGTCAAAATGTCCCGCATACCTAGCCACAGAGGTTGGTCATAAATATGTCGTAGAAGATGACCAAAGCTATGATTTATGCAGAAATCTATACAATTTTGTACGTATCAAGTTTAAATGCATGTTTATATCTATTACATACGATGTTTATAATAAAACTCTGAAGCTATCTAAATGATTGTCCCCATTAAAGGCAAGTCTCAAACCTGAGAAAAGATCATCGTAGTGTTGGTAGACCAACATTAAAGTAGTAACATTAGTTAACAATTTTACATCATATAGCCTGCAAGGAATTAAAACAGTTCTGTGCTACTTAGCACATATTCCTACTCTCTTTTTTTTACCCTGAATGAAATCAGAATCGTTCTAAATCAGTCTCAAGTGTAAGAAAATATCTAGAAACATCCCTCAGAATTTTCGTTAGAACCATCTAAACTGTAAAGAGGTGCCTTTTCTCCTATCTCGTGTATTTGAAAGACCCTAATATGGCGAGAGTTGAAATGCTTAAAAACGTTTTTTCAGCTGATAGGAAGAAGCATTTGCAAAATTCTTTCGAGCTGAAAGGAGGTTAGGAAAACCTTCGGGGTTTATTCTCGTTGAAGAAAGGGGTAAATTCCTTTTGCTTTTTGAAATGAATCGTGCCGTACTGATGTGAAGAGTACTTTCAAACAGGGGGAAAACGTTTAATTTTTTGAGAAATCTTCAAACTTGTATGTTTTATGATTGAGGATTTTATTTTAAAAAGACAAACTTTTTAAAGATTTTTTTTTAAATAAAGTAACGTTAATCATGAAATAAACTGCTAATTATCAATAAATACAAAAGAGCTAATAATAGCAGCCCAAAGTGTTTATAAACAGTACAATTCTAATGCGAATCCAGTAATTCCTAAACAGTACCTACAATTCTAATGCGAATCCAGTAATTGTTAAGAACTAATATGGTATGGCCTCTGAAATATGTATTTATCTGCATATCGATTCTTTATTTAAAATTACTGGATTACTAACAAGTTTTGCTGTAAAAGTTTAAAGTTTAAAGTACGTAAATTTTTTTAATAATATGCCAAACTCATAGCTGTCCATTTAGAAAATTTTTCCCCTTTGCACATATGAACTGCTTAAAAATAATTTCTTCTTCTGAACGAAAATTTTACAGAAGTTTAAACTTTTAAAGGACAAGTAAAAATATTTTTCAGTGTTATTTTTCTGCATTGAAAATATTTTAAAAATTTTATTTTCAATCGAATACTATGCAAACTCTTTTGAAAAAATTGAACAAAGGATAATTCAATAAGCTTTTATAGAGATACCTTGCAAGGATATCTACGTATTTCCTTTTAAATATGAAAAATCGAAAGAAAATTCCATGCATACATTAACTCAGAAAGTACAGATTTGCCTTAAACCACAGTAGTAGGCAGTATTGAATTGAACTGCTGTATCAGGCTAAATATGTGTTTGCTGTGTAAAGAGTCCAAAATCGTAGTTTTAAGAAAAATAGGATTTTAAATGAAAAAAAGCTTTTGTAATGTCAGTTTTTAAGCTTAATTTTAAATTTTTTTAAAGTAAATTTTTCCAATTTTATTTTTGATGAGTAAAGAGTGTTATGTCCTTGATTGGTACATAACCCCTTTAACACTAGCATGTTTGCGTTTTGTTTCACATACCCCAAATTTTCACTGATGAACAAAAATGTTTGAGTGGAATTGGACTTAGGTGTCTGAACCCTGCAATAGCCCTTGATTTTTCAAACATGCCTGGTTTAATAACTCATTTTAGACCATTTTGGACTTAACACCCTTTGCACAGCAGACGCAGAAATATACATTGTTTATGCATGTGGTTAGAGTTATTTGATCAAATGTATCATTATATAAAGGAAATTATGCATGTAAATGCTCCAACAGTTAGAAAGTGTATTTACAAGAAAATTAATTCAAAATTCAAATTAAGTATGTTTGTCTTTTGGTATATCTGCTAAACTAGAGTTTATAAATTTACAATTCTTTTCCTGTTCCGACTGGGAAAAATTTAAAAATAATTTATCTCCACAATTAATAAAATTTTTAAAACAAATCTTTTTATCACTTTAAAGGGCTAAAATGTATTTTCTTCGGAGCAAATTTTGTTTCAGTTAAAATAGTTTTCAGAATTTTTTTCTCTAAATCAAAAATCTTGACATGCACTTTAGTAAAGAAATAGCGAAAAAACGCTAAAACAATTTCCATACAGACACCTTGAGCGGTATTTTATATTTCTATGGTGCCCGGTATTAAGTCAAAAACAGTAATTTAAATATACCAAGTTATTAGCTTTTATACCAATCGCAGTAATATAATTTCGACCTGAGTCTTTTGTACAGAGAAATGTACTTTCGTATAGAAAATTGATAGACTTAAGCCTTTTACACAAATCAAAAGATTTTTGCTTGTTTTTTATCAATACTAGCAAATATCTAAAAATCACTTTTTTTTACTTAAGCCCTTTATACCGGATACCATAGATTTATCCTTTTAAAAATCGCAAATAAAAAATACCATTTCGGAAATAATAGATTTAGAAACATTTGCTATACTTTATGTTTTAGAATTATTTTGTTTTGGACATCCTTGATATTTTGATTAAATCCTCAGTTAGGGCCTGTTCACATAGGAGTCCGTTGCGTTGTGTTAAGGAAAAGATGACGTTGAGACGAAAATAAACCAATCATAGGCGTTAAAAATTTCATTGCTAATCGTTTGGAGGCATATGATTGGTTTATTTTCGTCTCAACGTCATCTTTTCCTTAACGCAACGCAACGGACTCCTATGTGAACAGGCCCTTAAACTATGTAAAATAAAATTAACAAGCTGATTCCCTAATACAATCAAAAAATTTATAATTTAAATCCCAAGAAGTGTAGTTCGGTTCTTAACCCGACATGACTTACAACCGAAACATCTCAAGCAATTCTATTAATTGTAATTGGCTTAAAGCTATATTACATTTTCTTCAGATATTTCTTTACTCAGAATAGCTAAATAAGCAAACAGCAATATCTGGAAGTAGTAAATTGTTACTCCAGAATCGACGTAGGTTTACTTCAATTTTATCGCTACAATATTTCCAATGAAATTGCTTATTTAAAGAATAATTAAATTAGTTCTTTCATTCTCAATGACAGTTTTCATTGAAGATGAAAATTTAAATTTCCGAGTTACATTTTCTCAAACTAAAGTGTCCATTAACTGTTTCAAAATCTTTTTTTTTCGATGATTCAAATATATCATTTGCCAAATGCTCTTTAACTATCGCATTAGCTTATGTGTGCAGTGTATAACATTAATTCAAAATGCAAATTATATAGTTCATAATTATATAGTCCATTTCGTAGTTCCTATTACATTTCGTGTGTTCTTAAATGCCCGAAGCAGATAGCGATTGTTTAGCCCATTTCTCAGAGATCTGGTTAGTTTCAGACAATATTTTTCCCTTATTTGGTTTGCTATTGAAATTAAATAACTATATTTCTAAATGTCAATTGGTAAAATTTCAATCCTATGTAATTCACTGTCTTGCGATTTAGAAAACTATGGTAGTTGTGGATTTTAAAAGGTGCAGCAGATGTTGTGGCACACGCACAAACATTTTTTCTTATAATTTAAAAATATTACAAAATTTGGTTTTATTATCATTACGAGGAACTTATGCAGAAGTTATGATGCAAAAAGTGAAGATGCATACAGCCATTGATCCAACGAATCACAAAAGAATTTTGCAAGATTTTTAATATATTATCCTTACCGAATCGTAAGGAACAAATGAAAGGTAGCTGTTGGCAATAACCCCGAATTACTTGCTATCGAGATTTGAAATATCTCGAGTGTTTGTTTTTGTAAGAGTTTTGGTTTTGCTGCATCTAGAGTGTTGCAAATATCTAGAGTGTTGGTTTTGCTACACAGAAAGTTTTAGTCAACAGGGACAGTTTTTGGAACCGCCAAATGCGGTGGCTCCAAACAGATGTATACATTAATATACAGGGTGGTTATAATTAAAGTTCCACTTTGAAATGGTCATAAAAGGAAAACTACTGGACCAAATGTTATCAAACTTGGTAATAGTTTGAAGGAGGTCATGGCAATTTCTTTTCCGAAAAAAAAAAGTTCAAAAACTCGTCACCAGGGGAGAAATGGCGCTGTATGCAATATTTTTAAACGGAATAAGGGTCGAAATCTAACTTAACCTTTTGTTACACGGGTTTAACATTTTGTATACCCTTAAGAAACATTGACCTAAACAAAATTAACCATTTAAAGTGTGCGCATTCCGGAAATCGTTTTCTTACAGATCCCTAATTTGTGAAATTTGAAGCCTGAGTTCGGCCCTAAGAGATGAAGATATCGGTTTAAAACGTTTTTAAACGTTTCTAAAACGAAACTGT
Organism: Dolomedes plantarius; assembly: GCA_907164885.2. Taxonomy (NCBI): domain Eukaryota; kingdom Metazoa; phylum Arthropoda; class Arachnida; order Araneae; family Dolomedidae; genus Dolomedes; species Dolomedes plantarius. Next base: position 175,144,734 of record OU015492.1, read on the forward strand.
TTGTGGGGTTATGCAAAACCGCAATGTCTGTAACCGACATGTCCGTAACATTCCTCCTGATATGCTAAGAGCTACTGTTGAGAATGCAGTAATGCGATTTAAATTGATTTCGGAAAATGGTTTGTAACACGTTTCAGAAATGATTAAACACATTTTAAACCGATGTCTTCATGTCTTATTTCGTTTAACAATATTGCATACAGCGCCATTTCCGCTTGGTGGTGAGTTTTTTAATTTTTTTTTGTGGAAAAGAAATTCCCATGACCTCCTTTAAACTATTACCAAGTTTGATAACATTTGATCCAGTAAGTTTCCATTTCAAAGTGGAACTTTAATTATAACCACCCTGTATATTCGGTTTGGGTTCTTTTAAAAATCGATATCGTATTATTTTCTCTTTTAATTATTTTATTGCATAGTTTAAATTTATCAGTGATTATCCTTTAATACTGAATTTTAAAAGTACGATTTTTACGAGAGGGATTCAAAAAGTATTGAGATTGTGTAAACACAATAATACCTTAAAAATGGTAAGGATACATTGAAACACTCTTCAAATAGATCGATACATGGATCCAATCGTTGTACCCTTCATCGAAAGTATGTTTGAAGTCTTGTTTTGAAATATTGCTCAACAAAACCATCACAGTATTATCCGCTCTACATCTGCTTATTTCAGCAGATGTAGAGCCGATGTAGAGCTACATATTTCAGCTTTCTCTAGACAACTACCCGGAACTCAAACGTGTTTCTCACAATGTCATCAACGAATCCCACAGATCCAGGCATAACTTCAGCCATCGATTGGATGCCCATTACGCGATCACGTTTGCGAGACCCACAGATATCCCCTTTGTTAAAGTATCCATTTCTTAAACAACGTTCATATCAGTTTGTACGTATCGTTTCTGTTTCTGACAAGCGAACGTCGAAGTCTATTGCAGCTCGGTATAGCCATCTCAGATCCAGTATGGGTGTTAGAAACCAGTCTAGACTTAAAGCCTGTTCTAAGAGATACGTCTTCACTAATCATCTGCTTTCCAGCTGTAGCGTGTTTGTGTTTTGTGGCGAAAGGAATAATTCTCTTCTTATGAAAATAAATTATATTTAACATCCATTCACCAGAAATCTTGTTGATACACAACGAGTTCAAAAAAAATTTATACAATCTATTAAAAATCCTCTTATATTATTTTTGGAGTTGAGTTGAATCAGCGCGTGGGGAAAACAACACTAATAAGTGTTGCAGCTGTTACGTCACTATCTTCTACTTCATGCAGGCCACTATTGAAGTCATTACAGTCTTAAATTCCTCCCCTTTCGGAAAAACTTTTCACTACGTCACCAGTGAAAAGTTTTGGTGTAAGGCTAAGCAGTGCGGCTTAAACTATCGGCGTTTTGGTGAAATTTTCCTTTCCGGTGCACCACCTTATAGTTGAAAGGTTGCAAAATAAGGGCCCATCTTAAAAGTCTTGGATTTGTGCCGGTGTTCTTTTCTAGCCAGACCAGTGGATTATGATCAGTTTGTATAATGAAGCTCTGTTGTCCATCTAAGTAACATCTCAACTTTTGTATTGCATAAACGATAGCTGCGCATTCTTTTTCTGTAGTACTATATTTCTGTTCTGCAGGGGAAAACTTTTTACTCAAGTACATGATAGGGTGTTCTTCACCTCTTTGGTTTATTTGAGACAACACCGCACCAAGTCCAAGGTTTGAAGCATCACATTGAATGACAAATGGAATGGTGAAATCGGGGCTAAATAATACTGGTTTTTCTGAAAGTCTTTTCTTTAATTCTTTGAAAGCATCTTCACAAGAACTGTTCCAATCCACTGACGTTTTGACTTTCTTCCCTTTTAGTAGATCTGTTAATGGAGCTGCTACTACAGAAAAATCAGGAATATATCTGCGATAATAACCAGCAAGACCTAAAAATGATCTAATTTGGGTCTTGTTCAGTGGTCTGGGAAAATCTTTGATGGCTTGTATTTTAAGTTCTCCAGGTTTCCGTTCCCCTTGTCCAACTATGTGGCCTAAGTACTTGACATGTTCCTGAGCGAACTGACATTTGGAAGGCTTTATGTGGAGATGAGCTGTTTTCATCTTCATGAAGATTTGTTCTACGTGTTTCACATGCTCTTCCCAGGTATTAGAAAAAATTGCAACATCGTCCAAGTAGGGTACAGCAAATTCTTCACAGTCTTGCAACAACCCAGCCATCATTCTACTAAAATAATATGGAGCATTCTTGAGTCCAAACGGCAACCTTAATGGCCTATAGGTGCCGAAGCTTGTCACAAAGGCAGCATAACGCTGGGCCCGTTCACTCAAAGGTATTTGCCAGTAACCTCGGGTTAAATCTAGAACAGTAATATATTTCGCTGATGACACTTTCTCTATAAGTTCCTCTATATTTGGCATAGGAAAATACTGTGTTCTCGTTACTTTGTTTAAGCGACGATAGTCTATGCATGGTCTTCCTTCTTTTCCTGGTACTTCCACCAGTATTAGTGGAGAGGTAAAGTCAGAGTCTCCTGATTCAATTATCTTTAGATCCAACATTTTTTTCACCTCCCTCTTTAGAATTTCTGTTTGTCGTGGAGACATCCTATAAGGTTTTGCAAATATTGTTTTTTCTGTCTCTAATTCAATATCGTGTTCAACCAAGTCAGTACATCCCGGCTGATTCGAAAAGATATTGGAGTAGGCAGTCAACAAATTTTCCATTTGAGTTCGTTGAGTTTCAGATAATCGCGCATTCAATCTGAGTTCTCTAAAAATTTCAGGCAGTTCAGAAATGTTTGGATTTTCTTCATGGCAAGGAATAGGAATATCTTCATCTTCTTCAGTTTCTTCCAAGCACAACAGATTTACATTTTCTGCCCTTTGGAAGTATGGTTTAAGCATATTGATGTGGTACACATGAGTTTTTTCTTTTTCAGGAAACTTGATCACATAGTTGGTTTCTGACAGTTGCTGTACTACTGCACCAGGTCCTACCCACTGTACTGATAACTTATTAGGTCTTGATGGTGCCACAACCAACACTAAATCTCCTATAGCAAACTGTCTTTTAACGGTCTTCTTATCGTACCATAGTTTCTGTTTTTCTTTGGCAACTTCCATGTTTTGCACTGCTATTTCTTGACATCTCTTCATGCGATTCATCAGTTCGAAAACATAGTCTACAACACTATCTTCTTCACGATCTTGTTTTGTTAATTTGTCATACAGTAACATAACAGGAGTCTTTAAATTTTTTCCATGGACAAGTTCTGCTGGGGAATAACCTGTACTGTCGTGAGTCACAGTTCTTAATGCAAAAAGGGCTTGAGGTAAAATTTTCTCCCAGTCCGGACCAGATTCAAGACAGAGGACACGAAGAATCCTCTTTAGCGTTCTGTGCATTCTCTCAACTGGATTACTTTGTGGGTGATGTACGGAGCTTCGCACGACTTTGATTCCAAACCTTTCCAGAAATTCTGTTGTTAAAGCACTCATGAATGACGTGCCCTGGTCGGTTTGGAGTTCTTTTGGAAACCCCATGCGGCTAAAAACTTGAAGCAGGGCGTCCACTACAGTAGTTGATAGCAGATTTTCAACAGGAATGGCATCTGGATACTTGGAAGACATGCAGATCACAGTGATGAGGTATTTGTTTCCAGAAGGCGTCATCGGTAAAGGACCACAAGCATCAATGTTTAGCTTGGAAAATACTTCTGAAATAACTGGAACTATCTTTAGAGGGGCTTTCTTTTTATCCTGTGGCTTTCCTGCTCTCTGACATACGTCACAGGTCTTCACAAAATTTTCCACCTCTTTATAACAGTTCGGCCAATAGAATGTTTTGAAACAAACATCTTTAGTCTTGGTTGCACCCAAATGAGCCGCAGTTTCTTCATGGCAAATTTTCATCATTTGTGTTCGATATCTCTCTGGAACTACAAGCAATAATCGTTCTGTCCCATCTTTGTCTTCTTTACGGAAGAATAGTTCTTGACCTCGCACCACATACCTGGAGTTCCCAGAACTTAAGTTGCTTTCAGCCTCCTGAAACAGAGGTTTCAATTGAGCGCTTTTTCGTTGTTCTTCTAAAAAATCTTCTGGGGATAGTTTTATAAGGTCTAATTCCGGAATCTTAAAATCTGCTATAGGTAAGACATTTTCTTCCACAGGGACTTCATTATCTGAGCTACATTCCGAAATATTTTCATCCACTCCTAGACTCTGGACATCTTCAGATATTTTCTTTTGAGCACGGGTCTGAACAGCATTCACCATATGAATCTTGACATCTTCGACTTGCTTTGCTTCTTCAAACAATGCAGCGGTCTTGTTCCCCAAAAGATACCTCCCTTGATCCAAAGAGTCTCTTAAAACAGCAGCTTTGGTCACTATGTGCCCAAATTCACATTCAAGTTCTACTTTAGCTAAAGGGTAAAAAGTGGGGTTTTCTTCCAGCGGAGATTTAATCCACACTGTTTCACTTGTATACATCGACGGACTGACATACTTCTTACAAATCAAGTCTAAACTCGCACCCGTGTCTCGTAGTATCGGCATCTCGATCCCATTTACTTTTCCCATACTTATGTAGGGGGCAAGTGCATCATGGTATCCATACCTTGCAGTCATGTTGGAAGCAACAGTTTCAACTTTCTTTTTAAGCTTATCGCATTGTGGTCTTAAATGCGAAAGAGATCCGCACTCATAGCAACGAGGCTGTTTCCTTCTTTCGAATTCAGCTTCCTCATTTCTCTCCTTGGGAAATTCTCGCCGTGGAAAAGGCTTATCATTATAATTGTTTGTCTGGTTTTTAGGTTTATATCCACTGTTGTTACCTCCTGGTACTTTACTTGTGTTCTTCCGAGGGAATTCCTTTTTCCGGAAACTTTGTCTAATATCATCATATTCGTCTAATTTTTCCGCCAATTCGTAAGGCTTTTTCCAATTTATCCAATCATCGAGAAAGTGATCTTTTATATCAGCAGGAACTCTAAATTTGAGTTGTTCGGTTACGATTAAATCTTTCAACTCTTCAAACGTAGATACTTCTAAATCATTGACCCATTCTGTAAAATAGCTGTTCAATTCATAAGCATAATTTCTCCAAGATTTTTCTGCGTTCTTCTGATGTCTGTAAAACAACTGCTTTAATTTTTCAAAATTTAATTTGTATCTCTTCAAGATAAGACTTTTTACAGAATCGTAATTGTTGGCGGTTTCCGGTGGTTCTCTCGCCAACATATTGGAAACCTCCACTGGCAGCACTCCCAATAAATAGGCGGCCCAATCTCTTCTTGGAACCTTAGCCATTTCTGCTTTTCGTTCAAAGTTTATTAAATAGAGAGTCATTTCATCACGTTCTTCATCAAATTTTGGAGTTATATTCATTAATTGTATTTTATGCTCTTCCATACCGGTTGTTTGACGGGTTGGAGGATTTGACACACTTTGAGTCTGAAGTTCCAAACGTTTCATTTCTAGATCATACTGCATTTTCTCCCGAGCTAACTGATCTTGGCGAGCTTGTTCTTGGCGAGCTAACTCATCTTGGCGAGCTTGATCTTGGCGAGCTTGTTCTAGGCGAGCTAACTCATCTTGGCGAGCTTGATCTTGGCGAGCTAACTCATCTTGGCGAGCTTGATCTTGGCGAACTTCTTCGGTTTTCCTGTCTTCAATTACTCTTTCTAGAATAATCTTAACATCAGCTTCAACATAATTGCTACTGTTTAAAATTTTTGCTTTTATTTCGGGAATCTTATTCGAAGATGATATCTCTTCTCCCAATTCTTCGCAAACAAGTAATAAGTCCGCTTTCCTACCTTTGGCTAAGAAAGACATGTTAGCAACCACACGCAAATCACAACCTTCTTAAAAATTTCAAAATAAATTTTTTTAACTTGAACTTGCACCAAATTTCCACAATTATAATAGGTAAAGTTTTCAACCAAAAATCTACCTTTCAAAATGAAAACTGTTCTAACTCCACAAACTTTTCACAATCTAAAAATACACAATAATGTTTTGCAAATACTGCACAATTTAAATTATTTTTAATAAAAATCGTTTGCTGAAATAAATCTCAAACTTTCTTGTTTCAATTCGGCTTTTTATATCACTGAAACGCACGTTCAAAACAAAATATGACTTTAATATTTCTTTTATAATCACGTGCACTTCTTTCAAAAAACAAATTCTAAGTTTATTTTCAATAATATTACGGGTATTTTCTTTCCCAAACTTCTTCTGAATTTATGTCAAATTCTATTTCATATTTATTTAAACAAGAACAAATATACAGTTCCTAATAATGAACTTTCAGTCGTTCTTGAAAAAATATCGCCAAATCGCTGGCCAAACAGTTGATATAAAGTCTTCACTGAACTACTATTCCAAAACAAAAATACAATTGCTGAAATAAATAATTTCAAATTCAGACTTTACGTTAGTGAAAATACATTCAAAACGTCATACATCAACTTTATCTAGAATTCTTCTCGGAAACTTTTTTCATGAGACTTTTCAAACGCCAACCTATCAAATTCCATTAAAGAATTATTACCCTAACACTAATACAAATGTAGAGTCAATAATTTCAAGACAGATAGTTTATATAAATCATAAACGAAATCAAAGTTTCTCAAATTCGATATTCTTCTTTAATCGCCAAACTATTTATTAGAATTCAAATCAAATTCTACTTAGCTTGCAATCGGCACTTGATAATTCCATCCCGACGCTTGCCACCAATAATACAATACAAGTCTGTAGCGTGTTTGTGTTTTGTGGCGAAAGGAATAATTCTCTTCTTATGAAAATAAATTATATTTAACATCCATTCACCAGAAATCTTGTTGATACACAACGAGTTCAAAAAAAATTTATACAATCTATTAAAAATCCTCTTATATTATTTTTGGAGTTGAGTTGAATCAGCGCGTGGGGAAAACAACACTAATAAGTGTTGCAGCTGTTACGTCACTATCTTCTACTTCATGCAGGCCACTATTGAAGTCATTACACAGCGATGGATACGTAGCCATGGCGCATGTGTTATATTCTACAACAAGTAGTGGTTTATTATCCATTTCCAATTTATACTCATAGACGTAGCCTCACTATTATTTTTATCATTCATCGAATGTAGAAATCTGCTTACTCTTACCTTAAATACATACGTACCTACATACATGCATATATATATATATATATATATATATATATATATATATATATATATATATATATATATATATGTATGTATATGTATGTATGTATGTATATATATGTATATATATGTATATATATGTATGTATATATATGTATGTATGTATATATATGTATGTGTATATATATATGTATGTATGTATATATATATATATATATATATATATATATATATATATATATATATATATATATATACATACATACATACATACATATATATACATACATACATATATATACATACATATACATATATATACATACATATATATACATACATATATATACATATATATACATACATATATATACATATATATACATACATATATATATACATATATACATACATATATATATATACCTACACATATATATATATATATATATATATATATATATATATATATATATATATATATATATACCTACATATATATATATATATATATATATATATATATATATATATATATATATATATATATATATATATATATATATATATATGTATGTATATATATATATATCAGTGTCTATAATTTTATAGTTTGAAAATTAGTCAAAATGAATAGCATTTAAACACGAAATTCAAACTCTTACTTAAAATGCTATGACTTTTGCTTACAATAAATACAACAACTTTTATATTTTCAAACAAAGGAAACCAGCCACAGAGAGGAATCCAATTGGAGAACCAATTGAAACTGCAATCAGCAATCGTAAAAATAGAAACGAGGGGAATTTTCATTGATTAATTCATTATTTAAAGCAGTTATTTTCAATTAGTTTTGAAACTCTATTTCTAATACCAGGGAAAAGAAATTACGAAAAGATGAATGCTGCGTCTCCAATACTCTCCAATAAAAATAACGTTCCACGGGACTAAACTAAATTTCTCATTGAGGAAAGTGATTACAAAGATACAAAGGCTAGTGTGAATTTAACTCTAGATTAAATAAATTCAAATTAAAGATCTGGCGCAATGGAACAGAAAGGGGGAAATTATACGAGGACTGAGATATATGACTTGACATTTCTAATTTCAGCTTTAATCACTCGCTGAATTTTTAGAAATATGTTATGGAGAAACAGATAAATTTCAAATATTAATCAAGGGTTAAAGAACATAAAAGTTTTGTAAATCAATTTTTTTCTCTGTAAAGCTTATGGGTTGCTTTAAGTGAAATTTCTCTTCGGGGATGATTCTGACAAAAATTATTTCACATTCAACGTTTAAGTAGCTAGTTTTAGCAAAAATGTAGGTCTTCATATAAAGTGTTTGAACGTTATTGAAAATATATTGGTTTTTAGTCACTTTAAGCTCATAAATTACTGTTTCTCTGAATGATTATAATAATGAAAGAATTTCAAAACAAATAAATTGTAATTTTTATTCTTCAAGGAAGTAAAAATTGTTATATTTATATCTCTTACTCGTTAGTTCTTATTTAGTTTCAATATTGCACTCACGTTGTATAATGGTTAGCGACGAAAAGCTGTCATTATGCTGGCTTTGTTTTGAATCCCGACTAAGGCATGGGTGTTTCTGCACTGTTCTCTCACTTCATGAGTATACAAACCCAACGAAGTAAAAATTAAGACTTTGTTTATTATTTCTGATAATTTTTGCGAAAAACTGATTCTTTTCTTATTACATATGTTCCAAAAATTGTTAGAATGAAATTTTCTTAGACTGAGTACTTCAAATTCAAAATTAAATGCTTTAAACTGAACTATTAACCACAGTACTAGATTTATATCGCTCACTCTCTACACGAAAATACTGCTTATCTTATAAAAATAAAAGGAAAACGTTCTATTTCTAGTAATGATTTTCCCCCGTTTCATGTTACTGCATAATTAAAGTTACTTAGTTCTAAAGAACACCCCGTTAAGTATAAACAGTTTTATGTCCCTTTAAAAAAATGCCAACATGATACGTAATCTAAAATCTAACTCATCTATAGTTGGAGAAGTAATCTTTCTAGAATTAAACATTCTTAAACTAAAATAGGAAAGAAGGAAAATTAAAGGCCTTCACATTAAACATTCATGTGTAACGGAAAACTATTCTTATCATAGTTATTCACCACGTGTTTAGGTAAGCAATAAGTAAAGCGTGCTAATATACATATTAATCTTCATTAGGGGTACGTAAATTTCGCATAAAAAATATCGAAATTTCGCACACAAAAAATTACAATATATAAAATTTAGTATTTACTCGCGAATATATGCATACATATATATACACACACACATATATATATATATATATATATATATATATATATATATATATATATATATATATATATATATATATATAACAGTTACGTGACTGCCTAACTCACTAACTGACTGACTCACTGGCATACAACGCACAGACCAAACCGCTGGACCTAAAGGGCCGAAATATTGCATGGCCATTCTTCTTATAGTGTAGGGGTGCACTAAGAAAGATTTTTGAAAAATTCTTCTTAGATTTTTTGAAATAAAATTTTTAATCTGTTTTTGTAACTTTTTTTAAGTTTTAATTTGAAATAATAATTTGACCGTTATAAAATTTGTATCACGAGAAAGATCATAAAAATTCCTTTAAAATGAAATCTTTTTCGAATATTTACCTCCATTTTCTGATTTTTCGTGAATTTTTAAAGATTAATTTTTAGAATTTAATTTATTAAATGCTGATCACGTGATTTATTTTTCTGGTACTTTAAATTAATTTATCATCACGTTCATAGCAAAGAAATAGACAAAAAAATATTTTTTTTTTCTTCCTAATGCGGCAGACGCTTGGAAATTATCCAAAAAAATTTTAAAATACAGTAAAAGATATGTTCCTCAAAATGTACTATATTAACTGTACTATATTCTTTAGTATGTTCTATTAGATTTAATTTGAATATTTTCTTCTACATTATTTTGTCTATAAAAATATCCCTTCCGATTTTTTTATAAATATATTTTTTCGCTTTTTTTACATCAGTTGCATACATTGATCGTTGTATTTATTATAAATATATTTAAACATAATTTTGGCATTAATTCCATACATTGACCGTTGTATTTAATTTGAATGTACTCCGTAGCGAAGTACGGGTTTTCAGCTAGTATACATATACATACATACATATATATATCTATATATATCTATATATATATACATATATATATATATATATATATATATATATATATATATATATATATATATATATATATATATATATATATACTCACTCAAAAATTTCGCATTTTTTCCTTTTAAAATCATAATTTTACTTACTTGGTTAGGTAAGTATTAAACTTCTTATTAGCTAACATTGTTGTAGTGTCCACATTGTCTTTCTTAAGTCTTTAGCAGTAAGTAATAAGCAAATTTCGAGAGTGATATCTCCTTTAAAGACCGTTAAGCAATTATGTTAATAAATTATTACTATTATTACCTGATTTTTCTTAAAAAGTATTTTATCACCGAGTTTTCACCGAAAAGTAGTAAAAATATAATGTTCTCTCATATCGGCAAATTTCGCATTTATTCGCAATTATTTCGTAAATACGAAAATTAAGTATCCCTAATCATCATACTCATAAAAACTTTGTTAAGGTCTTAATTTGTAATATAATTATATATCATATAATATAAGCTGTATCGTGTAATAAAAGTTGTATCGTGTAATAAAAGATGTATCGTGTAATGTTGTATCATGTAATAAAAGAGGTTTCATCTAAAGACGTATCATGTAATGAAAATGTATCATATAATAAAAAATGTTAAATAACGCCTTAAGTACGTGAAACGTATGTTTCTGATAAAAAAAAAGAATTCAAAAGCAAAAACTTCATATGAGTTTTGGCCCATTGAACTTCCACTTAGATTCGACTTTATATTAAGATATTAAATACGCACGTGTTTCGTAGACATTTGTTCTATACTACACAGGAATTCAATCCCCACTCTTTGAATTATGAGTAGTTTCTAAATGAATGCAAATTTCTTTATATTCTACTTTAACTAAGTACACTTGGGTCGGAATTTCGTTAACACCCAGCGAATATAACCTAAAATAATTCAGCAGTCTACTTCCTTTCCTTCGAATATTGCGAATAACAGCCATTCCAACTCATGACAACATGATTTTCGATACTTTGTTTAAACTAGAATTCGACGGAAAGTTAATGCAAACATGCAAATGTGAGGGCGGATTAAACTCTAACTCAAGTAAATTCAAATAACAGATATAATATGAGGATACAGAATGGGGACAAATTATAGCTGGAATGAGAGTTTGAATAAAGAGTAATATATATGATTACAAACTCCAATTATCAGTTTTAAATCTTAGTATGTGCTTTCGTAAAATTAATCATGGATAATTGTGTAAAATTCAAAACAGTATTCTTGAAATAAGAACATAAAACTTTTTTTTTTCAATTACAAATTTTACTGCAATGTTTATTGAATAGCGGTAGATAGGATTTCTTTACCCTTTATAATATCTATAAGGCAGTTTCAATTTAAGCTTTCAAGTATAAGAAAGTAAAACAGTTTAAGCAAAAATAAAGGTAATTGCATTAAACATTTATTTGTAATCGAGTGTATAACAAAGTTATTTACTTTTTAAACAAGTATTAGACTAATGTTACTTGATGAGTGTAAGTCGGGTAAAGCTATAACAATTACTCTCCTTTTAAAAGAGGTAGCTTTTATTTATTCGGTGGTTTACAAAACTGCGCTTTTGTCGCTCTATTTTTATTGAAGAGGTGTGTTCTCCTAGACAGGCATCTAATTAACGACAAGGATTTCTTTTTTGTTTTTTGCATTTGATTTACTGTGTTTGTTAACTTCTTTTCGGCGTCTTTCTCTACACAAAGACTGATTTACGGCAAGAGGTGAGTTCTAAAACTAAATCTTCCCGAGGTAAAAAGTATCAAGGTTAATTTTGTAGACACAATGCTCCTCTCAAGTGAATTCAATGGCTGTTGTTCTCTTATCACACCTTCAATAGCCTTCTGCCGCTCACTATAATGACGAATAATGCAAGTGTTGAATCTGAAGTGAAATTACTAAATTACTTTATGTCAAAACCTTTTCCTTTATGACTGCAATTTACGTTAATAATCTGAGTCTGTTTCTAGTTTGACTCTATATTGCAGCTATTATCGGCTTAATATATTCCTATTTCTGATAATAAAATCTGTCCTGATTGTAGAAATTATTTCCATCTGGTTTTTGCATAATGGTCTGTTACAGAAATGGACATTTCTGAAATAATATTAACTTTAATGAAAATATAGTTATAATAATAGTATTCTAAACTATCCATTTCAAACTTAATTTTGCGATTCCGAAATACACTGAAGTGCCACTGAATTAGGGATACCTACCTAGTAACGAGTTTGGCCTCCTCTGGCCTTGATAACGGCTGCCACACGACGAGGCATAGATTCAACAAGTTTCTGGAAACGTTCCACGGGAATGGCTTGCCAAATATTGGCAAATATGAAAATTATAAGCTGTCCATAATTCAGTAAGGTTCTTTGGTGCTGTGTGATGGCCTTTCACGCCTTGTTCCAACACATCCCAAAGATGCTCAATAGGATTTAAGTCTGGGCTTCTAGGTGGCCAATTCATGACAGAGAAGTCAGAGGAATGCTCATCCAACCAGCCAGTAGCCAACCGGGACTTGTGAGATGTACAGTTGTCTTGCTGGAAAACTCCATTACCGTGCGGATAACAGAACAGCATAAACGGATGGAGGTGATCACCCAGCAACTCTACGTACCGAATTGCTTTGAGGGAGGTTGGTACACGCACCAAAGATCCCAAACTGTGCCACGAAAACACACCCCAGACCATGATTGAGCCACCATGCCCTTGTACAGTTCCAGCCAGGCATGCAGGATCCATGGCTTCATGAGCCTGACGCCATATTCTCAGCCTCCCGTCGGCGTTAAGTAGTCGGAATCCAGACTCATCACGACATGCTACTCGTTTCCAGTCCTCTACACTCCAGTCTCTGTGCTCTCTTGCCCAGGCAAAACGTGCAGCCCTATGGCGAGTATAGAGCAATGGTACTCTCGTAGGTCGACGGCTCCCGAAACCCATACGGTGAAGCGAGCATTGCACAGTCCGTTTACTGACTGTACGACTGGCACCGTCATTAAACTGGGTGGTAATTTGAGCTAATGTTTGGCTTCGCTGGCTACGTACAATACGCCTGAGCCGTCTCTCACCACGCACTGTCAAGGCTAATTGTCCTTTGCAGTTTGCCCGATCGCTAATTTTTTTTCCACCATCCATGTATTCTTGGTATACTCTTGACACTGTCGAACTTGAAATTCCTAGCTGTCTGACGATTTCGGAAATTGAAAGGCCCATGCGTCGCGCACCTACGGTTTGTCCCCGATCGAAGACGTCTAAATCAGACAGTTTACCCATACTGGCAATTCCAACAACTAATTGAGAACAACCACAGTACGCGCTATATATGCAGTTACCACAGCGCCCTCACTTGCGCATACATGATGCTCAGCGCTACACAATTTGCATAGGCTTTGCTATCCCTAATTCAGTGGAACTTCAGTGTATATCATTCGAAAACTTTCATATTATCGGAAGTAGAGAATAATTATGAAAATGAAGAAAAAAGGGAATTATGAAAAGGTTGCCATTAATTTTAATGTTAATGTGAAAACTTTCCTCTGACACTTTTATTTGTAGTCGAAATGCTTGATTGAATAAATATCTGGATAAAATTATGCTAATGCTATTGAGTCTGTGAAAGTTAGATCAGGTGATAACATTAATGATTTTATAATTGTTAATTCAGCCATAATGATTATTTGTTTATATATATATATATATATATATATATATATATATGTGTGTGTGTGTGTGTGTGTGTGTACCTGACAGATTTGTTCAAACCATTGTTTCTCCAAACCTTGAACACATGTTCCATACAACTCTCTCTCGTCACCGAAAGGGGAACTTAACTTTCTAAAGTCATGCTAAGGCAGTTATATAAAAGGTAAATGTATTGATTTCATAATCAAAAATAGGTACTGATTTCTTACAATTCTATCATTTTTTTATGCCAGAATATTCCGTTTTCAATTCGTTTAAATTTCAGATATCAGCTTAAGTAATTATAAACAAATTGAATTAATTCATTTAGTAATTTTAATGTTTTTCGGCAAAAGCACTAAAATTTATGATCAGACCATTTTATCCCTCCTTTAACGATTTTTCTGCTGGAAGTTTGCCCATCTTTTCTAAATCTTTTATGTCATTTGGAAGATTTCCGTGGTTGAAATAAGAACGTCTCACATAGTAAAACGTTCGTTTTCTAACAGAAAACTAAATATATAACAATGCATATCAGGTTGGAGGATAAAAACTTTCCATTTATAATACTAATATAATTTACCTCAATATTTATCTATTTAAAAATCTAAATAATCTAGTTTCCTGCATTTAAAATAACTTACGTGCTTTCCCAGTTTTTTATTGTTGATTTGAAGCTTCTGGCAGTATTTACCATTGACGGTTACAGTTGAGTATTTTTCATTTCTGCAAAATTATTTGTATACTTACCATCAAAATTCAATATTGAGAGAATATTTTTAGAACAATTTCAACGAAATTTATAGTTTAAATTAAATCAAAATGATGACACGGTTCGAATTTAAAGTGTGATATTATGATGACTATGATAAGGGGATTTTAAGATTTTAGAGGCTAAAGTTTATTTTTTAAATAAAAAATTTTTGAATTTATTTTTCGAATCAGTGTCAAATATTGGAAGAATTTTGAACATTTATTGTCCTTGTTAGAACTCGATAAATTAAAATATATATTAATTTAACTGACCTACTATGTTTAGTTCTTGTGTGTGTGTGATTATTGTGACGTAAGTCCCCTCCTCCCTAGACGGATTATTCTAGATCAGCGGTTCTCAACCTGGGGGGCGCGCCCCCCTGGGGGGACGTAAAAGAATTTCAAGGGAGGCGTGATTAAAAAAATAAAATAAAAAGTAAAACTAACTGTAATTTACTGTACTCAATTTTGCGGTCACAATGTAATCATAACATATTTTCGACATACGAACATGAATACGATAATTGTCGTACACGATAATTGTCGTAATTGTAAAAACACTATAATTGTCGCACGCCTGGACGTCGAAAGTGACCTGAGGTGTGCTTTGTAACAGTTACAACCTAATATTCAAAAACTTGTCAAGGACAAACATTGTGAGCCCTCTCATTAATGTTGTGAAAGTGACTTTTATTACATGCCAACCTCTTGATTACCTCAAATATATTTGATCTGTATTTAATTCTTTGATTTCATATGTTCTAATAATCATGTGGTCCAAATTAAGATATGCGTAGTAATATTAAAATATTTGTATGAAATTATCAATTCTATATTTTCATTTAATAACCGGCTTCAGTTTCAAATTCCGATTGTACTACATGCATGGACCACATATGGTGATAGTGGTGGTGGTGGGGGAGGGGGAGGCGTGACCTCACATCACTGTTCAAAGGGGGGCGCAGAGCCTGAAAGGTTGAGAACCCCTGTTCTAGATCATGATAGATCAGGTCTCGACTGCGGGCAGAAGAATTCGTCACCAGTTGACAGATTCAACAAGCGAGAGAGTTCTGCTTTAGCCAGGTGCCAGCTCCATTTCGACCGAGCAACCCCAGAGGCATCTGGAAGGATCGCATCTTCTCCCACTCTCTCTGACCTCGTAGAAAGACTTAATGATCTACGAATTTAAAAAGCCCATATCCGACGTAGACAGGGAGGTATTTAATGGCGTTCGTTGGGATTTGAACTGAAAACACCGAATTCGAAGTCTCATGAGCTAACTACTAAGTACCTTGGGCCCGTTTTTATTCTTGGATACCATTAATGAATATAAATTCAGAAAGCTATTTGAAAGTTATAGCAAAAGGCTTAAGTTTGAGGATATTAAATTCATATGCCTACAGATGCAGCTTGATAATAAGTTATGTTTGATATAGAATGATATAATTCTGTCCATCGTCGTTTTCGTATGTAACCAAAAACAGTAAGAATGAAATAATTAAGAAAAATTAAAACCATCTTATCATTCCCGTGATTAAGAAAGAAACTCATTTTCAAGGGCATTTGAATATTACGGAGGTTTTAGAACAAAGGCCCGTGTATTGTAAATGAAATTAATGTCACAATCGCTCCTGTTCTCTCACGAAAGCTTTAAATTATGCAGATAGACTTAAGAAAGGGAAGAAGCACATCCGCATAACACGAAATTCCAGAGTTAATTAAAAACTTACGGAACAAAGTAGAAATTTAAACTCTCCTTTTAATATCATGAAAAAAATGTTCATGTTATTCTTCTGTGAAAACTCTATATGATTCGCTTCAAAATGTGGTTACGCACAAACTTGAAAACTATTACTTTCACCAAATTTTCTTTGTGATAGTTAATTATTGCCATATCACGCTGGGGTACGGGGAAATATTGCGGGGAAAAGAGCAATTTCTAAAACTTGGAAGACAGGTAGATTGAACATTATATACCTGTTTCATGTCTTCTCTATTATTCAAGATCAGGTTTATATGAATATATATATATTTACACTGGCATAAATTCATTCATAAATACTCGGATAGACGGACAAATTACTTTTCAAAATACAATACTTTAACATTCGAACTAAAATGCACTATATATATATACAGGGTGAATCTGAACAAGTGGGCAAAACTTTACGGGGTAATAGTATGCAGCTATACGAGCAATATTCGTAATAGAATGTATGGTCGGAAGGCAAACGGTGAGAAGTTAAAAGGTAGTTTTACACTGTCACATTTAAAGAATTAACACAAGAATGAGAGGAGATACTGAAGAAAACCTTTTATTAATAGGAATGTAATTTATGTACATGGTCAAAGAAACTGCTCAAAAGAGCTTCCGCCAGCTGTAATGCAGGCTTCACACCTGCGGGATAGGGACTGACACACTTTTGCGAAGACACCAGTCATTTCCTGAATATCGCCGGCAACAACGGCGATTCTGGCTACTAGTTCCATATTGGTTTCATTGGGGTACTCGCAGATTTGGCTTTTCATATGTCCTCACAGGAAAAAGTTCAATCACGAGAGATCCGGCGATCTTGGTGGCCAAGCTATGGGACCACCTCGACCAATCCATCGTGGTGGGAATTTTGCATCAAAATTGTTCCGCACATCCAATCTGAAGTGTGCAGGCGCACCGTCGTGCTGGAACCACATTCTCGACATGACGGGGGTTGGAATCGGACGCACCAGCTCCGGCAACACCTCTCGTAAGAATGCGTGATACGATTCGCCGTCCAGACGGTGTGGCAGGAGGTATGGGCCAACCGAATGGTCATGGAGGATCCGTGCCCAAACATTTACGGAAAACGGCCGCTGGAACGAATGAGGAAGTGTGGCATGCAGGTACCATTTACAGCGCCACCTAGCGCCTCGCTGTTTCCGTTCCGCCCATACTTTCTATGACGAATATTGCTCGTGTAGATGCGTTTTTTCACCCCGTAAAGTTTTGCCCACTTGTTCAGATTCACCCTGTATATAACTAATTATTATTTAATGATTTTTTTATGAATTCACTCAAAATAATATTGCATCCTGTATGTACGCAATTAAAATAAATATAATTACCTATACTCTAAAATAATCAATCACTCTAATAAAGCAATTTTGAGTACTATTTAACGAAATTTAAGAGTTTAAAAATAATTTAATTATTTTTTTCTTTCTTTAAAATGTATCCACAGCTACGCTAATCAAATTTTATCTTTCACACCTATTTATAAGAACTTTACTTAGCTTTGCTTTGTCTCTCCTATCACTTGACCGATTTTCAGGGTTGATGACTTGACCTCATAAATTGAATAATCGATAAGTGTATTCTATTTCATAAGGCGAGTGTAACAGTTGTTTCCGCTAGCATGCTTACTAACATATTTGATATTCGATGTATGAATTCAAGTGGATGTATTTGTGCGTAAATATATAGATTATGGATGGTAAAACTGGATTAACTAAAATATCGATAATTGTATAATGTATAATTTGACCTCATAAATTGAATAATCGATACGTGTCTCTGCATCTTCAGATCAATGTAACAATTGGAATGTCTAGCATGGTTAGTGGCTAATTTTATGTGTGATATATAAGTGTTTATGAGTTTTCGTTTATACATTTTGTATAAGTGTTTGAACGAAATCTCTATAACAACTATGCATACATTTAAAACAATGAATCCTACTTTTTGTACCTATCGCGTTATTAGCGACAGGGCAATAGAAAATAAATAAATTACATTACTACTCAAGCAAAAACCTCAAATATTTCACTTAATTTCAGTTTCTTCTAAGTGCTGTCCCAAACCGTGCTTATAAATTTATACCCAATACAAACTGCCTTGACTAAGCTTATTTTAAAAAAGGTGTTTCCAGATGTGGCAATTAGAGTGCTTTTGACTTTTTGTACGATTTTTCTATTTCCATTAATATTGTAACTACGATAACGATAAAAGTAATATCACGTGTAATACAAAATGCAAACTGTAAATTAAAAACTGAATTAAATCTCTCTATAACAGGAAATGGAAAGTTCTAGTAAACAATACAGATTCATCATATATGAAGGCCTTATTTGAAAAGTGGAGGCTAACTCCACTTTTTTTTAAAATGGAGTTAGCCTCACTTTCATGTTCATGCAAGTCATTTTTATCTGATTTTAAAACTGGTACACCTCCATCTTATTTCTGCTGCCAACAGAGGGCATTACAAATCAGACTTCAGCAGTCATTTCTCAGCTCTCATTAGACTATAAGGCTTTGTATCTCAAAAGGAACAAAAATGAAGTTGGACCACTATTCAAATAACGTCTTTATATGCAAGAACTTAAAATGCAACACAAATTAATACGTCTAATTAAAGATACACGAAAAGTGCGTGCTGATGCTAATATATGGTTATATTAAAAAGAAATAATATATTTGTAAAACAAATTAAACTAATTGCAACGTATTGAACATGAAAGTTTAAAATTTAACAAAGATAAAATACACCTAGACACCAAATATCAATTAACGTTTACAAAAAGACAGTGAAATATATAAAGTTTTCTCGTTTTCCTATAGAATTTAAAGAAAAGGATTAAATTTTTATGTCAATAATAATTCTTATTACTGTTATACTTAATAAAGGAATTTGGGAACCAGGCATTTTCCCAATCCTATCTGAAAATCTGAGAAAAAAAAAATTTGGTATCTATAAACCCATTTAAAGAAATAAACACACCATCTCATTTTTCTTTTTTTCATGAAAACAAAGCTTTTCATGTAAAATTCGCCTGTACAAAGTTCAATTAGTAACATAATTTATCGATATTTAGAATTAAAATTTTGAGAATTTTATTCAAATACACTTAGTTGTTTCAATGCTCCTACTTACAGAGAGCAAAGTTTTTAGAACTAAATAATGAATCAGTAGCGTTACTTAATTGTATCAAAGAATAAATTATCTCTTTTCCATTGAATGTCACTGTAGTGAAAGCATTGTCGCAATATTGTGCTTTTAGCAGTTATGTTTAGGCAAACATAACCAGTGTCATCATCTGAAACCACATTCCTATTCCTTTAACTCAATTTACCATAAAACAGAGTATGCAATATTAATTGCATCCAAAGCTTTTAAAGTTTTACAGCAATGCAGAAATTTAAATATTACACGAATCAGCAATTAATTAATTTTCAAACTTTACTCTTTAAAGAACATTTCATTTAAGTTAACTAAACGTGACATAAAATGCTATCAAATATGAAAATCATTTATACGCGTTTCATAATTTTTCCAGCCTTATAAAGGAGAATGAAATGGGGTGTAAATAAATATATAATATTACGTAAGCCTTTATATGAGAGTATGTATTAGTATGTGCAATTCTTTTTTGATTATATAGTTATATTCCTTATACAGAGATACAGTTTAGTTACAGTAAGGAATTAATATTTCGCAAATTTGTGTCTAGAGACATATAATTTTCTGATCAATATTTCTTGCATGGTTGCGTAGTTGTAGAAAAGGGATTAAACCCTGATCCTTTGTTTACCGATCATAATAGCTATCAGCACATTAGTACATGCTCATTCTATATTAGCACTTACAACAGGGTCATACAAGATACTTGTAGAGTGTCAATAAATTAAAGACAATAACTTCATTCATTCATATTAATTCATATACAGGGTGTTTCAAAAAGAATCACCCGATTTGAAATGAGTATGTTATGAAAAATATTGAACATAGAAACTTAAAATTAATTTTGTATTACATGGATAATCATAAAGTTTTTTTTTTCAATCCAAATTAAAGGTGCTCAATAACTCCATCTTTGGATGCACAACATATGTCTATAGGCATATGTCGGTAGGCAAATTCGTCCCAAACTTCTGCGAGCATGTTTGCATATACTACTTAAACGGCTGTTACGCGTACACAGACAACCCGTGTCTTGGAATTTTTTATACCATTGCCTAATGCTCTGAGAGATAGGAACTTCAATCTACCAGGGTTTTGTCGACGAAAATCACGCTGAACAGTAGTTACGGACTCACACTTCGCAAAGTGTAGAACACAAAATGATTTCTGTTGTGTAGTCGCCATCTTCACAAACACTGGAGTGGCGAGAGAAGGAAGAGCGGTAATGCTACTTGTCGGCAACTGCGTGAAACTCGAGATTTCTCTCTTTCTGCCTATACATTATTCGATCAAAATGGATTAAAAGATGAATAGTCATGATTTTTTTAAAATCGGATGATTCTTTTTTAAACACCCTGTATATTGGTGACAACTAGCTCTTGGGCAATTGTTGCAATCAATCATCTGACCAGAGCGTTAGGGCCTGTTCACATAGAATTCGTCGGCGTCAGCGTTTAAGATTCCGTTGGCGCTGATTGGTTAAAGGGTAAGTGATTGGTATATGATTAGTTAAAAATTTTTACACTGACACTGAGGGATTCCATATGAACAGGCTCTTAATCTACCGAAACAATGCATAGCCAAGGGTCTGGATGAGGCATTATTGTGTACAGCATGTTCTGTTTCAGCAAATCGGTTTTACTTATAATTATGAAAGATAAGATAAAGATGAAAAACAAAGAAACAGGGCTCTCTGAAGCAAGCCTATCGTCCAAGGAAAAGTTAAATATGATGGACTACCTATTTTGCCCAATGAAATTTTTGGTTATTCAATAGGTTATAAACTATTCACGGATGATAATGCCATCCTTTACGTGGCTAAAAATTCGTCATAGTACATAATACATGCAGTATTAATGCGGGACTAATGAAAGCGGTGTGTCTGTGAATAGTTTTAAGTGTAATCTGTACCTGTTTGCGTCAACATGTCTTTATTGTGTAAAGACATTAATTTCATCCTCCTTTGAAAATAAAATGAATTCAAACTTATAAAACAAGAAATGTCTCTGCAAGTTTTATAAGAAATACAAGTATTATAAACTTAAGGTAATTATAAAATATACATAGGTAGAACATACTCCCGCCAACAAAACATGGAAAAGCATCTGCTGCCGGGTAGAAACGAAATAGGCTATTGAAAAAAAAGTCAAAACGTAGCAGATACCTTATAAACGATCTTTTACAAAGCAGATCCGAAATTTCTATCAGTATACCTTTCACCCCTCCGGGTGGACAGAGTCCTCTTTGGCAGTTACCCAAATTCATTTCTCTTTGGGAAAAGTAATAAATCTGACATTAAATATTCGCAAAATATGTTAGTTTTTGTATTGTATGAGAGTTATAATTAATAGAACAAATATTATTAAATTGAGCCTTAACTATCATACAGCAAAAATATATCTCAACATATGATTCAGACTCAAAATAAAAGAAAATTATAGATAATGTACTGGTTTAGGGTTTTCCTTTAACCCTCTGAGCCGAGCTTTATACGTTATACCAAGCTACAGGATGTGACGACGTGAACCATTCTGAAAGTAACTAACGGTAAAATCTTCATTCTAAATACGTAGAAGATTGAATATAGACTTTATTCTCATATAAAGTATTTAAAAGCAAAAAAATTGAAAAGTATAGATTGCAGCTTTGTCATTGATAGAGGCTGATTATTCTATTACGAATATAATTTTAAAATTCCTCTTCTAAAACAACTCATACATATAGGAATTTTTTTTTCGACCTGTATATTTTAAAATGATTTAACTGACGCCCGGAGAAGGTAATTAATGTAATCGATGCTCTTAATGAAATTTATAGAACAAATATTATTAAATCGAGCCTTAACTACCATACGGCAAAAAATTATCTCAACACATGCTATAAATTCGAGTCGAAATATAAGAAAATTATAGATAATGTAATGGTTTAGAGTTTTCCTTTAAGGGGACAGTGGACTTTCAAAATTGTGAAATTTGTTCAAAAATTCGATTTTTTTTTATTTTATTGAATTGTGAAACTACGGACGAGTAGGAATGTGTTGCAAAAAGAATTTTTAATTTCTGTGATTACTTTCCTAGTTATAGGCATTTGTATTTAATTTAGATATTATGTGGTTACTAATAGCGATAACTTTAAATGTGTTTTTCTCAAAATAAAAACTTTCGTGTCATGCGAATATTCAAAATGCTCCAGACGCATTTCTAATTATCGTATTTCTTTGAAATTTAAGTTTTTTATACTTAATTGTATATCAAATAAATCTTATTGAAAATAATTATGCTTCGTAGCTCAGAATTACTAAATTTTGTACTTGAAAAGATGATTTATGGGTATTTTGCGTAATAAAAAGGGTGTTTTCGCTATTATTATTTTTTCTCTTTATATTTTTAATGAATGCTTAAAATAAGCAATAAGTTTCATTGTTAGTTCTATAAGGTATCCTGTAAATAAAAATTACCCTATTATGTGCAAAAGAAATGCGCATGGAACATTTTTAATTAGGCCAATTTTTGATATAATTAATATTTCATAACGCATAAATTATTAATATTTCATCATTAAATTTTAACCACTTTTACAAATCTATGGTACTAATCACAAATTCAAATTTCAAGCAAATCCATTCAAAACAAAAAAAGTTAGGTTTGAAGGTCCACTGTCCCCTTAACCCTCTGAAACAAGTTTTATACGTTATACTAAGCTTCAGGATGTAACAATGTGCAACATTTTGAAAGTAAGTAAAGGGAAAATCTACATTCTTAAGAAGTAGAAGATTGAATATAGACTTTATTCTTATACAAAGTACTTAAAAGAAAAAGAAAAGTATAGATTGCAGCTTTGTCATTGATAGTGGCTGATTATTCTATTGCGAATATAATTTAAAAATTACTATTCTTATACAACTCATACATATAAGAAATTTTTTTACCTGTGCATTTTAAAATGCTTTAACAGACACCCAGAGAAGGTAATTAATGTAATCGATGCTCTTAATGAAATTTCCCTTTCATTGAATTTTCAGTGATAAGAAACAAAGTTTTTCAAACAATTTGCAAACTTTGCCGTTTCATGGCAATTCAATTTGAAGAAGTTTCTGTGTAACTTCATTAAAAAAGAAAAGCTGCGGAAAGTTCCTGATTTATACCTGAGGAGTATCTTTTTGCAATTACAGAAGTTCCGTGTCCACGCTATTTCTTTTTCTTCGGTCGAGAACATTTAATGGCCCATATATAATTACCCACTCTTCTCAATTAGATTCGTTAAAAGGGAATGGAACAGGCTCAATGCAGCCGCTCCTAAAATAAAATGAAATTTTCTCTCATCGGGCACTTCTGAAACGTGTTTGAGGCTCCCTAATTAATACGTGTTGTATAATGTGAGCACACTTCGAAATTGAATTCTGCCAGGAATTCTTGCTTACGTGCTAATATATTTCCAAGGTAGAAATTCCGATATAAAAAATATTAATTTTTTTTCTTTATTTTTTATATTATTTATCTTCTTATGCTTCATTGCTTTCCTCTTATTTGCATGCATAATATGTACATTTTATGAGGGGCATATCAGAAAAAACACATGCATATTACATTAACCTTTAGTTTACGGGACCAAATTTCCCCCTCTTTAGAACAGGAAATTTTACACCTTTTTTGTAAGAACGGTCATAAAGGGGTTATATATATATATATATATATATATATATATATATATATATATATATATATATATATATATATATATATATATATATATATATTTATATATATATATATATATTTATTTATTTATTTATTTATTTATTTATATTTATATTTATACTCTTTAGAACAGGAAACTATATACCCCCTTTGTAAGAACGGCCATTAAGGGGTAATATATATATATATATATATATATTTTCATTCTTGGATCCGTAGTCTTGGGATACATGCTATCCCCCCCCCCGTAAGGAAAAGGTTAAAATTTTAAAATGCCATTACTATAATATACCTATAATTGTGCGCCTAACACTAGAATAACGGCATGACCAATAACTTTAATTCATATGGTGATATGCTACTTAATCTTACAGCGCTGCAAAGTAGATAAACCTAAATAATAAAGCTAATAGATAGAGCTAAAGCTTAGAAAAAGCTAATCTCCAGAATATATTACTCTTTCATATGTTACTTACTCACTTATGCACTTTAGTATACCTTAAATTTTTATCTTATCGTTAGAGAAAACAAAATTAAAGTCTTACTCTTTTCTACATTTCTGCCTTTTAAAATTCATATGCATTAGCCCACATATAAGTAAAAAAGATAAAAATACGAAAATAACTTTTAGATATTATGAAAGTTACGCATTTACATTAAATTCATTCGCATTCTGGGAAAGATAAATCATCAAATATAATTCTATAATAATAGATCTCTCTCTTAATAATTGATTTTGAATATTTCAATTTGCCAGATTTATTTTCTTACCTTTACATGTATAAAAAGTCATGCTAACTGTCACCCTTTAAACTATTAAAGAAACCTGTTCCAATATTATAATATATATGTGTGTGTGTGTGTGTGTGTGGAGAATGCCTAACGGACCTTTGAACCATGAATTTTGAACTTTAATAATACTATTTGCAAACCATTTTATGTCTGGCGCAAGAGGGCGCAGCTTGCGTGAACGTTATCACGACCTCCTCATGCTCTAGAGGGGTAGTAATAGGACACTCGCTTTGGATTCCGGCCCATTGAAACTGAGTAACTTCAATCCTCACGTCCTACACACACACACACACACACACACACACACACACACACACATATATATATATATATATATATATATATATATATATATATATATATATATATATATATATATATATATATATATATATATATATATATATATACTTGCATATACATATGTTTGAATTATAAGGGAAAGTTATTTCATGTCTTTGTATCACGTAGAGAAGTAAAAGGAATCTAAGTAGAAAATCCATGCCATCTGTGTATGAATATGTATGTAATCTTTATGAATGTACATGGATTAACTCTATTGCCTTAAATAATGTGAAAGTAATACTTCGATTTAAAACAATAACCCGGTAAGAGTGAAGTTGAACTAACGTCTCAAAACCTCGAGTTGTCTTATATGAACAAAGAAATCGCAGCATTGTGAAGTAGTGTTATTCCTAGTGACTCATCCTCACGTATTTGAGGGACGTTTCACATTGTGAATTTCTGTCAAATGTCTGGCAAACGATTCATAATCACTCTCTCCAATGGACGAGAACCAATTTTAAGGCCACATATCCGGGACTAGGATTAAAAGTCAGTTCCGAAGCATCAAAGCCGGTATTTTACCAACTTTTAGATAGCGATATAGGAAGGAAGCATTACTTCTCCTGACTTTAACACGCGAACTGTCATTTTACAATTTCAAGAATCCAAAACAGTATTTCAATTTTAAATGCTTCAGTTGGAGATTCCTCAATAGATAAAAGAGATCCCTGTTTGCCTTGAAAATATTTTCAATATGCTTAAAAGCATCCCATGGCCAGGTAATTTTGTAATGTACACAGTGTGTTCAGTAGCCCATTAGATAAGTCAAAATATATCCAAATAAATTGTATCAAAGCAACGATAAAATCTCTCACTAAGCAATATCTGGCAGATGTGTGACTCCATACCTTCAGAAAATCATCAAATATTGGTTGTGGAAGTAGTTGTTAACGATTTACAATACTTGGAGAAATTGCATGGCAGCTGATATACACTGCGTTTGTCTCAATCCAAATTTTATCCTTTGTTTTCCTTACTACTAAAATAAATTTTATCATGACACATCTAATATTTTAGGAGAGATTTTGCAGTTCCACCCGAAAGATTGTGTATTTTGTATGTCCATAATTGTAGGAATTCGATCGAATAATTTTATGAGATTACAAACTTATTTTATAGTCTGTAGTATATCATCCTATAGTCTGTGTGTTCAAGAACTCTCATTCATGAACATTTTATCGCACGTGACCTCTGACTATTTTTGCATTTATAATACCATTTTCACCTCAGGGGCTTACAAGGCATGCCTTCTTCAAATATCGGACTAAATATGATAGCCTAAGAATGCTCTGTAGTTTAATGGTAATATACAATGAGCAAATACATATTGTTAATAGAAAGATCAATTCACCTAGCTAAGTTCAATAAATTTTTTGAACTTCTGGCTTGTTCAAAGTTGCACTGCAATCATCTGCTTTCCTTTAGGTGTGGGATATTTTTCTCTTTCTTAAGTAAATCATGTATATTCAATTAAATTAAATTTATTGGTATGAAATAATTCAGTGAGCAAACAGGAATTAAAATTAAATATTATTTATTAAAGGATTTCCGTTGAAATATCACAACCAAAGCTTTATCAAGTTCCAATCTGTCAGGGATTAGCAACTGTCAAGAACCGTAAAGATTTACTATTAATTCACTGATCTTTGTCGTAATGTAAGATATATCTTATGTAGAAGATCGGATATTTAACCTTTATAGAAGTTCGCTAAAGCCTTTTGAAATACAAACTGTACCTCTTTCTTTTCTACACGCTAACCGTCATTAATATTTTTAACGCTAAATCTTTTTTTTTGCTTTTTTATTATTATTTGAGTTAACGAACAACCCTTTTGTCCCTTAATGATTTTAAGCATTATTCCTCGATAAATATACATTTTTGAGTTATCTGAACTGTATATTATTTGCTTCATTTCATCTCAGCAAGATACCATTACGTTTTCTTCACTCTTTAAATCACTACTTCATTAAATCCACATTAGACGCGTCATATTGCTTTTAGTTCGTAATACCAGACATCTAAATCGAGGCCTTTAACACACGCAAGGATTTTTAAATAATACTAGAAAATTTAGTATCGAACGTTTTGCTAATTCCCACCTTCCAAAAATGTACTTTGTAACTTTTCATCGAAAACAATTAATTATTCACATGAAAATTGTCTCACAGTTATCTAAGACACATTTTGAAGCAGATAGATATTATTTTTAAAAATATACCTTAATCCCCACATGGCAATTAATATCTAAATATTAAATTAGACTTTTCTCGGTAAGTCAAAATTTAACTATTAACTACGTGCTTGCAACAGCAGCTGTCGAAGAATTTGTTAACACGGTCTATGTACTACACCACAGAAAAACTGTTTCATGATTGCTATCTAAAGCACATTTTCAATCGGATACTTATAATTTTGAAAAACAGACCTTAATCCTCATATGGTAATTAGCTTCTTAATGTCAAATTACATTTTTCTCTAAAGCTAAATTTAACTATTAATTATGTGTGGGGGAAAGACCAGCGCTTCGTAAACTGTGTGTAAAAATAGGGAAAGAATTTTCTAACACAGTCTATATTCTAGATCTCGTGGAAACTATCCCATGATTTTTATCTAAGACATATTTTAATGCAGATAAATATAATTTTAAAAACAGACCTTTATCCTCCATGTGGTAATTAATTTCGCAGTGCCAAATTACACTTTTATCGATGAGTTAAAGATCGACAATTGATCACGTGTATGCGAGGGCAGCACTTTGTAAACTGTACATAAAATTGGGGACGGAATCCATTAATACGGTCTATATATCACAATATCACATCACTAAAAATATCTTCACAGTACTGCAGTTTCACAAAGAGAGATGCCCGCTTCTGAAAAAGTACCAATAATGTTGCTGACATGGTCTTTCTTTCCGTTATCTTTCCCAGAGAAAGACAATATATATATTTATATACATAAAAATATATATATATATATATATATATATATATATATGTGTGTGTGTGTGTGTGTGTGTGTGTGTGATGTTAGAAGCATAAACTATATTTAATTATATTAATAAGCGTTAAACGGTAATTTTCTATTAAAGTCCTAGTGTGTTTTCCAATTCAGGAAGTAGATTGTTTTTTCTCAACAAAGAGTTCAGGGTCACCGAATTGCTCGCACGCGCTGGCTGATGTAACCGCCAGAATGTTCGAGAGAAGGGGCTCGAGATGATAGCCCACGCTTTTATATAACGCACGAGAAAGAAAAAAGTGCAGTTTAGGGATATCTTTGATAGAGTCAGGAAGCGCGTTTTCCGGCTGGAGGGGGTTAAATCGAATTTTTCGGATCGGACTGGTTAATTAATATTTGAATAAACGCCTCGGCAACGACATGGAGTTCCTGTAATCCCTGAGTCTTTTATTTTATATATTTCTCCCGCACAGTGGACTTATCTTAATTTTATCCGCAGCTGCGTCACAGGCCTGACACACACACACACATATATATATATATATATATATATATGGAAAATTCGTGAAATAGAGATTCACCTTTTAAAATACTCTAACCTACTTTAAATACTTTAATTTGTCGTCAATTTTATTATTTTGTTACTTCGATTTTTCAATTTTAATACTCTAATTTGCTTTTAATGGCTCTTCAATTTGCCTTCGCAAATTGAAGAGCCTTTCTCAATTATGAAAGACCCAGAGATCAGAACATTTTTATCTCGCATTATGTGTATCCACTTCAAAACTGCCTCATCCACATCTTCATAGACACATGTTTTGAAACGTTTTGAACAAGAATTCGATTAATCATAATCTTGTATCTTAGCACGATTTTTTATTATGGTTGATAAACTGTTTGGAGGAATACCAAATTTTAAAGCAATATCCTTTATCTTAACGCCATTATCCACCTCATGAAGAATGAAATTTTTTTCTTTGATGCTCAAGCACTTTAGCTTTGAAATTTTCCAGTTACAAGAACCGAAATAACCAGAACAACTCTGATCAACAATCTAGAAAACCGGAGGCTAGTTTAAGGACATGGTAAAACCCTGTCAAGGTCATTTATCACCATAAAATGTGTTAAAAGACAGAACAAGTTTGAAACGTTCAGAAATATTTTGAGGAATCTGGAGAAAAAAAATATTGGATCACAAGAAAAAGTTCGTTAAATAGAGAGTGTACTTCGTTATTTGGAGGTTATTTTACGAAGAAATTTGCAAAATGTTCTTGGTTCCAAGGAAAATTTCGCTAAATAGAGAAATTCGCAAAATAGAGGTTCGTTAAATGGAGGTTCGACTGTATATATATATATATATATATATATATATATATATATATATATTGAGAGAGTGAGAGAACAAAGAGAAAAGTTTTTATTTATGACATATTTTAAAGTGGATAGGTATAATTTTAAAAAATGGACTTTAATCCACAAAAGAAATTAATTTCTTAGTGTCAAATGGTAATTAATGGTATGGCAAATAATTTATTAATTCACTTGAAAATTGTCTCATAATTGTTCTATAAGACGTATTTTGAAGCAGATCGATGCAATTTTAAAAACCATACCTTTATTCTCATAAGAGAATTAATTTCTGAGGGTCAAATTACACCTTTCTCGGTAAGTCAGAGATTAACAATTAATTGCATGTGTGTGAGCACAGCACTTCATAAACTGTACATATAAATGGGAAAAGAATCTGTAAGTACGGTCTATATATTATATCACCAAAAAAATCTTCACAGCACTGCAATTTCGCAAAGAGCCATTTACTGTCTCTTTTTGATAAAGAGGTGAAATTCTATCAACATTATTGCGGACATGGTCATTCTTTAAGTTATCTTCCCTGGAGTTAAATCCGCAATTTATATATAAAGAAAAGGGCGAATAAAAAAGTCCTGATACTATTTATAAACGCAAAACTAATAGGTAGGGATATCCCTTGCAAGAGCACTGCATTCATGTTAATTTTTCATATATATATATATATATATATATATATATATATATATATATATATGTATATATACATATATAATATATATTTATATATATATATATATATATATATATATATATATATATATATATATATATATATATATATATATATATGTGTGTGTGTGTGTGTGTCTATCAGTCAGACTGGGATATATTATTCAGTCATATTATATTCTACTGATCATTTCAGTCTCAAAGAAATTTTATAGAAAATAAAATCACTTTCAATATAACTATTGATTAGCAAAAGATAATTTATCATCCTCGAAAATATTTTCATGTGGTCTGTTCCTATCCTTTTCGCATTTTGATTTTCTACACTCTTATTTGAAAAACCAAAATGACAAATAGGATATTTTCTCCCTCAGAATTTTAAACAGTTTTGCACCAAGATAAGAGTTTTTTTTATTCTTTTCAAAAAGGAAAAATGAAAAAGATTCCATGCTGAAAGTACTTTTAAACAATCCACAACCGGTACGATTAATAGAATAATACTTTGACTTTCGAAAACAAACCATATAAGGGCTAAAATGCCGGAAGGGATCAATTAAACTGGTGTTAAAATTCCCTCGGTAGTTTCGGAACGTGATGGAAAGTTTGAAGCAGTCGATCCCTTTAGATTCCTTCCTGTGTAGACACAGAACGCAGATTAGACATCAAAGAGAATGAAGAACGCTCTGCGTTGTAAAGCCATTCGAAATAATAGAAGCGTTGGTCCCGTTTAAACATCTTGGAATTAGGTATACAATTAAGTTAGTAGAAACTCGACAAGCTTCAAAGCTGTATATAAATAAACTTAAGGGTTTTACGTTAAGTAAGAAAAAAATTCGGGAAACATTTTTTTTCTATATTTAATAAAATTTAATGCAAGCAAATTACCATAAAAAGTGCATTCAAAAATATCATTAACGTATCGCCATCAGAATTAAAATGTAAATATATTATTAACATCCAGTTAATGGGTGTTTGAATATGAGCAAGATAAATATTCTTGTCAGCAATAATACCTAGACCGCTTACAGAATTTTTTATTAACTGTACTGTTAAAAGATGTTCTGTTGTATTTGTATGTGCATATATATATATATATATATATATATATATATATATATATATATATATATATATATATATATATGTGTGTGTGTGTGTGTGTGTGTGTGTGTGTGTGTGTGTGTGTGTGTGTGTGTGCAATATACCCATTACATCACGTCCTTGAATTATAACCTGAAAGGGAAAACTAGCTCATATTTACATGGCTGGAGCTAGACTCAGCCTGACAGGCATAAAATCCAATTTGGAAGCAGTCGGGTCGAATCGTTTATTAGAGCGACAAAAGTACATCCGTTCATTTCAGCAGGACGGCTCCGAATAATATCACCTTTCAACATTAAGCGTGAGAAGCGAGATAGACCATGTGACTATTATTTGTAGGGTCAGCAGATTTTGGGAGCTCGGGATGCTAACCCACTCCTGAATTGGAACATATACAAGTGTAGAAATGCAAAGGCATGCGATTCATGGGAAGTTCTGTGGCTAAGTGTTTTAAAACGATAAATGAATATTACTGGGGATTGGATTTAGGAAACGGAATTTAAATGGAGGACACGATATTTAAGATATTACATATATATATATATATATATATATATATATATATATATATATATATATAATATATATATATATATATATATATATATATATAGATATATATATATATAGATATATATATATATATATATATATATATATATATATATATATATGTATATAAATATGCATATATATATATATGCATGTATATATATATATATATATATATATATATATATATATATATATATATATATATATATACATAGAGAGAGAGAGGGGGGTGGGAATACAGCAAAACAGCTTTTATACCTATGTCATTTTTTTTTCAATTGTAAATTTCTATATCCTTAAAAAGCGTCATTCGAAAATATTCCTAGTATTCTTTTTTAATTTTACATTTCTGAACTAAAAATGCATTTGAAGAAAACTTTTAAATTCCTCTAAATGAGCCCTTTCACTCCAAACTGCGTGCCTCATTAAGTGTGACACGTAGGGTCACTCTCGTAAAGGGTCACATTTGTAAGAGATGTTTAGAACGGTAAACACAATGTCGAACTTCATAGCTAAAAACAGCGGACAAAATGATTGATTCCACTGACGCTGTTTCTAACGAAGGTTAGGTACAGGAACAACCAAGCCTTAGATGAGCACAACGTGATGGTTGCTTTCTGAGCCAACAATCCTGCAGTTTGAGAGGCAAGATTAAAACTAAACTTTTATAAACATTCTTTGAGTCAGGATATTTAATATGTTTTAAGAACATTTGAATTCAAATTAATATAGAAATTGCGGTTTAAGGGGACTCATGACCTTTAAGACGAGGAAATAAGGCATATTTTCATACTTGTTTTGTTATAATTCCTGTTTTATATTTAAAATAAATAATTCAAAGTACAATTGAACATAAAACATTCACCATTAAAATATTTTTTCAATTTTTTTTGAAACTGATCGAAATATACTTAAAATTTCCTTAAATTTTTGCATTAATTTACCCCTGAAAAATAACAAAATGTGCAGTGATTGCAATAATTTAGTTCAGGCGCAATAAAATAGCATGATTATGCAGTGATAAAAATTTCCTGGAATTATATTTCATAGTTTTTGAGATATCAGTTGCGGGATAATACAAAATTACATTTTGAGAAAAATTAGTTTAAAAATTTTCTTACCATAAACTCAATCAGTAATTAAATATTTAGAATTTCAATATCTCCGGAACTAAGCGGAATATTTTCATGCGGTTTGCTTTATTTTGTTCAGAAATGATCATATTTTAACATATTTTTTTTTCACAAAAATCGAATGTTTTAAAGATTTAAGGGTAGTGAGTCCCCTTAAATTTTAAGGGAAAACTGATTTTTGTGCGGAAAATCGAAAAATTTAATAATAAAGATGAATTTATATAGAATACGTCTTACCAGTTTTTAAAGAGATCTTTAATTTGTTTATTTCAAATTCTTTATACAGGAATATTAAAATAATTTTTCTTGGTTGGAACTGAAATTTTATTTCTTAGTTTTTTTTCTTTCCTGAAAATAACGTATTAAATACAAAAAAACAAAGGAAAACTGCCCTTGTTTTATACCTGTAGGGCGAAATTTTCCGTACTCTAAAGAATTTCATTAATAAAGACAGCTCAAAGTCAATAATTACAGTAATGGGACTTAATCTCTTCATATTTACTCACAATTAATAAATAATGAGGAAACACAAAGCATTAAATATATGTCTGTGCTATACCAAAATTACAAACTTTTGAGTATCACCCAATAAATATCTAATTAACAGCCAGTTATTTATAGGTATTCGCTTTTCCCATGTGTCCGAGGTAGCCTAGTGGCAGCTTGTCGGCACAATTCCCTAATAATTGTAGGACAATTTCCCTAATAATTTCGGTAATTTGAAAGTTTTTAAAATTGGCATTTTGACTCGGGTATATTTTGAGGACGTTTAGGATAGGGTTTTCTGTTTTCATACTTTCTTTAAATTTTGTGGGTTAAAAATTTCAGTGGGGTATGGCGCTGTGGTTTTGCTACAGGGACTTAACTGCTAGGGTATAAATTTGCTGCTGTTTGAATATAACCGTTACTCACTGAATT
Source organism: Dolomedes plantarius (assembly GCA_907164885.2). Taxonomy (NCBI): domain Eukaryota; kingdom Metazoa; phylum Arthropoda; class Arachnida; order Araneae; family Dolomedidae; genus Dolomedes; species Dolomedes plantarius. Next base: position 175,179,056 of record OU015492.1, read on the forward strand.
GGGGTAAGTGGGCATCTTTACATTTCTGTTTTTCTGTATTTCTGTCTTTCATTTGTGTTCTTTAGGATTGTATGTGGACTTTCATTTATGGTGCGTTCAACCCTAAGTGCAAGTTGTCCATGTCTTTTTCATTTGTTTTGACTATCTGTTTCAATGTGGATCTCGGGGACTTGGGATGTCTTTTGGTTAGACCCGCATCCTATTCAGAAAGTTCCCCCGTTGAGGTAACTGATTTGGTTAGGCTCCCTGATGACGAGACCAGTCGGTTACCTCAATTTCTGGTTTAGTTCCGTCACTAATACAGAATCTTGCCTTAGGGTGCATAGAGCCCTAAGTGCTTGATTTCTGTTTATTTTTTGTATACATTCTTTCTATAATTATGTACCTCTGTTGAAATATTTATTATTAGTTATAATTGTCCGTTTTCAATATGAGGATTTGTTGCAACTGCGGAATCTTTTATTCAAAAATTAAAAATTTTCAACACTAGGGTAGTTTTTCAGTTAATTTGTTTGGCAGTCTATGCCAACTTTATAGGTTTTAGTTTGTGTTGAATTGTTTACATTATTATACAGTAATATACAGTAATATATGCAAATATATAATACAGGGTGATCAGTAACCTTATTTATCTATCACGCCTAGTATTAAAAATAAAAAATTATAATATCAACAATGGAGGCTCAAAATGGTAGAAAGCGAAAGAGAGGTAATGTAGGACAGGTATATTAATTATGCGGGAAATGAATATTTGTATATGCACATAATACATGCATGATATTTTCGCTGCAATGAAATTTTTATAGACTGATAAACATACCGGTGCTGAGTGCATTACTATATAATACAATACTATGATCATAAAATGTAGTATGTACAGTACACCAATCATTTTAACAACTTTAATTTATTTTAATGCAGTTTCAGAATTCATATCACCTATGTTTATTTCCTTTTATGATGCAAATTTAAGTATCATGAATCCGCGAAAGTTAAACCTGCTAATGTTGTAGAAGGAATGGACGTTTTTGACGAGTTGCAAAACAAATGTTCTTAAAAAATATTAAACTCAAAAAGAAAAGTATATGTAGGGTAGGATTTGTTGTACATAAATTAAAGTTTAAAAACAGGTTCCAACTATAAGTCAAACAATGGAATAATTCAGTAGTCATACGAAGTAAGTAATATAATAATCAAGAATTCAAAGTTTTATGGTCCCTTACGCCCTTAGTTTTCGGGTGTTAAATACTCACACACACACACACACACACACACACACACACACACACATATATATATATATATATATATATATATATATATATATATATATATATATATATATATATATATATATATATATATATATATATATAGCGCAGTAATCTGTTTTTCTTTAAGATCAGAGTTTATCTCGAAGATCATATACATTCTATAATCACCATTAAATAAATTATCACAGTTGAAGTTACCGCAGAAACGACCATACAAATAAATTCTATTAACTCAAATTTTCCAATAATCGATGTCATCTTAGTTTATTTAATTTCATCTTACGTTATTCAATATCATCTTAATTTATTCGATTATTTCAATATCTTTAAGCAGTATCTTAACAAAGCAGTTAGGCAATAAAACGATATATTGAAAATTTAGTTAGCCCCCATATTTATGTTATCAAATGAAAATTAAGAAAGAAAATCTCTGATTTTACCAACAAAAATTCCATTATTTTAATATATATTTCAAGAGAACTTTATAGGATCTTTCATTTCATGTGGTCCCAGTTTTGAAAATTTTTCTCAAAGAATGTTTATCATTAAAATAGATTCAGTTTAAAAGACATTTAATATGTCCCTTATACATATATTTCTCTGAAACATATTATTCACTGTTTTGTTAATCTGATCTGGATAATAAAACTCAAGAAATTGTATTCTGATACGTCATAATATATTTTAAACCCACTAAAAGTAACGCTTATATGCTTTCCAGCTTATAAAATGATTAGAAAAGATAAAGCAAATCTTCTAGTAAAGTATATAAAATCATCTTGTTCTGCCTATCATTTTCTCAAACAACGCTTCTTGTTAAAATAGATTCATTTTAAAAAGGATAAATATCTCCCTTATACATATGTATTTCTAAAACACATATTTTTCACTATAAAAATGCAAATATTAATAAATGATTCACTGTTTTTTAATCTGACCTGAAAATAAAGCTCAAGATAATATATTCTGATATGGCAGATATCTAAACCCATTGAAAGTAACGGACGCTCCCATGCCTATAAAATGATTAGAGACGGTAAAACAAATCTTCCAATAAAGTATACAAAATCATATTGTTCTGATTTTTGTTTTTCTCAAACAACGCTTCTCGTTAAAATAGATTTATTTTTAAAAAGGATAAATATCTCCCTTACACGTATGTATTTCTGAAATACACATTTTTCACTCTAAAAATACAAATATTGATAAATAATTGACTGTTTTTCAATCTGATCTGAGAATATAGATTATAAACTTTCTTATAAAGTTTATAAGCTTTCTTATATAGCTTATAAACTTTCTGAAACACCCATTTTTCCCTATAAAAATACTCACTGTTTTTTAATCTGATCTGGAAATAGTGCTTATAAACTTTCTTATAAAGTTTATAAGCTTTCTAATAAAGCTTATAAACTTTCTGAAACATACATTTTTCACTATAAAAATACAAATATTAATAAATGATTCACTGTTTTTCAATCTGATCTGGGAATAGAGCTCGGGATAATACATTATGATATGCCAAATATCTAAACCTAACATCAAAAGTTACGCACTTATAAAATGATAACAGACGACAAAACAAATCTTCCAATAAAGTATACAAAATCATATCGTTCTGCTTTTTGTTTATCTCAAACAACGCTTCTCGATAAAATAGATTTATTTTAAAAAAGGATAAATATCTCCCTTACACGTATGTATTTCTGAAATACACATTATTCACTATAAAAATACAAATATTGATAAATGATTGACTGTTTTTCAATCTGATCCTGGAATATAGATTATAAACTTTCTTATAAAGTTTATAAGCTTTCTTACATAGCTTATAAACTTTCTGAAACACCCATTTTTCACTATAAAAATACAAATATTAATAAATTATTCACTGTTTTTTAATCTGATCTGGGAATAGTGCTTATAAACTTTCCTATAAAGTTTATAAGCTTTCTAATAAAGCTTATAAACTTTCTGAAATATACATTTTTCACTATAAAAATACAAATATTAATAAATGATTCACTGTTTTTTAATCTGATCTGGGAATAGAGCTCGGGATAATACATTATGATATGCCAAATATCTAAACCTAACATCAAAAGTTACGCACTTATAAAATGATAACAGACGACAAAACAAATCTTCCAATAAAGTATACAAAATCATATTGTTCTGCTTTTTGTTTATCTCAAACAACGCTTCTCGTTAAAATAGATTTATTTTAAAACAGGATAAATATCTCCCTTACACGTATGTATTTCTGAAATACACATTATTCACTATAAAAATACAAATATTGATAAATGATTGACTGTTTTTCAATCTTATCCTGGAATATAGATTATAAACTTTCTTATAAAGTTTATAAGCTTTCTTACATAGCTTATAAACTTTCTGAAACACCCATTTTTCACTATAAAAATACAAATATTAATAAATTATTCACTGTTTTTTAATCTGATCTGGGAATAGTGCTTATAAACTTTCTTATAAAGTTTATAAGCTTTCTAATAAAGCTTATAAACTTTCTGAAACATACATTTTTCACTATAAAAATACAAATATTAATAAATGATTCACTGTTTTTTAATCTGATCTGGGAATAGAGCTCGGGATAATACATTATGATATGCCAAATATCTAAACCTAACATCAAATGTAACGCACTTATAAAATGATAACAGACGACAAAACAAATCTTCTAGTAAAGTATATAAAATAATCTTGTTGTACATTTTTTTCTCAAACAACGTTTCTCGTTACAATAGATTCGTTTTAAAAGCGAGAAATATCTCCCTTATACTTCTGTATTTTTAAAACACATATTTTTTACTATAAAAATACAAATATTAATAAATTATTAACTTTTCTTTTAATCTGACCTGGGAAGAGCTCGGGATAATACACTATGATATATCAAATATCTAAAACTAACATCAAAAGTAACGCACCTATAAAATTATTACAGATGACAAAACAAATCTTCTAGTCTATATATATAAAACAGTTCCGTAACTGACAGACTCACTGACTGACTGATTGACTGACTGACATACAACGCACATACCAAAACGCTGGACCTAAAGGGCTGAAATTTTGCATGGCGATTCTTCTTATAGTTAAGGGGTGCACTAAGAAAGATTTTTCAAAAATTCTTCTTAGATTTTTTTAAATTTAATTTTTAAGCTGTTTTAGTAATTTTCTTTAAGTTTGCATTTAAAATAATAATTTAAGGCTTATAAAATTTATATCACGAGAAAGATCATAAAAATTCCCTTAAAATGAAATCTTTTCCGAATCTTTACCTCCATTTTCTGATTTTTGGTGAATTTTGAAGATTAATTTTTAGAATTTAATTTATTAAATGCTGATCACGTGATTTATCTTTCTGGTACTTTAAATTGATTTATCGTCACGCGCATAACAACGAAATAGAAAAAAAAAATTCTCGCTAATGCGGCAAACGATTGGACATCATACAAAAAAAATATTAAAATACAGTAAAAGAAATGTTTCTCAAACTGTGCTATATTAACTGCACTATATTCTTTAGTATGTTCTAATAGATTTAATTTGAAAATTTCTTCTACATTATTTTGTCTATAAAAATATCCCTTACGATTTTTTATAAATATATGTTTTTGTTTTTTTTTACATCAATTGTTTACATTGATCGTCGTATTTATTATTATTATATATATATATATATATATATATATATATATATATTTATTTATTTATTTATTTATTTATTTATTTATTTATATATTTGACATTAATTGCATACATTGACCGTTGTATTTAATTTGAATGTACTCCGTAGCGAAGTGCGGGTTTTCAGCTAGTAAAGTATATAAAATGATCTTGTCCGGCCTTTTATTTTTCAAAGGCGCAGACGGCACACGACATTCTGTCTTCGGGTTTACAATTGAATAGTTCGATAGCACAAGAATTCACCCGATCTTAAGGTCGATAATTCAATGTCTGATAGATGAACGTAATCAGAGTCGGGATGGAATCGGTATGACCCAGTAACCGGCATTTAAAGTCTCCAACGAAAAAAGCAGATTTTCATATCGATCCCGGGAAAGTCAGACTTCATGTCTCTAGACGTCTACCCCTCAGCTCCAGCGATTATAATGAAACAGTACACGCACTGTGTGTTACTTCAAACACGGGGAACGATATCGGTGTTGCAGAAAAATTCTTTGCAGGAGATGGAGGAGCGTTGTAAAATGAATGTACACCACCAGTTCAGGCGAACAAAATTTTCCTCTCAATTTATCTCTTTAAAAGGTACCTAAAGTTCTATTTCTGTTATTTTCAAGTATTTCGGAATATTTTCTTTTTTACAAAAAAATATTTAATCAAAAAAGGAAAATTGCGAAGAATCTTATTGTAAACGGAGCGTAGGAATTGAGTATAAAATCGAAGCATATTCTTTTGACCTACCCATTAGAAATTTCTTCTTCATCTAATCTGGACACACATTCATATTATTTTTTTGCTTTTTGGTTTATAAAAGTTAATTTTCAACAGTTTTATCCTTATGTCTTCATAAAAAAACTGCTTTGCAGCATGTTAGGGAGATTATAGCAATATGCTGTGTATTATTATAGAAAATCGCTTCCACGAGTGAAGTCGATCTAGGATCGAGGTTTTTGGGGTAATTTCAGAGAAAACGAGAAATATTAAGATATGCAAATTCTGTTAAAAACAATAATATATGTTGTGCATTTATATAAAATTACTAGCTGAAAACCCGCGCTTCGCTGCGGAGTACATTCAAATTAAATACAACGGTCATGCCACGGTCAAATGTATGCAATTAATGCCAAATAAAATAAGTATATATATTTATAATAAATTCGACGATCAATGTATACAATTGATGTAATATATATATATATATATATATATATATATATATATATATATATAGATAAAATCGTAAGGAATATTTTTTTTTGATAATATCCAATCGTCTGCTGCATTAGAAAGAAAAAAAAAATTTTGTCTATTTAGTTGTTATGCACGTGACGTTAAATTTATTTAAAGAAACAGAAAAAATCACGTGATCAGCATTTAATAAATTAAATTCTAAAAATTAATCTTTAAAAATTCACCAAAAATCAGAAAATGGAGATAAAGATTCGACAAATATTTCATTTTAAAGGAATTTTTATAATCTTTCTCGTGATATAAATTTTATAACCCTCAAATTATTATTTTAAATGCAAACTTAAAAAAAGTTATAAAAACACCTTGAAAATTTAATTTAAAAAAATCTAAGAAGAGTTATTCAAAAATCTTTCTTAGTGCACCCCTACACCATAAGAAGAATCTCCATACAAAATTTCAGCCCTTTAGGTCCAGCGGTTTGGTCTGCGCGTTGTATGTCAGTGAGTCACTTACGGAACTGTTTTATATATATAGATAATAAAACAGTCACGCTCTGTCTGTTACTCATTCAAACATGGGGAACGATATCGGTGTTGCAGAAAAATTCTTTGTAAGACATAGAGGAGTGTTGTAAAATGAATATACCCCAGTTCAGGAAATTAAAATTTCCCTCTCAATTTCTCACTCAAAGAGGGACCTAAAATTCTATTCCTGTTATTTGCAAGTATTTCAGAATATTTTTTAATAAGAAATATCTAATCAAAACGGAAAATTGTGAAGAATCTTATTATAAACGTAATGTCGGCGTTAAGTATAAAATCGTAGCATATTCTTTTGATCAACCCGTTATAAATTTCTGCTTCATTGAATCTAGACGCACATTCATATTATTTTTTGCTTTTTTTTCTGTAAAACTTAATTTTTAGTGGTTAACTTTTATCCTTATGTCCTTTATCTTTATGTCTTCTTAAAAAACTGTTTTGCAGCATATTACACAGATTATAGCAATATGCTGTGTATTACGATAGAAAATCGCTTCCATGAATGAAATCAATCTAGAGTCGTGGTTTGTGGAGTAATTTCAACTAAAATAAGAAATATTCAGCGATGCAAATTCTGTTAAAAACAATAATACATGCTTTGCATTTATATAAAATTACAATGAAACAGTGCACGTATTGTTTGTTACTTCAACACGGGGAACGATATTGATGTTGCGGAAAAATTCTTTCTAGAAGACAAATTAGTGTTGTAAAATGAATGTATCCCAGTTCAGGCAAACAAAATTTTCTTCTCACTTTCTGTCTTTGAGATGGACCTAAAATTTTATTTCTTTTAATTACACTTCTTTCGGAATATTTTCTTATTTTCAATCGCGAATTTGAATTAAATAAATTCTCCATATGAAAAAAACATAAAAAAATATATAAAATTTTGTTAAAAAAATTGTAAATTATAAATTGAAATCATAGTTAGCTTTAGATATATCTTCTAAGCCCAAAATTCTGTTTACATGATTTTTTTGTTGTTTATAAGAGAGATTTCAAAATAATTTTTCAGTATACATAAATTCCATTTATAAAAAAAATTAATCTCTCTAAAGGGAAAGTTTAGTTTTATTTTAAGTCAAATTTTTCCTTTGAGAAAAAAATACTTTCCGAATTTATATTCTAAATCATAAAACCTAAAAAGAAAGTTTAATAAAATTAGAGTAAAGGAACTTAGTTTTTTTCCTTTTAAATATAGTAATTCATGAAACTGAAACAAATCATGGCAATGAAATTTATTCCGACATAAATTGAATTAAAGATGTAATACAGGGTTCACATAGTATATAGCATAAAAACGTTATATCTGGAAATGCAGCTGCCATAGAAATACGTTTTTTGAGTTGTTTGATTTTAGATACTAACTGATAGTTCAAGAAATTTAAAATGAGTTTTTTGTGAAGTTTTTTCACTCCTTTCATAAAATATGCATTTAAAGGAAATCTAACATGTCTAAATAGTTTTACAGTGTCATTATAGATCTCCTGAAAGCAATTTCTTTGTAAATGTGAGGCTCAAAACGCGAAAATTAGGTTGCAAACATGTTATTTGTAAATCTGAGTACCTTTAGATTAATCGATTTCTGGTTTATTTTTAACATGATTTTCTGATACACTGGAGTAAAAATGGAATAAAAATGCAAGACTCTTTATTCACTTAAAGGCACTCGTTAATAATAAATGATGCTACCCAGAATATATCCGTTTCAAAGTGAACAGCTATAATACTTTAAATTACCTGTACATATGTTATTGTGTACTGTACTTTGCATCTCTGAATATTTCTTATTTTCGCTGAAATTACCCACAAAGCTCGATTCTAGATCGACTTTCCTCATGAAAGCGATTTTCTGTCTCATAATAAGATTCTCGTTTATAATAAGATTCTCGTTTATAATAAGATTCTTAATAATTTTCCACTTTGATTAATTTTTTTTCCTTATTATTATCACCTTCAATTTACTAAACTATTCAAATTTAAAATTCAGATCTACTATGCATATCAGTTGAATAGTTAAGTATGTAGGCAAAGTTTTTAAATAAAAGCTGAAAAAAAATTATAGAATACTTGCAATTTTCTGTGAAAATGAGAAGTTAATAGAAACATTGACTTAAACGGAAAAGTAGGAACATTAAAAGGCTTTATAATATTAAAGATAATAAAAAAGAATGCATTGACAAAAAATTTTTTATAAATTCAAATTTAAGCCATTCAGGGGCAAGAGCCTCCACCGTTTGCACAGTGCATATTTTTCCCCGATTATTTTAACCTAAAGAATCTTTGAAAAAATTTCCAATTAAAGGTTGCAAAATGTTTTTACTTCTTTAAACTGATAACAGATGGCAGTACTAACCCCTTTTCTGCTTATTTAACTAGAATACATTGAATGCAAGTGAAAAAAGATACTAGATTAAGGCGTTTGCACTGTGGAAACGGGGCCCTCAAAGGGTTAAAGTAAGTTGCACAGTTAGTCGTAATTTCAGTTAAGTTGCGACTATCTTAAGTTGTTAGGCAAGTTTAGAAAAGAGTACGGCGACCACTTCTCTGGCCTATACGCCCTATCGAACGACTGACCGGTCACTACGTAGCAAAACCTGTATACGCAGTCGAGGGTTGATTTCTCAAGTTCGGAGCAGCTCATTTTTATTAACCTGGGCGCCGGACGGACAGTACAGATCTGCCGATTAATTTGGGTAACCCTGGGCCCCTTAAGTTGTTAGGCAATTGTAAACTGTTTATTATAACAAGGTTTTATAAAGCATGAAAGTGGATCGTAAATGTCAAGATGTTGATCATCTCAGAAATAGAATAATATCTCTACCTCATCGTAGATTTAAGATCTAAGACTCATTTTCTTTCTCCAACATATGCCTTTATTATCTTTGATATTTAACGCTATTTTTTTTCATTCTGGTTTCCTATGTAGAACGGAAGGTTCACTTACACTAAATCTATTTTTAACTGTAAATATATAATTATGATTTTAGTTCAAACGTGTTATTTGAACTACAAATGGGAACTTTTCCTACACAGCGTTTTCTAAGGTACAGGGTGCTGCAGAATGGACTCACACATTTCTCAAGATAGGTAAGGGAGTGATGGGAATAGGGAGGAGCGGGAGGTGGCAACTATTCGGGAGGATTTTCTAGTTGTCAGAAGACACCATGAGTTGGTCCGGTGAACATCGTTGCTTCGTCATTTAGGTGTTCTTCGACGATTCTGCGACACAGATGACATTTAGGTCAAATTTCGGGCTCTATGTAACTTTTACTTTCCTGATCGAAAAACAATTCTGCGATGGGTTTCAAACGTGAGATCAAGTGGGTCTGCATTACCTAGGAAACCCAGTCGTTGTCACTAGAGCATTAGAACACCTAAATATACAGGGTGTTGCCAAATTCGACTGACAAATTCAGAGGGGTGATAGTAGGCATCAAGACGAGCAATAATCACATAGGAATATATAACTGGAAACGCAAACCTGACGCTGGAGGGCGCTCTTTACTTAATCGGACCATACCTCTTACCAACCCCACTGGATGGCCGGAAATATCGCATTTTTCTGCCGGGTATAGAAAGCTCAAATACAAGACAGAATCACATAGGAATGTATAACCGGAAACGCAAACCTTATCAGCTAGAGGATAAACAAAGATGCAGAGATGGAAATTCAACATTTCTGCATTTTTGTTTATCCTCTAGTTCCCAAGATTTGCGTTTCCGGTCATACATTCCTGTGTGATTCTGTTTCGTTTTTGAGTTTTCTACCTCCTCCAGAAAAAATACGATATTTCCGGTCATCCTGTGGGGTTGATAAGAGGTATATAAAGATCAAGTAAACAGCGCCCTCTAGCGTCAGGTTTACGTTTCCGGTCATACATTCCAATGCGATATGCCTACTATCACCCCTCTGAATTTGTCGGTCGAGTTCGGCAACACCCTTTATGTAATGAGTCCTTTAGTCCGCTATTCATGCGGAACTGCTGCAATTCCCTCAGAGATGACCAACAGAGTGTTGGAAAACTTTAGAGAACGACTTCGGCAGTTCATCTCAAATAAAGGGCGCCACCTGAGTGATGTTATTTACAAAACCTAGTTGGAAAAAAAAACTAGATTATAAGTACTTTTAGAAAATATAAAGCTATTTTATGGAAATTGTTTCTTTAATTTTTTATTACTCTTCGAAATATGGGAGTCCATTCTGTCGCACCATATACGTCACAGCAAGTAATACTTTTAAGAAAGGACCAAGTGAAACGATTTTAAAAAATCTTACAACACCTTTCGTACGTATTCCCTTTCTGCGTGACTTTTACAAGCATTTTTACAAAGGCACTGCGTCTAACAATTTAAATATTTTGTATTATTCCTTAATATTATCCTTATAAATGCATAAATGTAGATAAAAATCTACAGAATTATGTAAGACTTAGTGCTCAAATTTTATTCGACATAATAACAATCACTATTTCAAGAAGTTGCTTGTCTCCAGTTAATTTCATTAATTAAATAATATAACTCTCCCAAAGGATTGAATTAAACTTTCTATTTAACACGAAGTGCAAGAATTAGAGACAATATGTTTGTAAAAATAATTTAAAGTAAACCTTTTGACACTTAAAAAGGGAGTTAGTTAATAACTCTTACAATCTGCCCATTTTTTATTTTCATTTAGAAATGAACTTAACTATTTTAATCATTGAAAACTTATTCTGATAAATAATAGTCAAAAAGAATTATAAATTTTCAAAACAAGAAAATATTGTAATATCTGCATTGAATATTTATTCGCTTCCAAAAATCAAGCATTACAACAGTGAATAATTACTTTAGTTATCTTTGTAGCAGGATCTTTATGCAATGAAATTTTTGCAGTTATAAATTATTTAATTCAATTCTTTTGCAAGAGTTTCTCACGGAAACAAATTATTTTTAGGTAAGGAATTGTTTTAATTTATTTCTAATCTTTTATTCGCCTTGCGATACAGAGCTACTATTTAGATAGATTTCGTGAGGAACAATCGCTATTTTATGAGAAGAATTCGTAGTTTTGATAAATGATTACAAGACTGTTACTTTTAAAGAATCTAGACTTTTTAGTTTCAATTTCCCTGTTATGTACTCTTAAGAACACTACGCTTTCAAAGTTATAATGTGTAAGGAAAATATTTGCTGTCATATTTTATGCGGCAATTAACCATCGTTTAAAGCTCTTTTATTTTTATTTTTTAGCAGAGGAACTCGTCAAACATTCACCTATACTCGCAATTTACAGTCCATTTTATTATGGTGGCACTAGATAGACGTACAGCAGTACCCCCTGTGAAGGGACGACACAAACGGAGGCATTTTTCGTGGCGCGACACCGGGATTCGATCCGAACACTGCCAACGCCGAAAACCAGCGCGCTGTACCACAGGGTCGCTACAAGCCCTTAAACCTCACTCTATAGTAATTAGTTTTGAGCTTTTATATTTCTCTTTCCTTTAAAAAATTTTCCAGAAAATTATTTTATATGTGTTTCCCTAGACGTGCTATATTTGTTTCCAATTTCACGCGTTTTAGGTGATAATGCATTAGAACCATATCTTAATATAAGGATTCAAATTAATATGCATTTGTATAGAAACTAAATATCCACAGTGCATAAGGAAAAATACTGTGTAATATCAAAGGTTACGTCGACCGGGACATTCAGTCCATAAGACAATAAACAGGAAAACCAACGCGTCATATAAAGCACAAATATCAGTAAGATGCAATTATTTTGCATACGGCCGTTTCGAAGCTACATAGGAGCTTCTTCATCAGTGCAACGAACTTAGTGGCAGCTCAAAAAAGCCGAATACTAAGCCCACTTACTAGACTAAGCTTTTTTTGAGTTGCCACTAAGTTCGTTGCACTGATGAAGAAGCTCCTTTGTAGCATCGAAACTGCAGTATGCAAAACAATTACATCTTATTGCTATTTGTGCTTTATTTACGTTGGTTTTCCTGTTTATTCCTCGAGCACAAAGGTTTTATCTTTTCTTTTCTTTCCATAAGACAATGTCAAACTGGAGACCGGCGCTGCTTAGCAAGTTCTGCAAACTCAGCCGAAGGTTGATTTTGACCCCTATTTAGTTTATGAATAGTATAGGCCTGGGAGCTTGACGGACAGTACAGATCTGCCGACCAAATTGGGCCCCGAAACACTGTGTAAATAAAAGGGCGTGATCGAGGTGGCGCCTTGTGGTAACGTGTCGGCTTTCGATGCTGGGGGTGCTCGGATCAAATCCAGGCACGCGCCGTAAAATACCTCCGTGTCTAGGCCGGATATGGGCACGTTAAATCTGTATACCGGAAAGTCCCTCTATGAAAGTCAGTGATGGTGGGGGAGGGTACGATTCCCCCAGATGCTGCTCCTGGGAGTGCTCAGTTAAAATTGAGGTGGCAACTACCGTAAAATCTTGACTATAATACGCACACGTGTATAATTATGCATGCTTGATTTTGCGCGGAATTTTCGGAAAAAATTAAAATTCGACTATAATACGCACCCATAGTTTTTCAATATTTTATTTTAAAATTGCACAAATATTTATAAATATAAATAAAATTTGTAATAAAAAGAGACGAAAACGTCAAATTCGGTAGAAGAAAAAAAAATTAAATTTTTAATTCAAAACAAACACTAATGTCAAATTATCAGTCGTAATCACTTTCACTAGATTACAGCTCATCTATTGTTTGTTGTTTATTCAATGTTTAATACGACTGTTTTCGCACACGAGTATAATACGCCATTTTTCCGGACTAAAATGTGAAAAAAGTGCGTATTATACTCAAGATTTCACTATAAGTAAGACGGACTCCGACCCTTGTAGTGCTATTTAAAACCGGAGCTGCACACTTCAGCCCGAAGCCTATATGGACCTGGCCTGGAACTTCCACCAGGGGGCGTAAGAAACAACAAAAACAACAACAAATAAAAGTGCAATAATGAAATTGGATTAAACTTTACTTTAAAATTGTTTATTTATCAAAACTAAGAAAGATTTTTCAGTGGACCATAGATTTCATATTTGCTGTGACCATTACTCTTGCGTAGAAATTTCATGAATAGGTTACAATCAGTTTTACTCATCTTCTAATACATATTTTTCCTCATAATCCCTTTTTTAAATGAAGGGATTTTTTTAGTGCTGATTCTTCTATGTGGCTCTCGTGATGAAATTTTCTTGAAGAATCTGAGATCAAGGCAACATACCTATAAGTTACCACCGTATAAACCTGCAATGCATCACAATTTTTCACCCCAAAAATATGAGGAAAAATAAAATAAACTCACCAAAAATTAAAATTGATTACAATCGCAACAAAAAGCACGTTCAAAAAAATTATTTTTAGTAATACATGTCCATTTCATTAAATTTATTAAAAGATCAAGAAGCATTTTTTCGAAAGGGGGAATCTCCCCATCTCCTCCCCCCCCCCCATTTCACTCCAGTCAACGCATCTCTGCCTCATATACAGTGGAATCTCGATCTATCAAGGGACCGATTGAAATGTACGATAAATGCGGGAAAACGATAGATGCGGAAACATAACAAAGCAATATGATCGTTGGGACTGGATAAAAGGAACGATACATACGGAAAAACGATGGTTCCGAAAACGATCGATCGAGATTCCACTGTATTTAAAACCCTTTAGGTTGAACAGAAATGCCCTGCCGATGTATCGCTGATATTTACCAGTACAGCTCCGTTACAAAACTGCTGACGTCATCGGTTAGCAAATGTATATTCATATGCAAATATATATTTATTATAATATATGTAGATGCACTACCCAAAAGATTAATTTTCTCCCAGATAAATTTCCTCTACGAATAATTAAAATATAAATTTATCATTGGGGATTTATTAGAGAAAAGATTTCTCATAAAAATTTCATTAAAGAAAAAAATTATAAAAAATCATTGTTTAGTTAATAAATTAAAAGCATATTATTTCATGTATTATAATAATCTATTACATCATTTCTTAATTGAATAATTGATTAGAATAATAGTACTTCTTCTTAACTATTAAAATTTCTTTACAATTTCTTTATAAATGCATGCATTAATTACTTCAGATAGGATAGTTGAAGCGTTATGTTTTATTTTCATTTCGCTATCCACTGCTTCAATTTTTTATCATTAGCTGATACATTATGCATATTAAATGGCAGACAGATCTCTAACAGACCAGTAAAAAACGAAATTCCCTTAACTTGATTTATGATATTCTACGAAACGACGTCTTTTTTTCATTGCTTTAAAAACATTAAAAAGAAATTTAGAGCGCCAGATGCTTTAAAATGCGTTTTAATTCCAGATTCCCGAATATTTTGCATTCTTGTTGACACAGTAGTTTGGGTAATTTGTAATCCTATTTGATCTGAGGATTTACGAAACGGGATGGTGGCCTTTTTTAATAGCATTTAAGTTTTAAACAAACTCTGAATTCTTGTAATCAGAAGGAAAACAAAGTTCCGGCTCGTAATATAAGTACTTCTTTATAACGCTGTTGAGTTTTATTGAAGTTAGTTTGAGGAAACAAGATTAAGTCAAATTCTTCTTTTCATGCATATTATAGAAAAGGGTTTGATTTTGTAATAAACCCCACTTTTTTCCTTATTTTTTCTATTTTTGGCCTGGAACATTTTCCCCTTGGAATCTTTATCTTGAACTTGTGGAACTGTAAACCGACAGAAAACAAATATAAATATTCAACTTATGTTTTTAAAGCATTGTTCAATGCCTAGATGCAAAATCAAACAACACCCATGACAACATGACAACATAGTGATCTCGTATAATCTTCATTTGCAAGTAAATCTTCGTATTAAAGGTAGGTAGGTATGCTTCTTGACGTCTATACCCATAACTACGTAATGTACCCATTCAAAAACAAATTATTAAAAGATTTACTATTTCTCGAACCATCTGGTACAGAAATATATGAAACTTGAACTTGATGCTAAGGGTCTTTTTTACACGATAAAATGTACTTTATATTCATAAAGATTTCTGTGAGGGTCTCTATATACGTCCATGAGAGTTGGCATCACTCCACTGACATTGTTAGTGCTTTTACATTAAACATGATTCAAAGGCACTCATGACAAATTATAAGCAGATTGACTAATTCTGGAACCATCTGGTACAGAAATATATGAAACTTGAACTTGATGCTAGGAACCTTTTTACACCATAAAAAGTGCTTTACAGTTATAAAGATTTCTGAGGGGTCTCTATATACGTCCATGAGAGTTAGCATCACTCCACTGACATTGTTAGTGCTTTTACATTAAACATGATTCAAAGGCACTCATGACAAATTATAAACAAATTCGGCGCTTAGTCTGGGACTGAAAGACAATTTAGTCAGTAAACTGTTGTTACTTCTCATACAATGGTGAAAATCGATATGGTCGAACATCACTTGTTAAGAGGCAAAATGGCGGCAGAATTTAATTCCAGATTTGATAAATATTATGCCGAGTCTGCTCCTTTGCTTAGAAAGATTTAAAAGTGGTTCCTTAATTTTCGTTGCGGCGGAAGTTAAGAACAAGTAAAGCTGTTCCTCGTGGTCCCCCACCGGAACTCTGCTATGCCAGAAATTATTGAAAAAAAATGTTGATGTAAGATAAAATATCAAAAAAGCGTGAGATTTCTTAAGACTTCTGTGTACAAACCCTATTGGATTCGCTCATCTCAATGTTTACCGATGCAGAAAATTTTTCCTCTATCGACAGCTACATAAATGCTGATAATCCAATAAAATGGGTATTTTCAGACAGCCTGAACTTTTCTGCACCTTA
This sequence comes from Dolomedes plantarius, assembly GCA_907164885.2. Taxonomy (NCBI): domain Eukaryota; kingdom Metazoa; phylum Arthropoda; class Arachnida; order Araneae; family Dolomedidae; genus Dolomedes; species Dolomedes plantarius. The sequence continues at coordinate 175,195,634 of OU015492.1, forward strand.
CAACGGAATTCATTTTATAAATATCATGCACGATAGGAATTTATCAGCGTTTAAAACACACTTCACCATATTTTTCCCCCGAATAATTTAAATTTTAAAATATTATTTGTATTTTTTAAACGAAAAATGCCCCAAGGTATAAAATTTATTTCTCTATTACGGAGTACAGTTTAAAAAAAAAATCTTTAAAACCAAGTCGGCAATAATTGGGCAAATTTTCTCCATAGATTATCATTGAGATGATCGAATCCAATAGACTTAGTACACGGCAGCCTTAAGTTGTCGGTATTTCATCAGAATGCATACATACTATTTTGCATGAATATTTGGTTATAGAAAGTTGTTGGCAAAGGGGGTGGCGTGTTTTCTATCTATCTATCCAAAAACGTAAAGGAGTGAACACATCAAAGCACGAATTGCAGTTGTCTCGAAAAAAACCTTAAGAGTTTCTGCGTTGTTCCCTAACAGTTCATAATACGGGGATTTATCGCTGCCAACAGAAACGAAAGAATAGTCAAAACAGTGGGTTGAAGCTGGTGAACCTCCTCCAAAGAAAACAGAAAGGGTACCATCAGCAGGAAAGGTTGTTACTAAAAGTCCTCATTATGCGATGAAAATTGGTTATTTTCCATATCGGCAGTGTTCCGTCTCATTCATCTGCAATTGCGGAGGCAAAACTGTTTAAATTTTGCTACAATATTGTTTCTCAAATTCCATATTCATTACTATTTGTTCCCAAGTATGAACAAAATTCTTGCTAGACAAAATTTCCTTCAAGTTCGAAGGTGATTCACGAAATAAACTCTCATTTTGCAGAGTTGGACAAGTCTTACTTTGGTGTCTTACTTAAGGTGCAAAAAGCTTGAAAATTGTTGGACCATAAGGGAATTATATATACAAAAAAATTCAAATAAATGTCGTTTTTATTATTTTTGCTCGGTCTTATCATATGATCCTAGTACATATCTCAGCAAAATACACTACCCTCTCTTAAAAACTTTCGAAAATTTTTAAAACCAAAATATCATGTTCTGTCTGAAGATGATATTTTGGTTTGATGCTTTTTGCACCTTAAGTTAAGTAAGTCTTACTTTGGTGTCTTACTTAAGGTGCAAAAAGCTTGAAAATTGTTGGACCATAAGGGAATTATATATATAAAAAAATTCAAATAAATGTCGTTTTTATTATTTTTGCTCGGTCTTATCATATGATCCTAGTACATATTTCAGCAAAATACACTACCCTCTCTTAAAAACTTTCGAAAAATTTTAAAACCGAAATATCATGTTCTGTCTGGACATGCGTTACATCACCAGGTCATGGTACGTCTCCACTCGCGAACTTCTCAATTATTAAATAATGTTTTTTTTTTTTTTCTCTTAGACATTTCTTAGTGTAAAGTTGTGAACATTTTTATCTTCCCTCTAAATGTACTTTCCCTGTCATTCGATAATGACTTTTATCTAAAATATGGTTGTCGTTGACAAGTGCTAGATAGCTGGTCATTTGCTGATTTCAATCTAAAAACGGGTGAAAACACTAAATTCAATAAATTCGGTAATAAAGACTAAAAGCAGCATGTTCTCAAGTAAATTAAAAATTGAAGGCTAGGCATGTTTTATTTTTAAACTCGGTAATTGTAAGCGTACTCAAAACAGAGAAATCTCTGGCCTGTTTTAAAATCAGATAGAGATATATAACAAAGACAGGTAAGAGGCATAAGAAATAAAATTAAAGGCTAAGGATGTTTTGCTTTTAAACTCGGCAATTGTAAGCGTACTCAAAACAGAGAAACCTCTGGCCTGTTTTAAAATAAGATAAAGATATATTACAAAGACAGGTAAGAGGAATGATAAATAAAATTTCAAATAAAAGATCCCTTTTTATCTATAAATTAACGTGGCAAATAAATTACTTGTAAGGTTTTCTGCCCCCCCCCCCCCCCTCTGACAATAACAATTATTTTACTCTTTCACAGAGGCACGTTAGAAAACAAATTTAAGATGACTTCTCCCAGCCACATGAGGACCCTTGCAGGAAAAATTTTGCCATTGTATATGGTACTTACATTTATTTAACATCACATTCATCAAAAACGAATCCCAAAAATTTCCCAAACGCTCAACGACAATTTCATGTCATGATTGATTAAAACCATACCTGTCCAACGTCAGAAGTCATCGTTTGACGATTAAAGCAATTTTTTCATTTAAAAAAAAATGCTCAAATCTTCACACTTCTGGGAAGAATATTCCGCTCTTGGAGTTGCGTCGCTTCCGGCATGCTCGCTGTAAAAAGAGCATAATAAGGGCGAAACGTAGATCCTTAACTGCCAGCAATAAAGTATCATGAAAAAAGAATTAGTTGGGTCCTACATTGTCGGAAATGTAATTAAGGGTCGCTGTTTGTTAATGAGTTCTGGAAATGTTCGAAAGATCTTAATTTTGGGCAGGGTATAGGTCTGTCTATCCCCTGCCTACGCCCCTCGTTACTAGGTGCATTGGAAAAGTCCAATACCAGCATTCCTTCATAGATGAGTGATTTTCTGTGACTTTTTCTATTTTTACTCTAAAGAAATTGGCTAAAATTTTGGCGAGCAACAATAAAGATTATCAAGCAGTATCCTGTGGAGTAAATCATTATAAATATATCGTAAAAAGTTCAAATTTTTCATAGTTTAGCTGCATTCGTATAATTTAAATGTCTTTAGTATTCATATAACATTAATAATGACCACTATTCAACCCATTTTCAAATGTATTCATTTTTTTCTTCATTTTAAGTACAGCTGGCTCGTTTGGAAATCGCAACCGTAACCTTCTGCCTCTTATACAAATATGCTACAAGATTACACTATCTATCTATCTATATATATATATATATATATATATATATATATATATATATATATATATAAAACGCGTAAGTATGCGGCACAAAAATCGGAGATATTTCTACACTCCGAATGGCAAGGGCTGCAACTACCAGATGTAAACATTAGCGGCCAACCGTGTGTGTGTAGTGGTTCGACGATAGCACGTAATTTGGTATAATTTAATTGCTGTATTTTACACGCGAATAATTTTAATTTATCCACGAGATAATTTATTCTTTTGTTCTATCAGTTTTTCTAAATGTAAGTAAGGGGACAAAATTTTGACAAAATATGTTTAGACCTATCAAATCCAGTGTTTAATCATGGACAGTTGCATGTAGGTTTATCTAGAGTCCGTTCTTTCGATTCTGTCACTGTAGTATCTCCTATTTCTGAAATGCTCAACTGCGTATATCAAGAAGTTTGAGAAATATCATATTACTCCATTTTATAAGTGAAGAAATTTTCCCAATATTTTTTATTTGGTATTTTTAAGTGTAGATATCTGAATTGTGAACAATAGTATATATAGAGAGTCATGCACATTATATTTTAGTACTTGCTGCATTTTTACTCCTTTTTTAGTGAAAAAATTTGTCTCTAACAGTTTCTTATTTGATTTTATGATAAACGGTAGATATCTTAATTTTGAAAAATATTACATACAGCAAGGAATGTAATTTTTAAAATCTTTGTTGTTGGGTTTCTCAGTCTTATCTTTAACTCTATTCTGAAGTAATGAAAATTCATATTTTTTTAATCACGATGTTTTAGAATCAGCCTTATAGAGAATTATAAATTTTAACAATGATTATAAATTTTTGGGATGAGATCGCACTACCCCTTAACAACATATATTTATGATGACAGGTAATAGTAACATCCCTTACATACGTTTCTTTCAGTTGAGTTGCTTTGCAAAAGAAAATATGAAACTAAAAGCGACTATGCTGGTCACTCAGCGGCTAGTTATTTCAAAATAAGCCTCAGAGATTCTTTTGGCTTATTTTTACTTAAATTACTAGACATTAGTATTTACTTAAAAGCTTTGTGTAGATAGCCCGCAAGGAGAGGGGATGGAACCCACAACCAATGGTCTTGAAGCTAGTGTAATGACCACACCCTTCGGGCGAGATTAAAGAGATTCACATCTGTAAAATATCACTCCTTAGAACTCCTTTAAATAAATCTAAAAACTTTTAGTATAAATTTTTGTTTATCCTTTGATAAAAAAGTTCATATTTTTTAATCGTCGCGGAGTATATTGGCTACAATATATAAGTGATCAATGTATAAGTGATCACAAAATGCAGAAAGGAATGATGTAGTTTCTAAAGCGTCACAATTTGATATTGTGGTAATATTTCAGAGTGTATTTCTACCTATAGATTATTATAAAACAGGTAGAATAAAGAGATGTGTCTCAAAATATACCGTATTTTTCATCGCACCGGACGATACAACGCCCCTCAAGTTCATGGGGTTTTTAGAAAAGAAATTATTGTATTTCTTAGGTATTTAAAGGTATTTTCCTTTTCCTACTTAATAAAGATAAAAAATATATATTTTAAGTAAAATGCGGAGGTACTTGCCGTTAGACATTCACTTTTTGTTATTCACTGCAAAATTTCTGGCTACTTTATTATGGGAGCACCATATAGGTGAGCCAGCATTGCTCCCTATGAGGGAATGACACAGAAACAACTAAGACTTAATCGAGATTTGAACCCAAGCCCACTACGTGCAGCTCAGAACGCTAACCACTACATCATGTGAGTTGAAAAAATACATATATAATAAATAATATATATAAAATATATGTGATTAACATAATATATATATATATATATATATATATATATATATAATAAAATATTCATTTTATATTAATATTACCTTCTGACCACCCCAATTTTAAGTAGATATTTTATTCCCAAAAAATACGGTATATACTTATTTTTTATTATTTATTAAACATAAAATGCAAAAGTTCATTGGACTAAAGCAAATAATAGAAAGTATTAAAGGACAATTTTTATGTTTAAACTGCTTGATTTTTTTAAATATTAGGATTTGTCTAGAAAGTTTGCAAGCTGTTTATCCTCAAACAAAACCAAATCGAATGAATTGCGTTACATTGTTCTTCAAAGTAATAGAGGTAGTCTTTGACAAAAAGTTTGGAGTCGGTGACTCATGATTGTATTTACTGTAGTGTTAATAAGAAATCGGCTCATGTCAGCAAGCTCTAAATTTACTCTCTTGTTTCCTGACAGTAATAAAAACTTTTTGTCTGACGCCATTAAATCAAAAACTAAAATATTTTCAACACCGAAATATATGACGTGAAAGAATTGCTTTAACACAATTTAGTGCAGATCTCGTGTCCTTGTGGAATATTTTCTGCTTTGAATAATATAATAGCTTGTCCCTCAGCAAGCCAAGTAGAACAATGTAATAAATATGAGTGCAAATAATGTGATAGGTTATAACAGAGAATTCATTAAGTAAATTATTCACTATAGTACTTAATATATTAAAATGTCATTTCATATATATATACGTATATATATATATATATGTGTGTGTGTGTAAGGAATGAAATCCATAGACGGCATTTAACGATATACGAGAACAGACGAACGGACCTTCACGGCTTTCGATGGCATCGGGAACTACAATTTGCAGTATGGCTCGAAAAGCATCGAATTCAATCAAATAATCCAACTGGTGCTAATATTACTTTTATGAACTATGCACATTATGATTAATAGTAAGTTATCCTATTGCAATAAATATAAAAGATGGGGAAAGATTGGGTATTTGCCCATTTACAAAGAGCAGAGAGAATGGATAGTGTTTAAGTATATAAAGAACTAATTTTCAAATTGTTTAACAGTGGTTCCAGTAAACCAATTGAATAAACTGTAAGAATTTGAACTATTAGTGCAATGTCATTTAACTGGAAATATATTTATAAAGATGGCCATCAAAATTGTCACAAAGTCCTGGTTAAAAATGAGCTCATTATCTTAGAAATTTTCTATCCCAGGTGTACTTGTATGTCCATGGTTCCAACTATATGTAAGCTCGAATACCCATTTCACATGTAAGAGAGTAAATTGGGTTTATTTGAAATAGCGTACCTTAAAATAATCAAACTTCTTGGGCTTTTTTTTTGTACTTTAGCGACAAATCTATGCTTTGGTACCGTGATCTTTGCATTTTTTTCAACTTTATTCCCAATAAGTAAATTATTTTGTATCAGTCAAGTTTCGTCTCGCTTACGACAATTTCGAAAGTGCATTTATTAGTAAAAATGTCAACCGAAGTCATTGTATACAATTAAATTCAAATGATATCGTGCGATAACCGAAGGAAAGTTTTTTGCACTTTTCTTAATAATTACGGGAAACTATGCCGCATTGAAGAGATTTGTAAGGTCAAAACGTAGCTATAGCGTGTAAATGTACTAGTGTGATGCGGACGATGATCTCTGACCCAAATGCAAACCTCTAGGTAAGAAGCTTGTCCTACGCAGTCGCAATATGAAAAGAAAATCAATTTTTTATTCCGTATTTTTATTTAATGCCGAATATGTCTACTTTTCATCTCAAAAACATATTATTTGTGCAACATAGCTAGGTTAAATTGCTTAATAATTTATTTGCATTGAAAAATTTATTAGCAAATTATCTGTTTTAGAGCACTTTCCTTTTAAAATTGAGTTCCTAATCACAACCCCCACCCACATCGTATTGTGGTTAGCGTTGTGAGTTTCTACGAAGCGGAAACGGTTTCGAATCCTAGTTAAAGCATGGACGTTTGGTGATTTTTCAAAGGGAACAATGTCGGCTCATCAACGTCGGGATCCCATAATCAAAGGGCCAACAAAATCATGTCGTAGATGGGAGACTGCCCTCAGGGCAAAGGTCATGTAACACTAGAAAAAAAATTCCAAAAGCTATAGATCAAAAAAAAAATAGATATTTTGATTTTAATATGAATCATATTTGATAATGTTATAGTTCGTAGAAATTATAACCTTAAACAATTTGCATCTATTAAAACTGAACGTAAGTTGTAATTGTTAGCAGTTGTTGTCCAGTTTTTTTAAGCATTCTTTTAGTATGAATGGGCAATTGAGTGAATTTTTCGATATAACGATATTAGCTATGAAATCTTAATAAAGTTGGTCAGTGCGTCGAAATATCCCTAAAACTGTATTAATTTTTAGATTAAAACCGGAGTGGGAAATCTCTAAAAAATTTTCACGTCTTTTCATCATGATATTGGGAAAGACAAGAGAAATTGCAACTCAGAGATAACACCTGAGGGTCTATTACCCTCACTATGCCCCTGCAAAGTGTTTTTAAGGTTATTTAACCCTTCATAAATAACCTTTGATAAATATCTCAGATATATCATATAATTTTATTTTCTAATGCGGAGGCAATTGTCCCGAGAAATTAGCATTTTAAATCGATCTAAATTGTTGGCTACTTTTTTTTTATTTGGGAGCACCATACAGGTGAGTCAACATTGCTCCCTGGTGTTGTCTCAGCTTTGATCGACTGACCCAAGGGGTGACCGTCTGGAGGGTTCGTACCCTTTCCCTCGCACTGACCTCTTAGACGGACAGATAGATGATATAGGTTGTCTGATCACCATTTACATCCAATCTATACAAAAATTAAGCACATTTTGCTTAACACCAGCATTAAAACTCATGGTTCTTAACCGTATTGGCATGTGAGCCTTTGGAAATAAAAAGCTCCAATGCTCCTTTGTTTAATCGTTGCAGTACGAAAACCAAGAAGTTCATTCTTTATTTAAATGCATCCTAAATTAAAGGTTTTATCAGCATGTAATCGGGTAATTTAATACTTTCCCTCACAAACAAAACGGGATGAACTAAAACATATGGAATAATTCCTTACCCGAAAGCCATGGTGTTACGTATTTTAGTACTCCGGGAATAAAGAACACAGCCCTATAACTCATCCACACGAGCATAACTGGACGATCTCTTCTTTCTTTTAATGTGTTTTGGTATGAGGGGAAAATTGTTTTCCCGCAACGTCATGTTCATGAGATGAATCCGAAACAAGAGAGAATAATCATACGTGCTGCCACTATCCTTAGGGAAATAATCTGAATTCGTCTCAGATTTATGAGGCTCTTTTATGCTCCGGAAGAAAATATAAATTGCGAATATTACATAAAGTATATTAAAGCATGCTTTATAAATCGAAGAGGCTGTACACAAAAGCACATTTTCAGGTTCAAAAGTGAATTAAGTACTCATAACTGGTGAATTTATTTCAAAATAATTATTTTCATAACACTAAATGTATGGGAAAGACCTTCCTTCACCTGTGTTTTTGTTGAGGTTTATGCCCCTTGGCTGACAGCAGCAGAATATCAAGGCCATTATAGGCTATTGGGCTCGAAGATACGGCTCCGGTTTTAACTCAGCACCACAAGGGTCGTAGTCCGACTTGGCTGAGGGTCCGGTCCCGTAACTTTCAACCGAGTCAAGTGACGAGACCGGTATACCTTGACCCCGCACCTCCAGAGGTAAATTTTGAGATCTTCGACGACATTGCAGTCACGACAGATTTTACGTGCACCAGCCGCCATTAGCGTACATGGCGGTGTATTTGTCAGCGGCGAGAATCGAACTAGAGACGTTCAGATCACTGGCCCGCTGCTCTTGGCCAACCGGGCCAACCGCGCACTAGATCTTCCCCTTTTCTAAAGAAAACATAAAATATCTTTTTAATTGTTATTTAAGTACGATAGCATACATATGAACGATTCAAATGTCCAAGATAGCTTTTTTAAAAAGTATCCCTAAATCTGTTGAGAAAAGTTAACCACCCTTATCTTCGAAAGTAATTTCGTGTTATGGAAATTCTGCCTTCAGTTGATAGGTTGGTAGCGATAACAATTGAAATTTTAAGGTTTTGAAGTCGTGCTAACCAGAAGTCGTGTTCAGTAAGTTTATTGAATGTTTAAAAAAACAGTAAGGGATGTCACAAATATTTTTTCTGGATTTTTGTTGCTATGTGAATACAAAGTATAGCGTTCCGTGATTAGTATCTATGTTTCAGTTCTTGGTCCTCGGGTCTTCAGACAATGTTTGATTGTGTCATATTTTTGTGGAATTGGGATTAATTTTTCATCGATTGACTTTATAGTGGACTCTGGAATGCCTCAAGGCAGAGTGACTTTGCACATTTAGAAATCCTACGATTGCACCTTTTAATTTACTATTACTATTAGTAATTCGGAAGAAAAGAAAATTCTCAAAAACACTTTCCAGTTATTACTTCAAACTTAATTTCATTGTAATAAGTTTACCTTTAGTTTTCTCTATATAGTTACTCCATTTCGTTTAGTTACTTATTTTTTACTATCTTTAAAAGTATTTTAAATTTCACTATAAATTACTGTTTAAGGTATATTATCTTATTATTCTGTGGTTTTATGCAACTTGTATTTTCCTTTAATCTTCAATACATACGTAGTTATCATTAAATGTTTCTTTCTCCTATATATTAAAGGATTAGGGAGAGAGTTTAAGTTTCCGATATTTATGACAAAAGCAATTTAAATAACGTTAAATTTAAGCCCTGCAAAAGCGGTAAGTTCATGCTTTAAATACCTACACAGAGCACTTCTTTATGAAAATCCTTCTCATCATCTGTAAACAAGAGAGCTTTCTCACGAAATCTAGTTGTAGTGCAGAAAAACACACGCCAAAAACTTTTTTTAAATTCCACTATGAAAAATTGTGGTGAATAAAAAAAGAAAGAAACTTTATCCTTACTATATCCGGTATTACAGTTATTTTTTTTTCCTCATCTTCACCTGATCTCGTTCATAATGTTGAAAACATATTTAAGTTTGGGCAATTCTTAGTCTGTCATTAAATATTTCTTTTAAGCATTTCTTCCCACAGATATTTTTAAAATAAACTAAGGTAAAAAATTAAAACCATCCTGGTTATCTGCAGCTTATAAAAATTAAATATGGGAGAATAATGATAACTCTGGAGCTACTTACATAATAGTTTACAAACTCAAACTTTCTAATTAAGATTTCTGAATTTAAAAAAAGGGATTTGTAAAATTAACATAAATTTGTTTAGATATATAATAGGTCCATTGAAAATTATATGATGGAGTATTTATAAGGATTGCCATCCCACAGGTCCAGGGTTCAACCCTGCGACTGGGCAAGGTCTACTCAGCCTTTCATCCCTTGAGTGGGTCGATAAAATGAGGACCAAGCATGTTTGGGTCCCACGCCAGGTTGACCACCTGACTGAGACATATGCTGTATGGCACCCCAAACCCACGGTCTAGAAAGCGGAGATGGGCACAGCAGGCCTTGGTTCATTGCGGACTGTTGCGCCATGATTTTAGTTTTTATATTTTTATTTATAAGGAATCTAAAAATGCAGTGATTGTGGCGTATATACCCCCCGTTAGGTACTGAAGAAAAATAAATGTCTAAAATAAAGAAAAATGCGAATGTCTGAATCATGTTTAGGTGTGTGTGTATGTATGTATATATATATATGTATATACATATATATATATATATATATATATATATATATATATATATATATATATATATATATATATATATATATATATATATATATATATATATATATATATATATATATATATATATATATATATATATATATATATATATATATATATATATATATTATACACGTCCCTGGTTCGATGCTCGTCGCTGCAAATCCACCGCCGTATTCACTAATGATGGCCGAGGCACGTAAAATAGGTTTTGGCCGCAATGCCCTCCAAGTTCTCAAATTTACCTCTGGAGGTGCGGGGTCAAATATTCCAGTCTCGTCATTTGACTAGGTTCAAAATTACGGTACTGGTCATTTAGCAAAGTGGGACTCCAACCCTTGTGGTGCTAATTCAAAACAGGAGCCACCCCTTTCAGACCAATAGCCTGTTAGGACCTGGTGAATGGAACCTCCAACCAGAGGGTATTAGCAACAACAACAATATCAATATATATATATATATATATATATATATATATATATATATATATATATATATATATACAGTTGATTCTCTGTTTAACGACTTTCAAGGGACCGTGAAAAATCGTCCCTAAGTAGAGATCGTCCTTAAACAGAATTTGTGAAAAAATAACATTTCCCTTCACACTTTACAGGTTTAGGACTGTCAATATATTTCTTAATATATTGGCGTGTTTAAAAATGTTATTTTTATTATCATCATTTTCTTTAAATATCACTCCGGAAATTGGAATGTTAGATGCTCTTGCTTGATGGAACCATTCAACCTTCTCAAACTCTTCTGATCGGCCACATTGAATTTTCTGCCGTTTGGATTTGGATCCCAAACCAAATTTTTGTGCTGCTTCAAGAATTTTCTCTTTGCTTGCTAAAATGCCTTTGAGAGTAGACTCGGGTACCTGAAATTGTCTTGCGAATTGGACTTTTGTTATTCCAACATTTTCTTCCCAGTTTTCAATAATTTTCACTTTTTCGTGTAGCGTAAGATGCTTTCGCCTTGATGCCATTTTGCTCTGCTCACCTCGTATTCGTACTGGAATGAGCTCCTACACCCAACCATGAATTCTCTAAACATGAACACGTGCTTCCCAGAAGGAGTGAGAGAGAGGTGCTTTTGGACAGTTCGTAAATCACATGACAACATGGTAGGTACAATAGAGTGATTCCACACCCACACTAAGAAATTCGATCCACCAGGGAAGAATGTTCGATCTTCCGAGAAACAGTAATCCCCCCCCTAACCTGGTTTTTTCCACTGCAACAAGTCTATGATTGCAACAAACATAAAGGAAATTCCTGGTCTGTTTTTGAAACCAAACTCCCCCACAGAAAGTAACCCTCCAGTAGATAAAATGTTGAAGAAAAAGTTTATCATGTCAAGAAAAAATCGTCGTTAAATAGAAACAAAATCGTCTTAAAATAGAATTTTTTTACGTCGGAGGGACCGGGACCGGGAAATATCGTCTTTAAATAGAGATCGTCGTTAAGTAGAGAGTCGTTAAACAGAGAACCAACTGTATATATATATATATATATATACATCATCTAGAAATATATCCAGAAATTTCTATTTTCTTTGAATTTTTTCTAATTTCTTCAGGATTCTTCAACATGATTTTGCTACCTATACTGATATAAAAATAGGAGAATTTTTTTTTATATTAGACCTTAACTACCTTTATAATAGCTTACTTATAGATAAGGATTAGAGAGATAGTAAAAACTGCCCATTCCACGTCAAATTTCAGCCGGACAGCCCTGGTATATAACACAAGCGAAAGAAGCTACAAAGTGAAAGTGTAAGAAGAAACATTTTCCAGGTTTTACGTCTTTACTGAAAAGTTATATTAGTTTTAAATTGCATTATAGGAAAAGAGAAACGTGTTTTGGCATGGGTCCAAGGAACAGTGATAAGGCCTCGCATATCGTCGGAATTTGTATCTGAAAAAGCACTAAAAGGCAGAAGTTCTTTTCTTCAGCAGCTGTGTGAAAATTTAACTAAAATGCAGCTAGGCGAGAGCTTTGATTGATGTCGTTACCGCAACTGTTTCCACTTTCTATTCCTGCTTATAATATTAAGCATTTCATAATTTTACTTTTACTAATTGTGTTAAAATTTTTCAATTCTTTAAATTACGATTATTTTTCAATTCACTGAATTATAATTGTCTCAATAATTTATTTTTAAAAAGTATGTTTTGATCTTCTTACTCAAGCAAATATTTTGAACATAAATCACTTTTCTTTTCAAGTATTCCATTCTATATTTCTTTATGACTTTATTCATAAAGGGTCCGCATAACGTGAATCCATTGTCTTTTTAAATGTATGAATTTGAAACAAATGCAAAAGTAATTAGTTAAAACTGCGCTTTAAAAGAATGCAAAATAAAGTGCATGATCAAGGGAAAATTCAAAGATTTTTATTCAGAATTGTGGCAAAATGCCAGATTGACTGAAGTTTGAGTTAAAATCGATTCCTCGGTAAACAATGAATTGTAGATTCCTCTTTTTTTCTTGTATCAGATGGGCAATAACAATTTATAAATAGTTTTAAAGAAATTCGTGATTGCATTTTGTCTGAGAGCTATCCCACAGCACAATAAATTGAACCTGCTGGTAGCGGGATATTAAAACTTGCAATGCTGTGAAATTTTATAATTTTTTTCAATTCAGGATTGTAATAACATTAGTTCCTTGACCATAAAATTTGTATTGAAACAATTTTAAAAATTATTCCTAAGGAAATAATTTTTCTTTATTAAAATGTTTTGATTAAATTTCTTCTTTTTCTGCTTATAAACAGATCATTACAATTACAGCTAACAATATAATTATTTTAAAAGTCTATAATATTAAAAAAGTCTTAGTCTATAATGATAAAAAAATTTAATTTGGATTTTTCCTCGGGTCGAAAATATTTCATCGGGTCAAAATTCACAAACGGTAACAGCTACGAAACGGTCTAATTTGCATTTAGTTTGCGTGCAGGGTTTACATTTTATTTTTTTTCTCCAAATGGCAGAACTACTCTATTCGCAGGACATTTCCATGGAGATCTGTTGCTATAGCGATAGCGTTAAACAAGGGAAATTAAAACGTGCTGTTTCCTGCATTCTCGTTCGTTGCTTACATTTCTTTGGCTTATTCCTGATGCTATTATAAGCTTTGTTAGGTCTAAAAAAATTGGCATAATCATTGAATATCTACTAGGAGTTGAAAGATATCACAAATTTTGAATTAATTATATGTGTTCTCTATTAAGTGTGCTTATCTGTATCTGTTTATATACATGTAAACAGTATGATCACATTTAATCACAAAAATATATAAACGTAAGTAATTATTCAGGTAGAATTCAACTCTGAAAAAACTGTTTCCTTAAAATAAAAATTAAAACGGTGTTACATTTTCCTAAGAAACGTACGTGGACAAAATTATGGGAAAACTGTACATTTAGGCAACTTTGATGAGACTGACTTTTGTGGAATTGCTGTTATCAAAAAAACTTTTTCAGTAATGTTCTATCCTCTGAGTTGGACATTTTAAAAACATTACTTCCCTAATAAAAGGTCAAGAATTTTAAACAATTTCTCCTCCTACAGAATTGTCCACGTAAAGCCTTGTTATATGGATATCTAACTGTAATTACCCTTTTACTACGGATTCGAGAGAAACAGTGTAACAGACTATGACATAATACCACTTTAAAAAACATATCTATTGTAGAAAGAAAGGAAATTATCTTACAGTAAATTACCGGAGAACATTTAAAAGAAAGCCATTTTAATGGACTGATCTCCATCGCAGCAAAATAAATTATGTATAGGATTCTATTATGGGGTCAGGGAATTTTTCAAAGCAATTTCTAAATTTAATTTCATTGGATTCCTTTTGAATCTTAATTAGATATGAGTTGAAACAACCACAATTGTAATTTAGTTACAGTATAATGAAAATATTTTCAGTTATAAAAATTTTAATATATTAATCAAACATATACTATCAGTCTTATTTTCACACACATTTCTTTTCCATACAAATGCAGGAATCAAGCTTGCCATTTACTGTAATTCTCATTTGATAAAGCAAAATAAAATTTCTTATAAATAGCATTTCTTTCTGTCCAAAGTATTGAAAAAATGTCAAAAAGAATGTAAACTTTTGCTCAAATTATGTTTGTATTACATTTATATTTACTAACAACAGTTTAATACAGTTTATGTCGCAAAAAGTATAAATTTGGAAGGAATACGGTCGTTAGAAATACACTTGGAATATTTCGAATATTTTATCGCAGGAGATTTTCAAAACTAAAAAAATGTTATTTAAAACATTTCAAGCAATTCAAGTACCGGGTGGTCATAAAAAAAGCGTTTCCGATATATGGACCTCCACTTTTTCCCGTCGTAAAATGCTCAGCGCATGCGAAAACCCTAAAGAGCGTTGGAACGGTACGTGTATCACAAAAAACGGACGCATTATGCACCCGCAAAAAACAGGTCTGCGAACGGCCTGTGATGGTACCCATGTGGAAAATGTGTAATTCAAGTAAAAGTTTTCTTTTGTTCGATCTGTGTTGTTATCAGGGATTGGTGTCTTGCCTCTGTCATATGCAAATTTCCTCCGCTCGCCCCGATCGTGCTTTTGTTGGCCGTTCGCAGAACTGTTTTTTTTTTTTGTGCGTGCATAACGCGTCCGTTTTTTGTGATACACGTACCGGTCCAACGCTATTTAAGGTTTTCGCATGCGCTGAGCATTGTGCGATGGGAAAAAGTGGGCGTTGCCATTCAAAAATTTCGAGTTTATGTACCTATAACCGTAACCGTAAGCGCCACTTTGTTGCCGTTCACATAATCCCGAGCCACTGAATACCTATATCTGAAATCTCATCTCGATCAGTTGAACGGAACAGCCGCTAGATGTCCATATATCGGCAAAGTTTTTTATGACCACCTGTATATCGTAAAAAAATGAAAACTCCTCTTCATGGGTGCGGTTTTAAGTCATTTTTAATTAACTATGCAAATGCTACTTGAAGCACTGTGCTCATGTATTTAGGTACACATTTTAAATGGCCTCAGAATCTTTCAATTGCTTATCTGCATCCCGTTAAAATTTAAAAGACTAGGTATAGGATTAATTCAAGGATACTTTCCAAAGAACGAAAATCGCTTAGCAACTAAATATGTCACGAAATTATGTATCACATTTAAAGTATTTATGTGTGACATTTAATAAAATACTAGTTGACAATTAATCTTAAACTGGTGCAGATCTATTCCGCTGGGATATCATCGATACATTCGTAATTTAAATAAAATAAATTAGCATAATGATGACCTTAATTGAAACGGTTGATATGAAAACCCAATCGGCAAATGTACTTAATTATCATTTTTTTAGAAAGAATTGTTTTACAGTAAGAAATTAATATAATTTCAAGTAATAAAATTTAACGTACAAAAAAAACACATTTTGATGTTTTTTACGTCCCGGCTGATTACATGTGGCAAAATACGCAGAATTCTGACATAAAGACTCTAAGAATTTCTTTTTTATAACCTTAATGTCAAATATAATTTTTTCGGATTTAATAAGCTTTTGCTATTGCATTTATTTTGAATGAATGAAACAGCCGAGAGAAAGATATATATTTATAATGGAAATGAATACTACGTAATTACATTTGAACATTTTAGGGGAATAAATCAGTACTAAGATAAATTTTGCATGTAGTTATTCTCAATGCACCCAAAAAAAATGTAAAATAAAATTTTGTAAATGAGCCATTAAAATTTCAAATCGGAATGTATATTTTTAGAGAGAAAGATAACTTCTTAAATATTTCTCAAGAATTTGCGATGTATTAATTGAATTATTAATGCAAGAAGAATTCATCCGTTATTTATTTTGATTGGACAAAATTAGTACGTAAATAAAAATACCCTTGGGAAATTCTAGAAATTAAAAAGAGTTATAGCTAAATCTTATAAAGTTTCAGAGCTTTAATGTTAAGTAGAAGTTAATTAGCTTATTTTTTTCACCTTTAGTTATAAACTTTTTAGATTGGAAAGCTTTGAATTATGGAATTATTTATGAGGTTTTTGTTAATATTAATGTATAAGTTGTTGGAAACAGTTTCATTTGATAATTAGAATTATCATATAGATTATTTCCTTCAAGCTATATGTTAAAATGTTCATTACAGCCTTAAGTTTGTAATTTCGTTTCACGTGTTTAAGAAATAATTATGATTTACTTATTATTAAATGTATATTTTGGAACACTGATCTTCCTTCTCTAAAGGAAAGCAACATCGATTTCAAAAGGATATTTCTAAAATTATATTTGATGTAATTACGTGCATTGCTCAAATATCAGATTCTTTTACATCTATGTATAATAAACCTTTGACACTAGTTCTTAATACAGTAAAAACAGCTCACAGAAATTCTTAATTAAAATTTTTATGATGTATCACAATATATGAATTTACATATTTTTGGTATAATTTTACAACTCCTCCTGCTTAAGGGGACAGTGGACTTTCAAAGTTGTTACATTTGTCCAAAAATTCGATTTTTTTATTTTATTCAATTGTGTGTATTTAGTAATGTGTTGCAAAAAGAATTTTAAATTTCTGTGATTACTTTCCTAGTTATAGGCATTTGTATTTAATTTAGATATTATGTGGTTACTAATAGCAATAACTTTAAATGTGTTTTTCTCAAAATAAAAATTTTGATGTCATACGAATATTCAAACTGCTCCAGGCACATTTCTAATTATCGTATTGATTTGAAATTTAAGTTTTGTATACTCAACTGTATATCAAATAAATCTTATTGAAAATAATTATGCTTTGTAGCTCAGAATTTCTAAATTTTGTGCTTGAAAAGATTATTTAGAGTTATTTTGCGTAATAAAAAGGGTGTTTTTACTGTTATTATTTTTTTCTCTTTATAGTTTTAATGAATGCTTAAAATAAGCAATAAGTTTCATTGTTAGTTCTATAAGGTATCCTGTAAATAAAAATTACCATATTATATGCAAAAGAAATGAGCATGAAACATTTTTAATTAGGCCAATTTTTTATATAATTAATAATTCAGAATTCATAAATTATTAATATTTCCTGATTAAATTTTAACCACTTTTACATATCTATGGTACTAATCACATATTCAAATTTCAAAGAAATCACAAATAAAGTTAGGTTTGAAGGTCCACCATCCACTTAATGTCATCAAATTTTTCAATGTAGTCAAGAGCTCAATTTTTCCGAGAAAATCTAATGATACACTTCTCGGAGTTCCGATACCTTTCTCTCGAACACAGTAACAGCTGTTCTTTGTGATGACAAATTACTTTTATCTCCTTTCACTAATGAAGCAATTTCTTTAATTCTCCCCAGAAAAAGAACTCTGCTGACCTCCAGAACAAAAGAAGGAGGTTCCCCTTGTCCCCACCGAATCCACTACTACTGGATAATGTCCAAGAAAGAGTTCCTATTTACGCTTTTCTGGAGTTATCTCAAGGTTCTCTGCATCGCTATTTCCGTGTAACTCGCGATGTTTTCCCCGACAAGAGAAAGGCGTTACATCTAACATCCATGCCGAAGCCTATTGTTTAAATAATCTACGAATCAGCATTACGCTTGTTTTGAGGAATCACGATGTAAACTTTGTAACGGCTGGATTACGAATGTCATAGTTTGTTTTATGTATCCAACTAGCTGAAAACCCGCGCTTCGCTACGGAGTACATTCAAATTAAATACAACGGTCAACGTATGCAATTTATGCCAAAAAATAAATATATATAGTTATAATAAATGCGATAATCAATGTATACAATTGATGTAAAATATATATCTATCTATATATATATATTTATAAAAAAATCGTAAGGTATATGCATTTTTTTTTGATAATATCCAATCGTCTGCTGCATTAGAAAGAGAAAAAAATATTTTTTTTGTCTATTTAGTTGTTACGCACGTGACGATAAATTTATTGAAACTACCAGAAAAAGAAATCACGTGATCAGCATTTAATAAATTAAATTCTAAAAATTAATCTTTAAAAATTCACCAAAAATCAGGAAATGGAGGTAAAAATTCGAAAAAAAATTTCATTTTGAAGGAATTTTTATGATCTTTCTCGTGATATAAATTGTATAACCCTCAATGTATTATTTTAAATGCAAACGTAAAAAAAGTTTAAAATACAGCTTAAAAATTTAATTTTAAAAAATCTAAGAAGAATTTTTGAAAAATCTTTCTTAGTGCAACCCTACACTATTAGAAGAATCGCCATGCAAAATTTCAGCCCTTTAGGTCCAGCGGTTTGGTCTGTGCGTTGTATGTCAGTCAGTCAGTCAGTCAGTGAATAAATGAGTCAGTTACGAAACTGTTTTATATATATATAGATACATTTAATTTATGACGCATTAAAAGTTACTCATTTATGACAAATAATGAAGATAGGAAGATCTTTTATACTTTTTGTTTACAGGTTTTTTTTACTTAACCGGCGATTACCATGAGCAATATAATATCATATTAGAACTATGATATCTCCCTAGTTCTTAAAAACATGCTTGCCGCATAAATTTGCAAATGTTATTGTTACGTATTACAGAGTTGGGATAAAGAAAACCCTTGAACGTTAAAACAAGTTAATAAGCCGTGAACTGTTACAACTGTAAGAAAAACCATAAATATTAACCGATTTACGTTCAAACTCTTTAAGAACAACTGTAAAGTAATCAATAATGAAAACACTCGAATTTTGAAAATTCTTAAAAAATTAAATTTCACACTCTTTTCAATCTTTTCATCTTGGCCCATTTTCTTATCATTATATTAAACTAGCTGAAAACCCGCACTTCGCTAAGTTGTACATTTAAAAAATCTTTCTTAGTGCACCCCTACACTATAGAAAAAATCGCCATGCAAAATTTCAGCCCTTTGGGTTCAGCGGTTTGGAGAGTGCGTTATCTGTCAGTCAGTCAGTTACGGAACAGATTTATATAAATAGATTAGAGACTTTGTCAAAGTTTGTTTTCCTATGCTTTCTAGGAAGTACAAGTACATACTCCTAAAGTTTAGAAAAAAATGCATGCTTCCATAAGACTTGTGGCTCTTGTGTTGAGTCTGACATAGTTTACTTCGTATGTAATGTAAATACTTTACCTTGTCTGCTTAGAAAATCCCAAAAAATTATGTACAGTTTCAGTGGCTCAGAATTTTTTTTTCCTTTTTGTGTTTCAACATATTTCGTTAATTGTTACTTTCCCTTTCCGGTTGTAATAATTAGAATCATTACCTTTTCTTTATCCGTTTATCATCTACTTTAAACGAGTGGTACCTGTCACTAAGTTTCATAGAAATGCACAGATATCTGACTGAGAAAATACTTATCATTCATGTTATTTTTAGTTTAAATGCAAAATATTTCCTTATACTGCATAAAAAAAAATTTTTACATGTAAAAAAATTATATGTAAAATTTTTAGAAACCCTATATTTGCAAATTCAAATTTTCGAACGCATATAAACCGTCAGTTATTTTATTGCTATCGAAGTCTCGTTTTAAACTCATTTGGGTTTGGTTACATAGAAGCAAATATTTCAGCATATTTTTATGTATAATGTGGCAGTTTTACATAAAACTAATAAAAGTGTATGATACCTTTAGATTATGCAATTACTTTTAGGTCGTTACCATGTTTTTTCCTCCTGTTGGGCAAGTTTTAAGTGATCCATATAATTTATTTCTAAAGAAAATTTCCTTTTTTGCGTTATTTTGGGTTAGAACTTATTAATCGTCTATTTTATATCTGCTTTCAACTCAGATTTGTGTACATGCTCTAAATTTACATGCTCTAAAGCTCCTATTTTTAAAAATTCCTGTTTACACCTCGGTATTTTTAAATATTTCGGTTCATATTTATTGAAAAATACAAACTAAATAAGCAGTATTCTTTCAAGCAACACGGGAAAGTTCCAGTTTTCATAAACTGAAAATAGGATAAGAGTATTTTAATTTTTACAACAAAACAAAAAAAAAAAATAAAGTGATGTGGGAGACAAAAATGTCGTCATTCAAGATGTGTTTTTTCGAGAAGAAAATACAGATTGATTACCTACTGACAGGTAACTCTCTTCCTCTCCCCCTTCACCCTATTGTCCATTCCCCTTCATCGTAGTCCATTTCACCTAGTCCCCTTCACCCTAGCGTAGGGCTCTTCAACCACCGACGTGTTCGCCTAGCACACCATCGTCCCCACCATCACTTTAATACTGTATTTGTCGTCTTCCCTTCATTGCATAACTGAAAACTGTGCCGTGAAAAAAGGTACGAGGGCCAAAAACCAAAATTTTCAGAAGAAGAAAAAACTTCAAAATTTTATATATTTTGATGTAAAAATTCGCTGTGTCAACTGTTATAGGAATTAACAGGACGACAGTTGACACGTGTACTTTTTGCTAGTGTATTGGAATGCGCACATATAACGATTTATTTGGACAAAAAATGAAAAAATGTTTGGTGTAGGGTTTTAATTACCTTAAAACAATATATGCATGCATGAGTTGGAACAAGCAAGGAAGACAAAGCATTGAACATACATTTATTTGATAATGCACAAATTTCAATTAAATTGTCATAGTTATTAATATAACAATCCCTTTCATATTAACAATTTTAACATTGAGAACCCAGAAGCAGAGGCAAACTATATTGTTAAAGATGATTTTTCGTCTATTGGTGAGGCACTTACTATAGCTGATGTATGAAGCGATGATGGTAGTATCGGCGACAGGGACCCAGAATCATCTACAGAACACCTTAGCAGGATATTCGCACTTCTCCAAGACTCTGGGGCAGACGAGAGTCTCTAACATCTAACTCTGAGGAACCAAGTCTGAGATCCACATCCTTCTTCTCCAATTCCTTCCGTCCTTAGCGGAGCTGTTGTCCGTTTACAGGGGGGGGCATTCTGGCCCGCCCCTCACTTTCATTGGGCAGTGGGTTGTTTTTCTTTCAGTGGTTCCTGCCCCAATTGGTTCTTTATTAAACCGCCTCTGTCGCCTCTGTCCATAGTCTATGAAGTACCTCCCCCAACATAATTTTATTTTGCAAAACAACTTTGACCCTTCTCATCTGACGTTTTTACTGTGGGCCATAAAATAACGACCATCCATCTTGTAAAATTTAGACTTTAGATCGCTATCACTGGCCACACCCACAGCTATTCTTCTATTTTTTATTGGTTTACAAGCCTGTATTTACTCTTGCCTCTGCATCCTTTATAATACATTCGTTATTGGCCACACACCGTGGGGAATTATACCATTTCACTTCTACATTTGGCACTTGTACCATTTTATGCGGACAGTCTTTAATTTACATATTGTATAGGCTGTATGTTTATATTAGCATTCCTTCTTTTGCTAGAGCTAAGTACAGTGGTACCTCGGTGCTCGTCGTTAATTTGTTCCAGAAGGTACGACGAGTACAGTAAGGATTTTCCCCATAAGGAGTAGTGTAAAATGAATTAATTCGTTCCTAAAAGCCAGAAATTTCACATTTTACGCAGCAATTTATAAATTAATGGGATTTCTTCTTCATACAAAGTCACTAAATTAGACCAGGGATCGGCAGTGCGGTGCCCGTGAAACAAATTTAAAGTGCCCGACGTTGAAATATCTAAATTTTGGATATTTGAACAACAAACGCTCATAGTTGTAATGAATAATTTTTGTAAAAAAAATTTTAAATTGTAAAACTATAAAAGTCAAAAATTGAGAAGCCTGCTTTCTCGACAGCGTCACTCTCCCCTCGCTGTGAGTCAGCTTTATATTTCCTGCTCTGAAATTGAACTCTCTCTGTGCGTCGACATATGCTTGTGAATCTTTGTTTTCCAACATGAAATATTTAAAATCAAAGTACCGATCAAGCCGCACTGAAACTCATTTGGACCAACCAATGCATAAGAACTGGGAATTACACTTACAACGAGTGTCACATTACAATGAGTTGGTGGCAGATTTGCAATGTCAAGTATCGCATTAATTATGAATTTGAAGATTATTTTGTTTAAATAAAAATTTGAATTTATGCATTAAAAATTTATGTCACATTAATATTTTCATGTTTAAGTATTACCCCACATCCTCCTCTTCAACCAGCGGTGGACGCTGAACTCCCGCATTTCTGAAATATGCCCTCCTATTAAATAAAGGTTGTCGAAACCTGAACTAGACAAACATAATTTAAAACAATATTTAGATAAAATAAAATAAAATTTATCTTCAACCTGCACTAAAAGGAGTTGATGGGTAAACGGGATAGTGATAAGAGAGGTTATTGCTTGGAAGGGGAGTCTCCTTCCAATTAAACATTCGGTGCTTGCACAGAGATTATTTTTCTTAGCAACCCCCGATCCCTGTTGGAGGCTTAGATTTAGGATGTTTCACTACAAATCTAACTTTCTTCTGCCTATGTTTCAAAAAAGTTTCTAAGTGAGACTTGGTTTGACCATTAAACAACTCCACATTTCGGCTTGCTAGAGATTTCTCAGGGTGATAATGTTTTGTAATTAAACCTATTTCGGTCTTTCTTTTCGTCCGGAGAATAAAGTACGAGGGAGGCACTGTCTTGATTCATACATATTATACGAGTACCGTACGAATATCGAACAAACGTCGAGTTCTGACGCATTTTTTTTTTCGGATCGGAATTCGATGAATTCTGAGCAGACGTCGAGTTCAGACGCATTTTCTTTCGGGTCGAAATGCGACGAGTTCTGAGCAAACGTCGTGTTCCGGCGGATTTTCTTTCGGGTCGAAATGCGACGAGTTCTGGGCAAACGTCGAGTTCCGACGCATTTTCTGTCGGGTCGAAATGCGACGAGTTCTGAGCAAACGTCGAGTTCCGACGCATTTTCTTTCGGGTCGAAATGTGACGAGTTGTGAGCAAACGTCGAGTTCCGACGCATTTTTTTTTTCGGGTCGAAATTTGACGAGTTCTGAGAAAGCATCGAGTACCAAAGCACTATTTTAGCGTCGAAATGCGACGAGTGCAGAAACATACTAGTTCCGAGGTAAGACTTTATTTTATTTCAGTTTTATATGTAACTTATCATGATAACGTAGGTTTTCTAAGCCCTGAGAATGCTCATAAATTTCTCCCGCCTAAATTGAGGGTAACTTCTTCTCAACTTCCAAAATGTTTTACTGGAACGCTCTAGTATCTTATAGCGGGAAACATCAGTATTTGCATTTCAAATTCCTTTTTCCGGAAGAAAAACTTCCGAATTTTGTTCCTATTTCAGAATTTTCATGTCGATATGCAACATAGTTGATAATAAAAAGAAGAAAAAAATGAGTTTCTGAACTTTTCGCTGAAATTATTTTTCCTTCCATCCCACTTTTGAAAATCAGCTATCATTCTTCGACTCGTTAAATATACTTTTCACGAGAATATTATTCGTCGACAAATATTTGGATAAATTTCGAAAAAAAAAAAAAGCTCATTCTGAAAGAGAAACGCAATCAGTTTTGTTACTCCCAGAGTGTTCTTAGAATAATACGTAACACCGTCATATCTCGCCTGTTCTTCTTCAAAGTGGGATCCTTTTGTATAGACATGTTACAAGAAAAAAAAAATTTGAACTCATTTGATGCTTTTCTAGAGAACTATGTTTCGAGTCTGCGAAAAAAAAAATGAACGGTGTTTTCTGAAAAGTTCTTGAAAGCCTCTCTAAGGAATATTTCCAGCTGTCTTAATGTAGGAAATTTAAGGGTGTTATGTAACAGTTTTTTTAATGATAACATCATTTGAATGGCGAAATAAACATTAATCATAAAATAATAACAGATACAGACATGCTTTTTTCAGTCATAATATAACTAAAAAATATTTATTAAGTATTCAATGATTTTTGCAAAACTTCGCTGTACATTGAACTGCTGATTGATAACCGCCAAGCAATTTTTGAGTTTTTAGTCTGTTCTTTTAGAAGTAACTTTTAATTTGTATGATATTTCCATTATTACAACTTATGGGATTTTGTAAAACGATTCTTTAAATTTTCTGAGGAAAATTCTTTATGTTTTAGGGAAGGAGTCTCTACTGCACTACTCTTCACTTATATTCAACACTTGAGCAACAAATTTATTAAGAATATGACATATTTTTACTAAATGTAACCTTCCCGAGAGAGATGCTACCAATTATAAGATGACCTATGACTTATTTTGTAACATCATCTGTTTCTAAATTTAAGATTAAAATGTCTCTCAGCTCAAAACCAAACTATGACAATTCAAATTGTTCCATTGAAAACCAAACCCAGATTCGCAAGTTTCTTAAAGCTTATTAATTAAGTCAGCACTTACCAGGCCTACAAAATTATTTATACATTTTACTGATTCAGTTTACTCTAAAACTTTGAATTTTAGAAGCCAAGGCTACGTAAAACAATATGCTATGGTTCTTTTTGACGACAGGTTCACATAACCCTATGTTAACTGATTAGTTTGTTTTTTTTTTTGCATCTTTTTTTAATTATTAGGAAAGTTTATTGGTGTTGCAAGCTTTTGAGACATCCATATAACTCTTTTGAATAAAGGAAAACAATGGACAGTCATTTGAAATAATAGAATTAGTATGTGAGTAGTTTTTGGGGAGAACCCCACAGAGTAGATGTCGTGGCCGATTGTTATGTGTGTGTAGTTAAAGAGAAAATACTCTAAATACTGTAACACATATTTAATTACAGTCTACAAGATACATTATTACAGACTCATGGGATAACTTATCGTTATAGTCTCGTTCGTGTTTTACTTGGTTAGAGTTCTTATGGTCACAGTTAAAGCTTCCATGGAGATCAACAGTCATAGTTAATACACTACAGTAGAGGCAAAATTTTAATCTTATGCACTCTCTTTCCTAACACTGCTTGAAGATTAATATGAAAAGTCGCACGTACAGGATTTCAATTTAATTTATTTTGCACTATGAGTGTTGTATTTTATCGCTTCGAAATTTCTTTATATGTACTATCATGTATTTCTCTTCCATTTATCTGTCATAAACAATGCAGGATGTTGCAACATCTTACATAGAGGTTTGTGATATTGGATTCCCACTACTGTAGCAAGCACAGGAATAAAACTTACATAGGGATCATATTATATAAACAACTAGTTTTTGTCCATTTAGGTAGTTCTTAACTGATATCCTTCGCAAACGAAATAAAGTGTGTGAATGTATTTCGTCAAGAATCGAAAACCTAAGGCGCATGAGTGCAAACAAGCAGAAAGTTCAGGGTCAATCCACCAATACCTCCACGGATTCCAACATTTAAAAGAGACAGATCTTTATTATAAGGCCCCTTTTTATAACACCAAATGATCACTCCACCCCAAGCATATTTTGTTTGAGTAGTACTGCACGTGTTCACGTTTCAGCACATATAGAATGACAAACGAAATTATGCGAACATGCTCGCAACATGATTACCTAATTCATATTACTATACATAAGAACATTAGTATTAGATATTCACCGATGTCAAGGTAAAATTGTTTCGCCACCACTAAAGACTTTCCTTCCACAGTCGAGCTGAGGTCATTCTCTTACTTCTAGTTTGGTACGCTCCTACTGGAATATTAGAACTGTAGTTCTTTTGTGTTCTTCAATAAGTTTGAAAATTTTGAAATTCTCGCGCTCAATCTCTTTCAGCGAATTCTCGAATTTTTATATAGAGAAGTAAGCTTTGTTCTTCAGTTTTGTTCCAGTATGGATGTATAATGTCGGTGGGTTCAAATCCCACTCTTCGCATGGACGTTTGTAGCCATTAGAAATCGGCTTTAAGCAGTAGGTCCCGGTCTAATAAGCCCTCGTGTAGCAAACATTGACCGCAGCGCTCCAAACCAAACCAAACCAAACCAATCCAGTATGTTCTAGTACCCTCATCTTCACCTGGATACATAGAAAGGATTTATAAAAAAATGAACCAGATAAAATAAATCTCAGGGAGAAATAACTTCTTTAAAATATGGAAATCCTTCTCTCACAGTCTCATATCTTTTATCACAAAGTGAATTACAACACTCAAAAATCTATATGTATAAAACAGTTCCGTAACTGACTGTGATTGACTGACTGACATACAACGCACAGACCAAACCGCTGGACCTAAAGGGCTGAAATTTTGCATGGCGATTCTTCTTATAGTGTAGGGGTGCACTAAGATAAGATTTTTGAAAAATTCTACTCAGATTTTTTAAAATTAAATTTTTAAGCTGTTTTAGTAGATGTTTTTAACTTTGCATTTAAAATAATAATTTGAGGGTTATGGAATTTATATAACAAGAAAGATCATAAAAATTCCTTTAAAATGAAATATTTTCGAATCTGTACCTCCATTTTCTAATTTTTGGTGAATTTTTAAATATTAAATTTTAGAATTTAATTTATTAAATGCTGATCACGTGATTTTTTTTTCTGGCACTTTAAATAAATTTATTGTCACGTGCATAACAACTAAATAGACAAAAAAATATTTTTTTCCTTGCTAATGCAGCAGACGATTGGACATTATCCAAAAAAATATTAAAATACAGTAAAAGATATGATCCTCAAACTGTACTATATTATTTGTACTATATTCTTTAGTATGTCCTATTAGATTTAATTTGAATATTTTCTTCTACATTATTTTGTCAATAAAAATATCCCTTTCAATTTTTTTATAAATACATTATTTTGGTTTTTTTAAAACATTTTTTTGGTTTTTTTTTAACGTGAGAAGTATTTTCTACAGCACTATCTAAGTCTGCCTTAGAGCTTGTCATGCATAAGCGAATCTTTGCAAACATTTACAATAGTTATGATAATTTATAATATGCTTGTGATTATATTTAAGCTTTACCTTCAAGTTTTATTTTCCTGAATAAAAGTACTCATATGCTGTATCACTTAATATTTTAATCAAATTTTCTGTTAA
Source organism: Dolomedes plantarius (assembly GCA_907164885.2). Taxonomy (NCBI): domain Eukaryota; kingdom Metazoa; phylum Arthropoda; class Arachnida; order Araneae; family Dolomedidae; genus Dolomedes; species Dolomedes plantarius. The sequence continues at coordinate 175,223,132 of OU015492.1, forward strand.
CTATCAAGATGAGCATATGCTGTCACAATAGCGCACTCAATCAATGAAATATTTTAGTCATTAAAAGAATATTTTAGCACCGTTCTTCCCTCTGTGTGTGAACTTGGTATAATGTCATACATATCAAAAAAGTGTGTTTAGTAGTAAGAGTTTATTTAGTTTGTTTAGTTTACCTGAAGGTTATTGATTATCGTCCTATATTGCTTTAACCTTTAGCTTGCGGGGCCCATTTTTCTGATTCCCTCTTTAAAACATCCATACCCCCTTTGTAAGAACAGATTATATATATATATATATATATATATATATATATATATATATATATATATATATATATATATATATACAGTCGGACCTCTATTTAACGAACCTCTATTTTGCGAACTTTTCCTTGGAATCAAGAACATTTTGCGAATTTCTTCGTAAAATAACTTCCAAATAGCGAAGTGCATTCTCCATTTAATGAACTTTTTCTTGTGATCCAATATTTTTTTCTCCATATTTCTCAAAATATTTCTGAACATTTCAAACTAATTCTTTCTTTTAACACATTTCATACATTAACTTTCTTTTAACACGTTCAGACGCGGATTACAGTTTGAAGAAAATACGCCTGAAGGTGTTTTTGGTATATTGCAAAGATGCGAGACGTATTATGAGAGAAAACACTTTTTCAAACAAAAAACTCAGACAAAATTAACAAACTTTCTCAGTAATTAAATGTAAGGACGCATGTGGTAATGTAAGCTTAAAATTACTTGGTATAATAAATGCGATAATTTCATTAAAATTCCTTAATTTTAATATAATTTTTTTTTATTGAAAATACAGTGTATTCCCGGACAATGTTTTGTTTTATTCTTGTTCTTTCAAAATTTATGTTTGATGGGTAAGATATATAAAACAAATAGACATTAATTTACAAAATAAAGGTGTGATTAATTACGTTTATTAATAACATTTAGTGTTTATGAATTTAAAATCTGTCTTGTGTAGTTTAAAGTATTTTAAAGGGTAAATCTGTATTTTACGAATTTTCCATATAACGAACTTTTTTTCGGGATTTAGCAACTTCGTTAAAGGGAGGTCTGACTGTATATATATATATATATATATATACGTATATCTGTATATCTATCTATCGCTCTCTCCCTCTATATATATATATATAATCATTCTTGGACCTGTATTATTGGGATACATGCTATCTCACCCCGTAAGGAAGAGGTTAAGAACAGAATTAGAGAGCAGGCAGAGTATTAAATTATGGAAACTAAACAAACTCTCGATAAATAAAAAGGAAAATAATTTTTTTGCAGTACTATACTCGTATTTAAACTTATTTTCGTGAACTATATCAATCAATTCTTAGTTCCTAAATTTTGTGAACGCCTGAGATTCATTCCAAACCTAGGATGAAACATCACTGCAGAATGCATTGCCATTCGGTAACTACTTAAGTAGAACATTAGATCAGGCCATAACGTGCAGTTCAAACAAATACTTCCTTTAGAGAAGCAATAACCATTCGCAAGCACTTCGCACGCGCCCTGTGATGCAGTATGGAATGTATGCAATCTCTAGGTCGTAAAATTCCTTTTTGGGCATAAAACTGATTATTACCTTAAATAGGAAGAGTAAACAGTTGCTATTAATGCGTTTGTTCCTTTTCGCATAATTATTAATAGATTTTGTATTACTTCAAAACAGTCATACCGGATTTTATATTATGCAAAATACAGCTGTACAGGAATATTCATAAGATAGTAAAGTGTTACAAATTATCAAGTGTTACTGCTAAGCATTTAAATGCATAAAGTAGTCGACAGTAATTGATCTAGAATCTCATATTCAACATATTAGTAAGCTGTCTTCAACATGGACTTGTGATAAAAACGAAATAAAATGAAAACTCTGTGTTTACATATATTCTTCAGCATTCGGGAAATGTAGTGTTCATATTTACTCTCTACTTGAAATACATTTCTCAATTCTATGGCCCAAATGTTTACTCCTTATATGACGAATTGTATGATGTTGGTTTGTAGCTTTTTTCAAACCTATCACGTAAAAGATAAGCCCTTGTCTCCCTGAAAGCTTGATAAATAGTTCTTTAATATTCCTAGTTAATAAAATCAAAATTTCAAGACATTAAAAATCTTAAAATACATTTCTATCTGTCCCGCTGAAAGCCTAAAATTTCTTCTTTTGTTACGAACCGCTGTATGCAACCAATTGTAACGAAAAATTCTTATTTAAAGATTTGATGTTAAACATTGTATCAGGTATTTTAATTATAAGATTACTATTGTCTGAAAACAAACTTAGACATATTATATGTCTCTTATTACTTAATTTTTGCAAAATTATCAACTAAAATTAGTAGATGTTAAATTCAATAGTTGTTAGATTTTACCTGAGCAAAAGGTCTCTCGCTCAAAAGACTGCACGCTCAGATGCTGTTCAAGATTAACACTTATTAACAGAATGAATCTTTTGATCTGGAGCTTACATGCGGAGCAGAGGTGAAACTCGGGCATAACCACTCAGTAATCGTTGATTTTTCATTACTGCGCTCTTTATCATAATATAATTGATGAAATGTACTTTCGTTTGATGTGCAAAATATCTTTCATTTTCACTTCTGGTGTTAATTATCTTCGTAATTTCCTAGCCTATCGCAGAGTAATTGACTTTTCCTCGATATTTAAGAATCTAGCATGTTCCAAGGATTGGATGACATTTCATCCATTATTATTAAAGAATGTTAAACACAACCGCGAAATTTGTTCTACAGGTTTTTATATATCTGCCTCTATAATTTATCATGATTTTTCCTTAGCTATGTCATTTTTTATTAGTTTTTCAAGCTTCTAATGACCAAACACACAGAGTCGTTTTAACCACTCACTTTTTTTAATTAAGAAAAGGCAACACAGCTGGCTCAGAAATTAAACCAAGATATCTAGCTCCCTAGAAAAGGTGTGCCACCCATACCTCACGAATCTCTGTAACGATCTCCCTTAATAGACCTCATAAGCAGGTACGGAGCAACTTCAAATAAACTTTCTGCTAAAATGAGTAGAGAACGGAGTATTTTATGCACATTTTTTTTCCATAATTTGAATAAAAGCATTTCAGAGCAAAAAGATGTGAGGTATGAAAAGTAACACGGGTCTTCTTTCTTCTTAAAAGATAGAAAATAAAATGAATGTATGCATTAGACAGGGGTCTCATCTGCATATCTTTACTTTGATCGGGAAGGATTTAAAGATTAAAGATGAAAAAAAGGAAATTCATTGTGCTTACATTTCCTAGCTTAAATTTTTGTTATCTAGAGTCGACTTATAACCTTAATCCAGGTACTGATAATTTTTATATATTAATCAAAACATGGATCGGAACTGAAGTACAAAATTGTCTTCTGAAAGAACCTCTTATATTGAAATTTCCTATCAGATCGTCCATTAGAACCTACTAATATTTTAAATACAGTTAAACTTCGTTTATTCGGCCCTCGTTGATCCGGATTTCCGGATAATCCGGATCAGATTTTTATACATTTTTATTTATTTAAAAATTATTATCTAATGTTCACATTAGATAACAATTTTTAACTATGATAGCAAAAACGTAACTACAAATACGCCAAATATTCGCATTTTAGTTTGATTCAATGCTCGGTTCCTGCATAGATTGTGCAATAAATTGTGGTAATAAAATGCTTTTTGTTGAGTTTAAGAAACTACTAAACTACTAGAGTTTACTACACTTACCAATTCTTTGTTAAGAAATTATGAGAAAATTTAATTTTATATTTTTTAATGTCTTGTAAAAGATAATATGTAATTTGTTACAAAACATAGTTTTTTATCGTAATTAACAGAAAGTCTGCTTAGTTAAGGATTTTGTTATGCTTATTATCCATATTACCCGGATTATCCTGATTTCCGATTATGCGGATTGCCTATGGTCCCAGTTAATCCGGATAAACGAGGTTTTACTGTACCTCTATTGGGAATCATTTTCACCTCTAGTGTACTTGTATTGCTGACGAGTTTGCTATAAGGGTAAAATCTTAATACGACTGATGATGCCTATTGCTGCAAAAATGTTCCCCTTTAGAAAGAAATTTGTTATCACTAAATTTTAATCAAGTTCACATAAATTTTCTTCGAATGGCAGAGGGGTTAATTTCTGTTGACCAGAAAAAAAATATTCTTTCCTCAATTTTCGCGAAAATAGGGTTTTATATTAGAGAGAACATATTTGTGGTCAGCATTTATGAGATATAAATGCAGTCTATCTTTTATTTTCCTAAGTATTAATAATTTGAAATATGACATTGTACAGAAAATATCAAATAAATAGAGGAATATGACTACTAGTTTTAAATACAAAATACAAACATCAATAACATTTTTTTAGATTGTGCTGTCATCACTTTTATTATGCTACAAAGACGGCCTTATGCATTTCCCTTTCTGTTGGCGAATTTTTAGGTATTTGATGCAAATTTATTGTGATCGAAAGAACTTTCCTTTTAATTAGCATGAATGCTTTGAGAATCTTTACCTTGTACATACGACTTTAGGGCATGTAAAATTATATACATTGCGTGAAACAGGTCAGTAACAAGACATTAAATTTACCAAGTTTTGTGCATATTTAAAAAATATTTTATGACTTTTTCCTGGCATATTCCCTTTTTTTCCTAACTCCTAGAAAAATAGAAAATAATTTAATTTCGATATAAAATCTTTACGATAGATATTTGTAGTTCTGCCTCAGGAAATTTCATGATCGATTTAATTTAAGGGGAAAATTTTGATTAGTTTCACAAACTTTATATAAACTTTTTTATATCGATTCAATATTAAAAAACATAAATGAGAGTTCTCAACGAATTCAGATGTATAGAAAAATACTCCTATGAAATGCCCTGTGATTTCGTCATCGGCAAAATTTAATCTTTTGTTCAACAAAACAAAAATGATCTATTGTCGATAATGTTAGATAACCTTAATTCGCCTAACACTTGTTTAGAACATTATGGTCTAAACATTAGTTAATTGTGACAGAATTTTGATAACAGTATCAGCTGTAATAGTTAGTAAATGAACTTTGTCATGATAATGACGATTTTTGATCACAACAAGGGCAACAGAACTATATATCATTACAACCGCACGTAAAATTATGACCCATACATAAAACAACTTAACAAGTTTTCAAGACTTTTTAACGGAACATTTTCTCTATTATTTTAGAATAGACATCTAACTCCACTTTAAAATACTGAATTTAATAATTAAGAAATTATAATTGAATTATTAATTACGCTTCTTAAAAAGCGAGGAGTTAAAAGTTTTTAATGACATTCTATACTGAAACTCAAAGATACATCATAGTGCAATTTAGCTTAATTATCTTAATATCTCTAAGCATAAATTTCATTTCCTGTCACTTTGTACTTAAGTCTTCCGTTTTCTGTACATGATGTCCAAACAAACTCTTATACCTACTAGCAGAAATCCTAACAAGAAGCGTATTAAAAGTTAATATTGGTGAGAGAGATAATTTCTCTCCTCTATTAATCTAATAATTTTAGCAAAGAGAGTTTCCCTTCTAGATAGTTTGAAATTAATTGAATATACTTTTACTTTCTCTTAGAAAAGAGTCATTTTAATACACGTTTTCACATTTTATGCTAAGTTATCAAAACGTTTTCCTTTATACTGAACAATCTTATTATATACTAGCTGAATATCCGTGCTTCGCTACGGAGTACATTCAAATTAAATACGATGGTCAATGTATGCAATTAATGCCAAAAAAATAATAATATATTTATAAAAAATCGTAACGGATATTTTTATAGACAAAATAATGTACAAGAAAATATTCAAATTAAATCTAATAGAACATTCTAAAGAATATAGTGCAGTTAATATAGTACAGTTTGAGGACTATTTCTTTTAATGTATTTTAATATTTTTTTTGATAATGTCCAATCGTCTGCCGCACTAGAAAGAAAAAAAAAATTTGTCAATTTATTTCGTTGTTATGCACGTGGTGCAAAATTAATTTAAAGTATCACAAAAAGAAAAGAAACCACGTGATCAACATTTAATAAATTATTCTAAAACTAAATCTTTAAAAATTCACCAAAAATCAGAAAAGGGAGGTAAAGATTCGACAAAGATTTCCTTTTAAATTTTATGATCTTTCTCGTGATATAAATTTTATAACCCTCAGATTATTATTTTAAATGCAAACTTAAAAAAAGTTACAAAAACAGCTTAAAAATTTAATTTTAAAAAATCTAAGAAGAATTTTTCAAAAATCGTTCTTAGTGCACCCCTACACTATAAGAAGAATCGCCATGCAAAATTTCATCCCTTTAGGTCCAACGGTTTGGTCTGTGCGTTATCTGTCATTCAGTCAGTCAGTCATGGAACTGTTTTATATATATAGATATGTACCAGTTGGTGGAATTTCTCTGTAAGTAGCGAAATTGCATTGAAACAGCGTGCTTTTTATCATCAACATTATTTATCATATCTGACGCCTAGATCATTTTTATATTCTCTTACATCTGTGTTTTATCGAACATAAAATCTTTTTTACTTAATTGCAATGTCAATAAACAGTTTAAACATTATATAAGCTACAATAAACAGTTAACATAAGTGTTTAAGTGGTTCTGCATGTTCTCGTGTATCATTCAACTGCTTTCGTAACTAATTGCCAGAATGCATCTTAAAAATATACCGTAAAAAGTATTCAAGCGGCAATAAACAGGGTACGTATATGTTCAATAGTTTCTGCCTTAACCTTTAGCTTACGGGGCCCATTTCTCCGATTCCCTCTTTAGAACGGGAAATTTCATACCCCCTTTGTAAGAGCGGCCATTAACCCTTTGAGAGGCGTCGTTTGTACAGTGCAAACGCCTAAATCTAATCTTTTTTTTCACTTGCATTCGATGTATTCCAGTTAAATGAGCCTAAAAAGGGTTAGTACTGCCATCTGTTAACAGTTCCAAGAAGTAAAAACATTTTGCCATTTTTAAGTGGAAATAATTTCAAGTTCTTTGGGTTAAAAAAATCGGGGAAAAAATCTACTATGTGAAAACGGTGGAGGTTTTTGCTCCTGAAAGGGTTAAGGAGGTTATATATATATATATATATATATATATATATATATATATATATATATATATATATATATATATACATTCTTGGGCCCGTATTCTTGGGAGACATGCTATGCCACCCAGTAAGGAGAAGGTTAATAAAGTATTGTTCACCGTAATTATTTAACCATTTTGGTCGAAAATTTTCGTAACGGCTGAGATAAAATCAGATATCATGCCCCATATTTAAATACACACTTTTAGAAAACTGTTGAAGACCCCTTCATGAAAAATATTCATGTCCTATGTACACGCAGCGTTGGGCTTCTCAGCAAGGCATATCCGGCGAATACGTTTGAAAGAAAGGCTTCATGTACGCTGGAGATGTATATTTTTGCTTAAGAACTCTCCCCAAAGGCGGGCTCTATGAAACTTGTCACCCTTAGTATTATTTCCAAAACCATGTTTCTCTTAACTCTTCAGCGGGCGCGCCAATTTTTGGAACACCAGCAGGCGCGCTTTGCACAAAGTGCGACGTCTCTTTCAACCTTGATTATTCCTTTTGTAATAAACATTTTTTTCAAACTGAAAATAATAATTCTGCGTTTTATTACAAGATATAAAATGCTGATAATATTGAGGTATATTTATAATTAAAGGTCAAAGAATGCAGATACAGTCGCCTTATTTCAAAACTGTCTGGTTTAATGCATCTAAGGACAACTTATGAATCGATTCCTATTATGTCCAAAAACCTAAAGAACAATGAGATTGTCCATCTTCGTGATATGCAGATTACCGTGTAATAGCTGCACATTTGGTCTACTACATCACCATATAATTTTGTCGCATTGCAATCCAGTATAATCGCTGATTTACCACGCTTAAATCACGACTAACAATGAATGGAAAGGAATACAAGGGTCAGAAAATCAGACCTGCATTAGAAAGGGTGTAGCTATAAATAGAAACTGCTTAGAACATTCAAGCCTTACTTGTAAAAACAAACCAGTCAAAATTACGAAAATGTTGCACTTTGAACACAGGCGCGTGCGCTGATGGGTTAATAATGAATAGCATGTCTTTATTTTGCCGGAAAACAATATTAATAAGCCCTATGGATAGCCGACTAAACGCAGAAAATCTAAATGAAAAATATATTAAATTTCATTATTTTCAGAGAAATTTAAACCTAACCCGTTTCAAGGCCTACATATTACAAAGAAAATTAATCTTTTCATTCCTTGAACAAATAAATCTATAAATTCATATCTCAAAACTGTCGTCTGTAAACTCACCGTCTGTAGACTCGTATGTGCATTTTAAGAGTGCAACATTATCAAAGAAAATTAATTAGACTATTTCGGTTCGCCTTATTCCCAGAAGAAAATGTAAATACAGCTTCAGATTAAACTAATGTTAGGATTTCAGAAGATAAAGAAAGAAACATACTTGGCGGAAACGCGATAGAAATAAATGTTAGCTCCCGTGAAGCATAGGTTTTGTCGACTTAAACGGTGGGATCAATTTAATTTTGAATTTATATTGACATTTTCCATTTGAAATTATTTAACTTGACGCATAATTGTTTTCCCTTAATTTAAATTTAAAATTTTATTGTATCATAAACGCGATAATCTGATTTTTTTTAATAGTTTTGAAATATCATAAGGAGTGTGATTATGGATACAAGAAACAAAATTATAAATTAAATACTTACAAAACGATAACAAAATTACTATGAACTTATTCCTCGTTTCGGGAAAATTAACAGCCAAAAGGAAAAGTATTTTGAATCGTTCTTACGTCTTTCGTATAATCATGAGAATTTTTTAGTTTATTCATAGAAAACATTGATTGCTCATGTAAATAAAACAAATTTCAAATGCATATTCAAATTTATTTTGTAAGTAAAATACTGGTATTTCGTGTAAAATACTTCAATATTCGTTCGAGAGAGAAAAGATGTAAGTTCGTTTTCAGTAACCTTGCGACGTATCCCATATAATGTATATCAACTCTTTATCATGCTACTAGTAGGAATGTAATGCATTTATATTTTAATATACTTAGACGTATATATGTGTAAGCATTTGTAAATGTGCACAGGTTTGTGTTTGAATGTGCGTGAGAATGTATGAGCATGTTTGATCGCATATCTGTGCTTCTGTTCGTATCTAGTGTTTCTACATAATGAAGTAATGACTTGACTCAGACCTTTTTACAAATTTCATGATGTATATTGTTTTAGTGATAAATATAAAGAATTTCTTTATTATCATATGCTAACATAATGTTTGCAGGGTTTTAAGAGAAAAGAAAGTTATCATTTAAACTTTCACAGGTTTATTTATGCACAAAATTTAAAGAGGTGTTTTTAAATAAGCATTTAACAAAAACATAATTAAATGGGAATATTATATTTTTAACAGGTTGCTTGCCAGTGCAGCTTGCTTTGTAAATGCTGCATTACCTGTCTCGTAAAGGGGATTTTATCTTTAAATAAAAAATAGTAATTTACTCTTTTTTTAAAATCCCTGTAAAAATCTTGACAATTCATACTTATGAAAACTAACGTTCGCTTTATCAAAAAATATTAAAATAAATATCTTATTAAATATTTTATCAAAATATATATTGCGCTTCTTCTTTTGACATTTTTAAGGACTGGTAAATTTCAAACATTTTACATTCTGAGGTCTTTACTTAAAGAGTTTTTAATCAGTTTCTGTTGAAAAATTAAAAAGAAAAGCACTTTTAAGTAGCTAAAGATTATATTTCATAAAGAGCAAGATTTAATGTTGCAATTCTATTTGATAGGAAAAAAATTATTCTTTTCCTATCAAATTTTCAAACTTTCAATCAAATCTTCTTTTTTTTAATATTTATTTTATTTTTGCCATTGATCAGTGACATGCAAAATCTGGGTTAGAAACATATATTATTCAATCCCCGTTATAGCATCCTGCAGGAAAAAGCAGCCCTTTCACCAATGAAACTAACTCTATAGTTTCCATTCATATATATACAACTTAATGAAGTTATTGTCCACTCTATTCTATCCTTCGTTCACCTTTTCTTTTATCTAAACGAATTATAAGCACATGCGACCTCTTGTATAAAAATAAGCTTTATAACATGAAAATATGGTTACAATTTCAAACTTGTTACAACAAGTACAAAAACTTTTCCAATTTACTGATATTTTCTTTCCCTTGTAGCTTAATACATAATAAACATCAAGCTAAAAAAGTTACAACATTTCCGAGGCAGTAACACAGCGCGCGATAACAATTGAATCGATATAAACTGATTCAGAAAAAGAATGCTTAGATATCATAAAAATTAATTACGTTAAAATGTATAAATGAAAATTTATCACTTTTTTTAATTACGTTAAAAAATTTCACTTTTAAAAGAATTAAGTAAAACAGAGAAGTGATTTTTTTTAATAATGTATGATAGTTAAGTAATCTAGTTAGAACAGTAAAAAAAAAAAATCTCTAGTAAATAAATCCCTTAATTTTCTAAATACGTGAAACGAAAACTACAGCTACTGGTGAGTTTCACTTTCTCCAAAGTACTATGCAGTAGAAGTACCCTTTAACAACTTCTCTTTTGCTCTGTTTACTTCACACTGCCGTAGAACTTTTTCATTGATTGCCCCCAATTTTTGCAGCTAACTTTCCATGCAAAATTCTCCGACTGCAACGGAGTCCCACTCAGGGCATATATAAACAAATGGGACTTACCTATGACTAAGGCAGCAGACTGCATCACGATGAATTCACGGTAACGTATCATGCTTGTGCTTGAGGAAGGGGGTTACTGAGTGAGCACCTCTAGGGCCGGCTAAGGGGGGGCCGGAGCCAGTTCACGTCGAGCGCTGAAACTAGTTTTCCCCGCCGGACTCGCTTGCTTTGCCCTACTGCTCTCTACCTGCCCTACTGCTCTCTTCCACTACCACGTGTTTCTCTGGTGGCGCCATCTTTCGATAAAGAGCGTAATATAAATTTCTTGAGGATTTAACTGAGGTTAATCGAAAGTGCTCCTCAACAAGAAAGGAGATTTCTTGTCCTCAAAAGGACAGATTAAAATATATATTAGTCATTGTTTAATTGACATGAAATAGGCAAACACGATAATTTTATAAAACAAATAAATACACAAAATATTATTGCGATCGAACAAGTATTTCTTTTTTTATAAATTTTTAGATACAAGTTTATTTAAATACTTGGGGAAGATAAAGATTTATTTCCGAGTATATTTTTTGACGAGTGTATTATTGTCAGTTGAATTCTAAACGTTATATAAGTGCAATGACATTCTTCGAAAAATTGGTGGGATATAAATGATAGGTTTCAATTTTTAAAAGTTATGTTTATGAAATTTTCCAATTTTTCTTTATCTTAAAGCATTTTATGCATCCGCTTGAGTCTGTAAGCAAATAATAAATTTCCAAATTTTTATAAAACTATAAAGGAAACATATTTCTCGTATTTAACAAATATTCAATAGCATTTTACGCACCTGAGAAATATACCTACATTTGACAATTTGATAAATCCATGGTCACGAAGACGTCTGATTGTTTGTAAGAGTAGAAACTGTGTTAGGCTAGTATGTATGTATTACACACATATATACACATGTTTGATTTGTTTACACAAAGTGAGCTCAAGTTCGAGTCCAGAATAAGCCATGGAAGTTTCGTTTCCTATACACAGAGTAGTGTTGATTTGCCAATTTCATGTTCTCAGGATAAAGCAGCCAACAAAATCACAGTCTGAAGGGATGAATATACAGAAAGTTGTTCGCACTTTATGGAAACAATTTTGATAGTTAAGTTTTATGTATAAATGCCGTATTTTATGCGATGATTTGCTTCTATCTGATAGCCACGGTTCGTGACAATAGCTCTAGCTCGAATTTTCCATGAAAGTAAATTTTTGCTTAGTACTGTCATGTCAGTTTTACCTCATTCCTCTTGGACCGTTTACCAAAGTCCGTTCAGTGTTCTTAGAAGCCGCTTTCCTAAGGCTCGTATTAAAAAACCGAAATCGCAAAAGTCCATTGGAGAAGAGTCAGGTAATTTTACAGGAATTTCATTAAATGGGATACATTTTATTCCTGTTTCTGATTCTTTCTTTGCTAAATAAGCGGCAGTTGGTTTAGACGTGTGACTAGAGGCTTTGTCCATAAGAAACTTAACTTTATCAATGTCCTTTCCATATAAGGCTGGAATTTCTTCTTCAAAAATTGGTTCTAAAATATTCTGCTGATAGTAGAGTGAATTAATTTTGGCTTCACTTGGGATTTTTTTTTTAATTTGTCGTTGTAACAAAACCCTGCTACTATCATGACCTCCTTTGAGACTTCTGTACACTGACGTAGCCATTTCGTACGGTCATTCCCGTCAGTTGAGCAATAGAAAATTAATCTTTTTTTACTACAGTCACTTAAATACACCCATGCTCCATCGAGTGTTACCACAAATTTTGATTTTTCAGCAGCTAGGTGTTTTTCATATAATTTTTTGCAATTTGTTTTTCTTTCAGCAACATGCTTTGGCAAAAGCACATGAACTTTAGGTTTAAACATATTTTTTAACTTCAAATCTTTATGTATGATTTTACTTACAGTGCCAGAAGACATTCCTAGTTTCAATGCAATGGATCTTTGAGTCAGCGTATTTTCTTTTAGGATCAGAGACTTCACTTTCTTGATATTTACCTGCGTTCGAACAGTCTTTGGATGATGTTTAGTGGTCATGTTTTCATTTTTACCTTCAGTTAGACGTGTTTTCCCTTTCAAATTTAATATATTATAAATGCCTATTTTTGAAATGCCATAACCGAAATTTTCACACCGCTTTATAATTTGTTGATACGAATATTTCTCCCCGGAAAGGGCAGTTACTTAACCTTCGAGCCATCTATTAATTTTAGGAGCCATTTTCAAAATAAATCTTTTATTTTACATTCCAATCAAAGCAAAACAATAGCAGACGATTATTCTAGAGTTTCCAAATATTTATCTCAAAATTCAAATGCCAAAAACAAATAACAAAATCGTTTCCATAAAGTGCGAACGACTCTCTGTACTCAGGCCAAATTGCTTGCTACGTTGGGAAAAAATTTACTGTATGCACAAGAATGTAGAAAAAATCTATAGTCTTCCAAAATCATAATTTTGAGAGTTTGACATAAGTAGAAATCTTGTGCCCTCTGCTTATATACCGCAAATTTAAGGCACACTCAAGTGTTTGACTATTTCCTTAAGATAATAAAATTTTATATGTTTTGAATAAGGGAAATTATTTTTTCAAAATAAATCTTAACGCAAAATATAACTACTGCAGTTTCGGCCAGTTTACCTCAATGGAAGCATAAGTTTACCTCAATGGAAATATATTGCCAAGTTTCATCAAAAATGTTTCATATATCATTGGAAATGCTGCGCACATTTAAAAAAGATTTATTTTAAATTAATTTAATTTATTTGCACAAATAAGATATAGTTTAAAATAAAATTTCGTAATATTGAACTAATGAAAATAAAATGCATGGAGCTTAAAAATTAATATTGCATGAAATAAATATTACATTTTCTGAAGTTATATTATTCTATTTAAATGATTCATAGAGAAACAGAAATAAAGGAACATGGATGCTATGACTATGTCCAATACCTGCGAATAAAATAAGACACTTTTTAACTTAGAGGATCCATTTTTTACAAAATTTCCTGAAACACTGTAATGAAAGTAATGAAATTTTAAGCAAATCTTATTAAAAAGTTACGCAATCTCCTACCAAACGTATTTTGAAAGGAAAAATAACAGTTGCTAGTTAAGCATGCAAGATCATCTTTTCAAACTTGATACTTATCATCAGTAAATCACGATATTAATGTTCGGTCTTCATATATGTTTCTAAGTATAATAATCAAATGCCTGAAATTCATTTTGATAGTATAAAAAAATAGTATTTTCTTAATCTCCTATTTGGGGTTACCCTGTTTTACCTGTGTTCGTACTAACATCAAGTCTCAAATCTCTGTTTTATCACTTGGTAAGCCAACGCCTATTGCAGATGATTGCTTTTTGATACCCAAGTTTTCACTCTGGAACGCCCTTTTTTTCCTCCTTGGTAGTATTAAAATTCTATTTCACCAAATCGCCTGAGCGTATTATCAGGGTTTCTCTCGTTTACAATAGCCTCATGATTAAAGTTTTTTTTTCTGTACGTAGTAACCATGCGTAAAAGATGTGCTGACCAGTTCATTTTATTACTTTTATAAAATTTTACAAAACCTACTTAATAGCAAATTATATATTTTTGTGTTAATTGTTTTCCTAGATTATTTTCCATGATTTCTTATACAATCTCTAATATCACGCAAGTATTTCTAAGCAAAAAACAATTGTTTAATACGAAATAAGTTTTCGCAACATTATTAAAATGTAAACATAAAAATGGCTGTTCTATCTCTGAATCTGTGCACCGGTTTGCAGACAAACAGTTTAAATTTCCCTAATCTAAGTGAAAAAATACTTTAGCCCTAATAATTCCTGTTGTATTTAAAAATGCGACCTCAGGTGAGCCACAATGCCTTTTGCTAAAGAATTCTGTAAGATATCCTATTTTGCAACCTGGAATGCTGGTTATCCTCCTTGATGGAAGTCCTGCTCCATCAACTAACCACAACGTAATATGAGCCTCCATCGTCTTCGATACCCATTTTGGTTCGCTAGGACTATTTGAAGGCTTTATTTGAATAGTGGTCCAACTCCAACCTTGTTCATTTTGAGATACAGACCCTTAAAGTCTAATGAGTGCTGAGAAATGACTGCTGAAGTAAGATTTGTAATGCCCTCTGTTGGAAGCAGAAATAAACTAGAGGTGTACCAGTTAAAAAATAAGATACAAATGACTTGTATGAACATGAAAGTGAGGCTAACTCCATTTTTTGTAAAAAGTGGAGTTGGACCACTATTCAAATAAGGGCTTCATTTTTAATGAGGGGTTTTGTCAGCGTTTGGTTATTTGAAAAATTTATAAATCTTAAAGTTAAATCCTGTTCTCCATTTACTGTTTTCCTTCATTACATTAACTACCTCAAACATCGAAAAAGTTAATCCTGAAATAAGCTTCAATTTAAGACGAAAACAAACTCCTATAACAAATTAATAAAGTAAACATAGACATGACAATTTCATCCCCAAGTGAATGCTTCCGTTCGGAGGCAAACACATACGCGTTAAATTTCATTAATCTAATTGAAAATATCTTTCACTAGACTGAATAATTATTTCGGACGTGTTACGAGAAAAATGCCAGAGAAGATTAAAAGTAAAAGAAGGAGTTAAAGTAATTTTATATGGCATATCATATAGAAGCATATATATATTTTTTTGACGGGATTTTACAGCAAATTTCCGTGATATCGATCTGTAAAACCTATTAAAATTGCATCCTTCTTCGTAATTCTACTTTGGGGAACGAAATAGATTTGGTCTTATAGTGCAGCAACGCAATCCAAAATAATCCAACAAGTTTATCCACATAATAAGCTCCTGAGATCATACTGATTACATGGTTCAAATCTGGTAACGAGATAGAAAAGCTAGCTCGTGAAGTTTGCCAATTTAAAGAAATAAGTTGCATTAACAAATTCAATTAAAATTAAATCCTCTTTTACAGTTTTAACCAATATTAATTTTTCTAAACATTTATTAATATAATAAAATAAAATAAAATCATTTTAGAATCTTGCAGTTATTTTTCATCCCGAAATTCGTAGCTGTACCTGTCTTTAAAGTAATAATTTATAATTGTTCAAGGAATGCAGATCACACAAACACGTATCATGTACCAAAAATGCGTAAAATGCACTCCTTTTCGTAATATATATTTAGACATGGAAACGATGAATAAAATTATCCAACATAGCCATCGGACGAGATAGAGTGCCAATTGAACTGTCTCAGAGTCTAGCGGTAGTTCCTGAAATCCGATATGATGATCCTGAATATGACATGATGTGGGCCCCTGTTATTTTATCGCTGTATTCTTCAACAGTAGTAAGTGCCTCCCGACAGATCCTAAAAATAATTACTTTGACCAAATAGTTTGCCTCTGCTTCTGATTCCTCAGGTGTTAAATGATAAAATGAAGGGGAATCTTATTCTGTTATTAATTACAGTTTAAAAGAATTTTTAGCATTGTCGAATAAATGTATGATAAAAGCCAACTCTCTGTGTTTCTTTGCTGGCCCCAACACATGCACGCATCCATTGTTTTAAGGTTATTTAATAACCAATAACAACAATAGCAAAAATTTTCTGACGAGATGGGAAATTAAATGCAAAATTTACTCTTAAGAATTCAACAAACTAGCCCTAAAGAATAGGAGGATTAAACGCATTGCCCATTCTTTTACCAAACAACATAAGATGTTGATCTTCCTATGTTCTCTTCCTACAGGTTTCAATTTTAGTCTATAAACTCATTTGGGAACCAAGAAATATCCCTTTGTAGTCATTTACAACGCTTAAGCTTCACTATGACGATTTCCCCCAATCTGCTAGATTCGGGGTCAAATATATTTAATCAACTCTATACGGATGCTCTCCCTGTATAGCAACCCAGGTGTTCCCAGTTCGTTTTATCTCCATTCAACTTCTTCACACAACGTATTATCACCTTCATGGTCATATCGAAATTTGAAACACAAAAATTTGCAACATAATGCCTCATTCTAAAAATATTACGTTTATTAAAATACAAAGCACAGAATTCCCCCTGCGAGGGCCTGGTTACGAATCCCCGTTGAGGAAAGGATGTTACAGTGCTGTCCTTTCAAATTTTGGGTTGTTCGCTCACCTACTGTGTGTTCCCCTCAATAAAGTAGCAAACAAAACGTGTGGTGTGTACGTCCAGAAGTCCCTTCGGTAACTTTCTGCCCCACTATAAAAAAGAACAAAACGGGAACATTAGAAGGCAAAGTATTAGGGTAGATGTCCCAAATATAACCCCTGTGCCTAATATCGCCTACTCGTGTTCTAAAGTATGATTCGCGCTATGTATGAGAAAATGCAGTAACTTCTTAGTTCTTGGTTTGTACTAGCAGCGGCGATAGCGACAACGATCTTATCACTGACAACAGAAACTATATGGCGTCTGAAGTTGTTTTGGCCGTTGTCTTCGTAAACTTTGGCTCCAAAGAATCAGAATCCAGTGAATGACCAGGTAGGTGCATCCAAATTCTAATTTTGTTTATATCATTTGAAAGTGAATTAAACAGAGACTTTGCTAGCAACGCCTTTTTAACAGGTGCTCCTACTTTCCTCTGGTAGGCGGTAAGAGGAACAGAGGTAGGCGATATTAGGAACAGCTCTGGAGTTGACTGGAAATTTCAATTTTTCCAATTTAGCTACATAACTTAAAATGGCACTGGTTTTGGAGCTGGTTGATATCAGGATACCAAAGGAAATAGTTCTTAGGGGTGTTCTTTGAGTTTCCAGCCTAATCAGAAACTAAAAAAGTGGATGAAATGTCGAAAAAAAGTTACGGTAGGCGATATTTAGGACACTTACCCTATAAATCAGTTTGAACTAAACAATCATTAAACAGCGTAAACAAGCTTTTTACATAACAATAAGCAATATCACCTTTGAATCAGTCTCTTTAAATTTGACTGTCCTTTTAAATGGATCTTAAATGGATCTTAAATGTCCTTTTAAATGGATGCTACTGCAATAGCAGTTTAAGAAAATAAGCTGTTTTCGGCTAGTAAAACAAATACTATGAATTTATAAAGATATATTTATAAATATATAAAGATAAATTATAAAGATATATATATATATATATATATATATATATATATATATATAATTATATATATATGTATATATATTATATATATATATATATATATATATATATATATATATATATATATATATATATATATATATATATATATATATATATATATATATATATATATATATATATATATATACATATTGTATAGAGATCAAAACAAACCGCTAAGTCAATGTCAAATATAAAATTGACGTCTCACATGGAGTAACTAACAAATTAAATTTCCAGACCCACTTTTGATATGTATTCTGTGTATAATACCAAAAAAACCTTAGACGTTTTCTCTCTTTTATTATCTTACCCAGTGAAATGCTGCTCAGTTTCAATAAAACTAAATCTTTTTTCCTTAAAAGATGTTGCCTAGGAACCTGAAATTGAAACCCGACTGAGATAAAACTAAATATTTGTCTAATTTAGCGTAGGAATTCTGAAGATTTTTTTTATTTTATCTTGCAGAAATTTTATTGGATTAATTTATTTTTATCACGATTGAAATCATCTGTGTTCTTTTAAGGGTATCTAACAGTTATATCAGATTATTTTTCAAAATATTCTTTATGTTTAAAAAAACAAATATTTATTCTTTTACACTCTTAAAACTGTTTTATCTGTAATTGCTCAACTTATTTACGATCCCACTTATGCATTAACTGAAAAGTATATTACATTTTCTTAAATAAATGGAAAATAATAGCTTCCATTTCGAATTATTTCATAAGGTCAGACTCATAAATTTGTATTTCCTTTCATACTAGAAGCTTTCAAGTGATATTAATTCATACAATCCGTTATTTTAGTGCACTAATCAAATTTGACTTTGCATTTCAACTGATCTTTTGTACATACGAGAAAGAAAAGTAAAACGGCTTTAAGGATAAAAAAAATACAGCCCATTGAAATACGAAAAACAGCATTACAAACTGTCAAGTAAAAATCAAATGCAAATTTGCAGCCGCTGTTAAGGAAATGGAGCTCGTTTTTCTCATTCGCAATCTTTCTTTTTTATGGGTAAGATATAGATTATACTTACTGAAACCTTGAATGCAATAATTTTTTTTTCTCTACTTTCTCCCTGTAACTCTGTAATCCAATTTTAATAAAACTAACGTCTTTTGACATCGCAATGGCTATGTAAATGGCACCTGAAAGCGAAACTCAGTTGAGGTTAAAAGAAACCTGCCAATTATGTATTTAATTTGACTAAGAAATCTTGAGTGAGATTTTTTTTTTCCGTTCATTTGTTAAATCTTTAATAGATAGCTCCCTTTTAATCAAATTAAAAAGGCCAATACCGTTTTCCCTCCAAAAAGGTACTTGAAAAATGTTCACATTCAATTAAAATCTAAACCTTTCGTTTTTGTTTTCGAAAAGAAAAAAATAAACCTGTCATTTTTTGGAATCTGTCATAAATTTGTAAATGTTTTAATGAATAAAGATGTAAAAGAAATCTTTCTAAACAAATTATATACGTGCCAAGTAATCTCAAATAATGTCTGTGTGTTGATCAAATGCCAACGTGCTTAGAGCCTGAAAAAGAGGCCTAAATGAGATGCGGTGGATGCATGTTAACGGAAGCTTAGCTGCAGTAAGCACATGCGTATGTTCTCTCATAATTACACGATCAAAAGTGGTAGCTCGTGAGTAGAAAATCTTTTTAACATCAAGTAGATCAACAAAGCAATAGCGTGCAAATAAAGATAATACTGCAATTAATCACTCATGAGGATTCAAATTCGGATATCCATAGACGCTAGAATACTGTGAATGGAGACATTTAAATTTCTCTGTTTCAAATTATGAAATACTAACTAAGAAATGTCATCCGAGGAAACAGGACAATAAATACTCAGTGTCATGTCGAAAGAAATTGTCATCTGTCTTTGCAGCTGGCAAAATACTGTTTGGCAACATTTGGTGTTCATGAAATTCTAAGGCCAGTGGTTAGTTTTCACTGTCATCACTGGATTAAAAGAATAGCGAAAAGGTTTATCCTACAGACATTTGATCCCGATCAAATGGAGAGAAAACAATTTTCGACCAGAATTGCTACTAGGGATGAAACATAGTGCTACTATATCTTCTACCGTAAGACGGGATTACTTTGTGACTGCAGGGGTAACTTTGTTTTTTTCGTATTTCGGATCTTGCGCCGCGACCGTGATAACGGGTAGGCAAAGAACTGCGCCAACAACTTGTCCGATATACAGAGACACCTTGTGATCAGTGTCCGAAGCTTCTGCGAGCCATTTGTCTTCGCTGGCCAGTGTATTGTTCAAACCTGTTGTCAAGCTATTGACTCAAACTTCGGAAACTTTGTGTGCTGAAGGCTAACACCTTATACAACCACCTACCACAGGTAATTATTTTTTATTTCCAATGTGTTGGTTAGATTCGGGAGCAATATAACTTTTGTGTAGTGATATTTCCGAGAAAACATAACCTAAACATCGAACGGTGAAGGGGTTACTTTGTGACACATTCACAATTGACACTGTCACAAAATAACCCACT
Organism: Dolomedes plantarius; assembly: GCA_907164885.2. NCBI lineage: Eukaryota > Metazoa > Arthropoda > Arachnida > Araneae > Dolomedidae > Dolomedes > Dolomedes plantarius. The sequence continues at coordinate 175,243,676 of OU015492.1, forward strand.
AAGTCGACACACCTCCTTCAGCCGCCCGATGTTGTATTTTTCCGTCCTCTAAATTACCCGTAGAGAGAAAGAAGTATTGTCTATCTGGAAAAAAAATTATCCGAAGGAGAAGAATGTGCCGAAAGACGAATTTCCTCATCTTTTCAAAGAACTGATGGCTGCCCTAGGCACCCGAGGTCTCTTTGATGTCAAAGATATAGATGAAGCTATCCAATATTTGTAATACGTATATATAATGGTGTATCAAGATTTTGATAAGCGTTTTACTGTCTAACTTTGTGTCAAGTAATTTTTCCTCTTGGCTTTCAAGGCGAAAACACCGATGTCACGAAGTAGGCCTACTCTGCGGGGCAACTTTGTGACACATTTTAACTTTAATTTCTCAATGGTAAAAAAAGATCCGAGTTAGCGCAATGCATTTCTGCGTAAAGAAAGGATGTACCAATGTTTTACATTTATTCGTTTTGGGCTGCTTTTAAAACTGATCGGCTGATGCAGGAAAAAACTTAAAATCCGTCAAAAAGTAACCCCATCTTACGGTACTTCAAATCAAGGGTCAAAGTTGACCTCGGAAGCAAACAGATTTCTTATAGTAATGTGGGGAAAGAAATTGTTCTCGAATGTCGAGAACCCAATAAATTATTCCAGAATGAGTCACGGATGAATGTCGCAATTGGGAGAAAAAGGTTAATAACTCTGGCAATTACTTCAAAACAAATTAAACATTTTTCACATACAGACAATTTGACTTGTTTTCATTTTTCGAGCCTTAATAATTTTAAACAGAATAACATAATGTATCCACACAGCATGCAAAAGCAATTAATGTGTGCTCTATGCAGGCGAGAAGACGTTAGTTCTTTTACATACTTAGGTAGAAAAAGATTTTTTAGGCAGGATAGTTACTCCTAAAATAATGATTAAATAAAAGATTGATAAAAATAAAAGATTGAAAAGCAATTAAAAAAATAACTTCGACTATGCCAGATAGTAGTACTTGCCGGGATCTAGTGATAATACAGAGGCTGTTCACACATTTTTTAGACGATGTATATTGTATTCACAAAACTAAATTACATAAAATTCTTGTGTTTTAAATGTTCTATTTGACATCCCTTATTCTGAACTATCTTTCAACACCGCAATTTCCAGGATAATAATGCCTTTTGAAGTGTCAGAAGAGGTATTCTATCCCATTCCTCCTGAACAGCTTTCCAGAGTCCTGTAAGGGTTTTGGGACGACATTTGGATAATGCAGATTTTAAAAGTCCGAAAGCACAAAAATCCATAGGTGATACATCGGGAGGAGTAGGGATTTAGTAGGGATATCAGTTAAGGGTATGGCCTTGATACCAGTTTTTTTGTTCCATTTCTTTTAGGAAATTTACAGTGGATTTTGATGTGTGACTGCTAGCTTTGTCCTGATTGAGTCTCACTGATTGATGGCACTGTGCGTAAAGCGATGGTATTTCATTCAGAAAAATTGGCGATAAAATATGTTCCTGATAGTATTTGGAGTTAATCTTGACATTTTTTTCCACTTTCTTTATTTTTAACTTGCCATTATAAGAAAAACCAGCAACAATCATGAATTCCTTAGAAAAACATTCTTTCGATTCTTTGAACCATGTACTTAAATTTTTTTCTCTATTTTTATGATAATAAATGGCTCTTTTTTTGTTGCAATCATTTAAATACACCCATGATTCATCTATTGTGACAATTGTTTTCCATTTTTCTTTGGATAAGTGTTTCTCATATAGAATTCTGCAGCGTGTCCTGCATTCAGCGATATGATTTGGAAAAAGACGATGCACATTACGTTTTTTCGCTTTCTTAAGATTTAAATCAACGTTTATCATTTTGTTTACAGTGGACACCGAGCATTTAAATGATTTTGCAACTGTCCTTTGACTAGGGGATTTTCTTTTAACATTAAACAACGTACCTTTGCAATAGTCGAAGATGTCCGTTTTTTCCTTGGATACTTGTTTGGAATTTTTGTCCCACTTGAGGCTCCAATTTGAGGTTTTTTCATTTCTTGTTGACGATATTACCTATCGACGCTTTAGATATCACAAAACCATGACTCTCACATCGTTTTTGGATAACGGAGTATGCATATTTCTCTTCGGAAAGAGCATAAATGTAGCCTTCGAACCACTGCTTTGTTAAAAACGCCATTTTGAATAAAAACAAAACTTTCACGCCGCAGAGGATAATTTTGACTTTTAAAAACATAGTACAATTGCAATTATTTCTTTTGCAGCAAACAATTTTTTATTACCGCTTACCAAAATCGTCTAAAAATGTGCGAACAGGCTCTGTAGCTCCTTAAAACTGAAAATATAACGTATAAATCATGAAAAGTTTGGAAATAACAGTACAGTCCTTAATTAGTTTACAGAATATTACTTGCGATTGTTAAAAATGGATAAGTGGGAGAAAATGAGAATCAAAAACGTCGGCCCAAGCAGATATCAAATAATAGGCAGTATGGGTTACAAATTACCCAATGAAATTGAGAGAAAAGGAAATCGTACAAAAATGAGTTGTTCTAGCGCTATAACTGTCTATACAAATGACGATTTTCATAATTTCCATCCCTCCTGAAGAGACCTATTCCGATTCTGTTAGTACTTCAAGATCAGCAACACTGTATATGCATATATGTATAGTATATACATATATATATGTATATAGTATATACATATATGTATGTATATAGCATATACATATATGTATGTCAAAATTTTGACGTATTTTGGTACTTTTCTGCTTAACTGTTTACTGCTTGTCCAAGCGATACAGATTGGGTTTGGCGCGCTGCCAAAGTTATAACTCGCAAGGTACGAACGGATGGTTTTAGCGTCTGAAATTTTACTTTCCTGAGGACCGTTATGGAGGAACGTAGTCCTACGTTAAAAATCTTTACTGATTATATTTTTAAAATCTAATTAAATTTTAAACCTGTTTGTCGTGTGCTATCACTACTCAATGAATAGTAAATTTAGGAGCAAAATGTTGCTGATCTTGTAGTACTTTGCTCCTAAATTTACTATTCATTGAGTAGTGATATCACACGAGAAACAGGTTTAAAATATAATTAGATTTTTTAAAACTATAATTAGTAAAGATTTTTAACGTAGGATTACGTTCCTCCATAATGGTCCTCCAGAAAGCAAAATTTCAGACGCTAAAAACGTCCGTTCGTACCTTGCGATTTATAATTTTGGCAGCACGCTCAACCCAGTCTGTATCGCTTGGACAAGCAGCAAACAGTTAAACAGAAAAGTACCAAAATGCGTCAAAATTTTGACATACATATATGTATATACTATATATACATACGTACATATATATAAATACATATATACATAACAGATATATACATATATCCATGCAAAATAGGTAAGCAACGATAAGTAATCCTACGTTAATAACCAGCTGTAGTTTCCTTAGAAGAGAATACATGAATTTTTTTTTAATTTACTTATTACAACGCTATTGATTTCGTGTTAACTAATAGATCTAAAGTAAATTTTACATTTGTCAGATAACACATACATAAAAACGTGATATTTTCTAAAATATTTAAGGGACCTTTAAGTAAGATCGTGTAATGTCCAGTTTATGTAAAGAACATATCATTGGATAGAAAAGTAGGAGGTCTGAGACCATTCTCTAACCAGCCTTGTTTACTGTAAGAGGAAAGAAAAAAATTACTGAGATCATGCTGTAGAATCATCCCCGTTAGGTTCTTTTGATTCACGTATCGATTAGCAGCTCAAATTAAAAGCTAACACGTTTCAACCCTCAAATTAACATACTTAAGACATCAACAGACGTTTAATTGAGCCGCATTTACACAGGTTTATTAGAAAGAAGGTCTTCTTGCAACACGGAGAAGACCAGCATGTTCTAGAAAAAAGTAAATTTTTCATATTAAATTTAAAAACAATTGGTAATCTAAACTGCTGGCCACTGTAAATGCAACACCCTGAAGGAAACATGCAAATAACATGAAATTTACAACATGCATTAGCGGAGGTGAGATATGCAAATGATTAGAATTTCAGCGCAGACGCACATCACGCGCGCCTGTGGCGCCACTTCAAAGCGCTATTTAAGGCTTGGAGATTTCGACGATTTCAAGTTCGGCAATTGTGTTTTTCTTGTGGTTTTTTCAAAAAAACGATCAATTATGCCTCGCCGAAAACAGCGATCGTCTTTTGATCAAGTATCCGAGTTCGACAGAGGAAGGATAGTGGCCTACCGAGATTGTGGATTATCTTTGAGGAAAATCGGTAGTCGTGTTGGATGAAACCAAACAACTGTAATGCGGATATGTGATCGTTGGATGCAGGAGGGTACGACGGACCGGCGTGTTCGATCGCATCCACCTCAGCGCACCACTTCACGTGATGACAGGCAAATTGTGCGCATGGCAGTGACGGATCGCTCAGTCACATCACGAACCATAGCACAGCACATGCAGTCTGTAACGCATCATCCAGTGTCTGCGCGTACCATTCGACGCCGTTTACAGCAGAGTGGTCTGTCCGCAAGACGTCCATTGCTTTGTCTACCCTTGACGCAGAACCACAGACGTCTCCGCCGCCGATGGTGCGATGACAGAAGAATGTGGACGGCAGAATGGAATGAAATTGTCTTTACTGACGAGTCACGCTTCTGTCTGCAACACCACGATGGTCGCATTCGAGTCTGGAGACACCGTGAAGAGAGGATGCTGAACAGCTGCGTTATGCACCGCCACACTGGTCCTGCACCCGGTATTATGGTATGGGGCGGTATTGGATATCACTATCGCACACCTCTAGTACGCATTGCCGGTACTTTAAACAGCCAGCGCTACATGTTGGAGCCAGTTGTCCTTCCTTACCTTCAGGGCTTGCCCACAGCCATATTTCAACAGGATAATGCGCGACCACACGTGGCACGCATTGTCCAACGGTTCTTCGTCAATCGCCAGATAGAATTGCTTCCCTGGCCGCCTGGCTCTCCGGATCTTTCGCAGATAGAAAACATGTGGTCCATGGTTGCTCCACGATTGACCCAGATTCCATCCCCGGCTGCCACAGCAGATCAACTTTGGCAACGTGTGGAAGCTGCTTGGTCTTCTGTACCCCAAGAACTCATCCAAAGTCTCTTTGAATCAATGCCGAGGCATGTGGAAGCGGTGATCTCCAACAATGGCGGCTACTCTGGCTACTGATTTTGGCAGGAACCACACTTCACAGAAGTCTATAAATTTAATCATTTGATACTTGGTCAACATGTTATCTACAAAATAAATTTTGTTGTGATATCTCTTGTCTTTCTTCTTGTTGCAATTTGGGTGGCCAGCAGTGTATAACTTATAATAATAAGGGCATTAAGTATTTTTATAAGTTGTAGCCTAAACAGTTTATTAATCACTAACAAAATGCAACAATAGTTTATTGAAGCGAAAAAATATTTCAATATTCATTCTTTTTTTCGTTCTCAACGACAAATTGTCAGAACATTAATTACTCACAATTCAGACCTGAAAAAAGACAAAAAATAACTGTTAAACTTTTAAAAAATTCTATAAATGGAAGAAGTGATTCTTTCGCCTTACTCGTCGCCGATATTAGGTCGAAGAAACCATAGCAAGTACAAAGCAGTTCACGAAAGTTACGTGAATATCTGACAGTTGTGTATCGTTTCGTGTCTGTTCAGGGAATATATTATGAATTCAGTTCACATGTTACGAAATCTTCCGGAAAAGTTACTTTATTTTCAATCCCTTTGGGGAATTACTTAAACTGAGTTCGCAAAGTTTATCACACATGAGTTCTCTGTTGGATAAATAAATCAATTACTTACATTACACTGTACGAGCTGTGTTACTCTGTAAAGAAAAAGAGTTCTTCTGCCGCTTCAAGCCATAAGAATCTATTACTCAAGTTAAATATACAAAGTGCTATTTATTTATTTAAATTTAAATCTCAATTCACGAACGAATTTGACTCTAAATTTTGTTTCTCGAGGCAGCACCGAAGAAAAGTAAGGAAAAGAAGAAAAGATTTAAAGAAAAACATTGCATTTAAACAAATGTTTTGAAACAGCGCAGCAGCAAATGTCTGACAAAGATCAAATGCAAATTTGCTGCGCTGCAAAGGAAATTGATCACATGCGCTTCTGCCGTTCTCCATCACCCTAGTTGATATGTATGCTGTGCATTTTACCAACACCTTGAATACATTAAACATTTTTTTCTTCTCTCCGCTTTCAGTAAATGTTCCCCGGTTTCGATAAAACTAATGTCTCTTGGGATCAAAATGACTGCCTAAATGAAATCCGAAGGCGAAATTGGATTAAGGTAAAACTAAGCCATCATGTGTTTAATTTGACTAAGAAATCCGGAGAAATATTTTTATTTCGTTTGTCCACACAAAAGTTTCTTTAAGTGATTCACTTTTAATCAAGCATGAAATCCGAAGAACGTTTTCTCTCCAGGGCTCTGATTGCGCTTAGCATAAAAATAATTTCTGAAAATTCCTTTTAAGTTTTGTGCATATCATACGGATTTTCGCATTAAATGATCCATTTTACAAGTACTCCGGTTAAATGCAATTAGTTCTCTAAAACAGTTTTATTTCCCTAGACTCCTAAAAAAAGGGGGATCAATTAAAACAAATATATATGTGTATATATATATATATATATATATATATATATATATATATATATATATATATACAGTAGGGCCTTGACTTAAGAATTTAATTCGTTCCATGACGGAGCTCGTAACTCGAATTACTCGTATGTCAAATCAGTTTTCCCCATTGAAATTAATAGAAATGCCATTAATCTGTTCCGTCTTCCCCCCCCCCCCAAAAAAAAAAAGCCGCAATTTTTGTTACATGTTTTTTTAATCAGAAAAATGTGGACTGAAGAGCCAGAAAAACTGGTACATCTGCCAAACATCGTGTAGATCCCCCAAGAGCATACAGAATTGCTGCAAGACGACGTGGAATGGACTCGACTAATGTCTGAAGGTATCCTGGAGGCAATTCACATCATGAATCCTCCAAGGCAGTCAACAAATGCATAGGAGTGCGTCAAGTTGAGACCTCCTCTGAACAGCACTTTGCAAGACATTCCAGATATGCTCAAAAATGTTAATGTCCGAGGATTTAGGTGGACGATGGAAGTGTCTAAAGACAGAACTGGGATCATGGAGCCACTCAGTAGAAACTCTCGACGTATCTGTGTGGGTGGGGTCCCATTGTCCTCCTGGAGTTGTCCAAGTCCATCGGAATGCACAATGGACATGAATGGGTGTAGATGATCGGACAGGATGTTTATGTACCCGCCACCTGCCAGAGTCGTGACTTATCAGGGATCTCATATCACGCAAACTGCACACGCTCCATACCATCACAGGAGCTCCACCAGCTTGAAAATTCCCCTGTTGACATATACGGTCCATGAGTTCATGAGGTTGTCTCCATACCCGTACAAATCCACCCGCCCGATGCAATTGGAAACGAGACTAATCAAACCAGTCAATGTGTTTCCAGTCATCAACAGTCCAATGGAGGTATCAGCGGGCCCAGGCAAGGCGTAAATCTTTGTGGCGTGCTGTCAACAATGGTATACGTTCTTTCAAGGTCTTTTTCCGGCTACACTGTTGTCGGAGTTTTCATATTTTAACGGATACCAAATATTCATGGCACACCTGTGAAATGGTCGTGCGCGAAAATACAAATCGCATCTCTACCTCGGAGATGCTATGTCCCATCTTTCGTGCGCTGACTATAACGCCACGCTCAAAGTCACATAAATCGTAATAATTGCAGCTGGTAGTGATAATTACAGCATTGTAGCAATCGTGATAATTGCAGCATTGTAGCAGCAGGAACCGATCTTCACCAGACGCCTGTTTTCTTATATAGGCGCTGCCGACCGCATCGCGTTACGCTGATTGGAAGCATATCTTCGTTATTTGCATACGCACGCCTGTAACAGTTTTTTTCAATGTACTTATAAATAACGAACATTGCATAAAAACACAATACAATAGAATGTAGTACAATAAACTGTTTTTACTAAGTATAATGCACATTTACCTGGACGATCAGACGACTTGAATATGCTGACGGGGGTTGGAGGAGAAAGGCTGAACTGAATAATTGAATCTTATGCGCTGAATTTTGCCCTTTTTTGCCCCGTTTTCCTCACTTTCATCTGCAGGGGTTTTCAATAAAAACTTGTCCAATGAGGTCTTTTTCCTCCCCCCTTTCAGAAGTGAGAGGTTGGACGCTATTCGGTTTTGGAGGATGACTCAGTGATCAGAGTAAGCTGTCCCGTGTGATAATTGTTGAAGGCTAATCTTTCTGTTTAAGACTGGAAATAAGTCTTAGATTAATATGTATATAATAGTATAACAATTGTACATAAAGGTTGCAAACATTCTGTTCCTCGTGTGTTCACTTGACAAGAACGTTACATGGCGTTCGTTGCGCAAACTAGAGGTGAGGTATCTGAAGCTGGCTCGTAAACCCAATTTTAGCTAGCAACTCAAAACAAAAAATCGGCCGAGATGCAGCTCGTATCTCAAAAAACTCGCAAGTCGAGATACTCGTAAGTCGAGGTACCACTGTATTATGTTTCTAGATTAGACCAGGATATTTTAAGGTTGTCCTTGCTTTAAACTTATTCCTTCTAGTTATCTGGATGTTGATTGGCTCCATATGAGTAGTGACGGAATGATAGTGAAATACTCGGTAACACTGACATGAATAGTAAAATGCTGCCTTTTATAATTCTTTTGGAAAGTTTTCTCCTTCATTTCACTGAGAGCGATTTTTGGAGCAACTCTTTAGAAGAGCATCGCATATGTAAGTAATAAAACAAAACACCTTCGTATTCCTCAAATATAAACTTCGTAAGTTGATAATTTTGGCAAGAATTGTAATGCCTATTTTGACCATATCCATCAAATTACTGCCTACTAAGGTTGCAAATTTACTCATAAGTATCAAAGAAAGGATTATAAAATCTTAGAAAAATTTAACAGGTGATTTTAAGCTTGCTGCCTTAAATATTTTCTTCCCTTAGGAAGAAAGAGAGATTTCTTTGTACGAATGTAATTGCATAATCTGCATCATTTTGGAGTACCATTTGTTATATCGTTTGCTTTATTTGTTAATGAGCCACGCGATTTTTTAACTGTATTCCTAACCTAGATAAAATGAAACTTGAAGAAATTGCATTCCAGGTCGATTATAGGAAAGATTTCGATTGATAGACGAAAAATTTTTGTATGTGATATTTTGTATGTGATAAGAAATTAGAGTAAAAAATGTTTTTAACGAGATTTGTCCTAAGTAATTTCTAAAACTAAAATTTAAAAAAATACGTGATTGTTTTGAGAATTAGGGTCTTATATAAAACGGATAATGGAAGTTAAACTATGAATAACATCCTTTAGGAGTCTTTCTGACATCAAAAAGCACACTTAATCTGTAGAATAATGCATTTGTTATAAAGTCTCTTTAATTTGAGTATCAAATTCTCCTTCTCCCATTTTTTCTTTTAGTGTCAATCAGCTATAGTGATGAAAAAATCTTATTGGTTTGTTAATCTTCTCAGATTTCATCACAATTTGCCAAATTGGTTAAAGTCGGGGACTTCATCTTTCTTTAAGTTTATGAAACCCTATCTTCGTCATTAGTATAATGGAAAGCAGTAGCAAACTTTTTGATTCATTCAGATTCATCTTTTATTTTCCTTTTTATGGGGATGAAAAACGCATTATTTTTTATTCATAGCTAAGAAGAAGGAGAACTTTTATTTGAAGAAATTGTTTATTATTTGAGGCAAAATGAATCTCAAAATAAAAGTATTCAGTATAGAATATTAAGAGTTAGTTGATTGTCTCTTTTTTTGTAATTTTCTTTGGGAATTGTCTAAAGTCTTAGCTTAGCTTAACTTTTAAAATATTGCTTAACATATTGCCTTTACACATTGCCTAATTATGCTGCACAGCTTAAAAATTTGGAAATCACAATATTTTGTGCAGAAAAGTAAATGTTTAGAATCTAAATAGACTAGTTAAATTCATTTTTAATGCCAGTTTTTTTTCAGCAAGCTTGACACAGATCAATGCTTTATAGTCTATGACACTTAATTCTTTATAGGTAAAACTTTGTGATATAAAGATACAGTATTCGTAAAAATTAGCGTTCCATATTTTAAGACAGTGGCTTTTTAAATAGTTATTAAAAATGTCAAAGAGTTGTGTAATATCACAATTATAGATATATAATTTCATCATCCATGCTTTTTATGATAGTAAAACTAGCATATTTTTCAATAACGTATGATATGCGTTCATTAATCCTTTGTGAACAATTTTAAATTTATTGGCAAACACAGAAGATTAAATTATTTAAAAGATTAACTTAATTACTTCTGGATATATAACAATCCGAAAATTACATTTCAGTACTTAAAAATCCAAAACTTCAAAAGAAGAATTATTTAGACGTTAGTAACTCTTGTGTTGTAAATAAAAACCCTTTTAAAATTATTTTACTGATCAGGTGGAAATGGAAGAGGTAAGTCTAGAAGAGAAATTTGTACATTTGATTCGTTAATAATATCCTATGAATATAAAGGTGTTGTAATAAATAGAACACATTAAAGTGTGTATAAGATCAAATGTTATTGGTATTGTAAGGAAAACCAAAAAAGGTTTCTTGAAACATTTGAAATGCCATCACATTCACCTAATAGCTTATTTTCCATTGATTCAGTTATGTGGCTGCATTAAGTATGTGAAATACTTCTCTGTCTTCTTATTCCTCACAATTCTGGGATATGTTATCACTTGAAGCTTGAAGGTGCGAGCCCTCCAGATGTCTCCCCTGGGGGTGCTCAATCAAAATTGGGGCGGCACCAAGGGAGTCATGTTGACTCACCTGTATAGTGCTAAAAAGTAGTCAATTTCCACGGTTCTATGCGAATGTCCCAAGCCAAGTGTCTCCGTATTAGCCAAAAATATCACTTGTACCAAATTAATCATTAACAGTGATTAAGGTTTAATAATTACAAGATAAAAAAACTTTTTATATACCATGTTTTTAAATTTTCTGTTGAATCATATAAACTTGACAATTCTATGAATTATTAAATAATTTTTTTTAAAAATTTTGATGAATTATCCTATCAACTTGAAAGAAAATTAAGTTAATTGGAAGTTAACTTGCGTTTAACTTTTAGTTCCCGTCCCGGTCGATAGATGGCTGCACCAGTCTACAAAACAAAATTAACTGAAAAGAATTCAATTCTGCTTAAATATGGTTAAAAGTATTAAAATACTGCATCGTGATCGTGTTCTGAGCTATTCTAAAAGTTTCAGATGTCTAGCTAGTCGGGAAGTTAGTTAAAAATTGATTGCAAGATTTGTACGGGACAAACACACAAACAAACAAGAAAGCGAGTTAATAAAAACATTTAAAAAAAAGGGGGGGTTAGCATATTATCAAATCAAATTTTAAAGCTTAGACTTTAAAAATCACTTGTTTTATTCAAACTGTTCTTAAGTTTATCAAAATTCGTAAAAAGGGTTTCAAACTTCCCTCAGCATCTAAATAGTAATGTTCTAAATCTTCTCAGATGAAACGCTGACTCTATGATTCTTAGGATCTGTTCACATAGAATTCGTCAGCGTCAGTGTAAGAATTTTTAACCAGTCATATACCAATCATTGACTCATTTAACACAATCAGCGCTAACGGAATATTTATAACGCTGACGCTGACGGATTCTATGTGAACAGGCCCATATTCAGGAAACAAACGAAAAATCTAACGTCATTCTTGCGTTTATTTCTAATCAACAATGCTCATATTACAAATACACTCTTAGACAGACAAAAAAAACCGACGCACCAAGAAGGAGTTATCCGAATGGAACCAAGATGTACAGTACAGAAAAACAAATGATTACAATTTGAGAAAAATTGGATGATTTATTCAAGGGAAAGAGTTTCACAAAGTTAAAAAGTCAAAAACGCGTTGGTCCACTTCTGGCCCTTATGCAAGCAGTTATTCGGCTTGGCATTGATTGATAGAGGTGACGGATGCCCTCCTGCGGGATATCGTGCCAAATTCTGTCCAATTGAGGCGTTAGATCGTCAAAACCCCGAGCTGGTTGGAGGGCCCTGCCGATAATACTCCGAACGGTCTCAATGGGGAAGAGATCCGGCGATCTTGCTGGCCAAGGTAGCGTTGAACAAGCACGAAGACAAGCAGTAGAAACTCTCGCCGTATACGAGCAGACATTATATTGCTGAAATGTAAGCCCAGGATGACGTGATATGAAGGGCAACACAACGGGGCGTAGAATATCGTCGACGTACCGCTGTGATGTAAGCATGCCACGGATGACAGGATCCTGCTATAAAATGAAATCGAGACAGGTATAATTCTTTAAATTCATGAAAAAGGACATTTTAAAGTTTCAAACACTGAAACAATGATTCAATGGGATTTTTACATTCCAAAATTACGCCAAAAAGTTGAAAGTGTGATTGCAAACTGTGTTCATTGTATTTTGTACAATCGTAAAAAAGGCAAACTCGAAGGTTTTCTTCATCTCATTCCAAAGGATCAAGTACCTTTAAACACATACCACTGTGACTTTCTTGGACCACTTTCTTCCACCAATAAGAACTATCAGTGCTTATTTCCGGTTGTTGACGTGTTTACAGAGTATTTTGGATATTATACCCAGTAAAATCAACTTCGAAAAAAATGACATTGATAAACTTAATTTACAACAGTCCAATTTCGGTAATCCCAATAAAATAATCACTGATTAAGGTAGTGCTTTCACCTCTAAAGATTTTGAACAATATTGGAAAGATGATGACATTAAACTTGTCCAAATAGCTACAGGTTTGCCTCATGGCAACGGACAAATTGAACGACTACATCAAACCTTTATTTCTGTGGTATCTAAACTTTTTATCGATGACCCTGCAAATTGGTACAAGTACACATCTTCTGTCCAAAGAATCATTAACAGAAGGGAATATATTTGGTAACACCTTCTGGTGCTACCAAATATATTCCCAATGAACTCTTAATATGCATGAAAATGAAAAACAAAGAAGGCCTTAAAATTAAACAAATCCTAAATTAAGAATGTTTTGATTCTCTGATTAATGACAGAACCGACCTACGTATTGACGCTAAGAGAAACATTGAGAAATTTCAAGCGAGTAACAAGAACTTTGATAAACATCGCAAACTGGCATCAATTTATGACATTGGTGATCTTGTAGTCATTCAAGGGACACAATTCGAAAATGGACGAAAACTACGACCCAGGTTTTTTAGTCCCTATATGATTCACAAAGTGCTTCAAAATGGCAGATACCAAGTTGAAATAGTCGAGTCACATGAAGTACCAAACCTAACGTATAAGGCTAGTGATAACATGAAAAAATGGTCGTTATATTGCCTTCATTATAATAAAATCAATAAATTATCTTCAATATAATCTTCAATTAATTTGAACATTACTTTTTGTGTTTGAGACGTACATATTATATTTACTCCATATATTATTCAAGAAAAGTCTTCAGTACTTTCAAATTTTATTTTCAACTGAATCTCTAAAACCCTCTCAACTGTTTGATTGGACGACATCTTATTTTTTCAATTGTGATGTTAAACTCCAAACATGATGATGAACTTGTGATGTTTGAAAAAAAATGACGCCGACACGCTGATAATATGAAGTGACATGCACTTGATTTGGATGCTGGCTTTGATATGGTACCAACTTAATTTCGTCGTTACACGTGTGATGAAAAATGTTTTTGATGTCAAGTGATGCAAATGAGACAGTTCAGGCGACTTTGTCGGTGTGTTCATGTAGATGATTTTTGAAGAACATTTCTTCTGCTTTCTTTTCTCTATTTTTTTTCTATTTTGCAGTTACTGTCTGTCCTGCTCCCCATACCTGCTTTCCCGGAGGCCCAGTCCCGTCCTGATAGCCGAGGGTCAATTGTAGATGTCGCACGTGACGACTTCAACCAACCATAGTGTCATCTGTGGAGATGCGAAGAGTTCATCGACAAACGTAAAGGAAGAACGACGTGTCACGAGAACGGCTGTGGACGGATGATAGGAAATGACTGGGCGATAGACACGACAACAATGGGGAACTTTACTCTTTAAATTTAAAAATGTACACAGTTGCCCCCAGACTACATTAAATGCTTCTTTTTAAGTCTGTGTCCGTGTCTCTGTGCCCAAATATATATATATATATATATATATATATATATATATATATATATATATATATATATATATATATATATATATATATATATATATGTGTGTGTGTGTGTGTGTGTGTGTGTGTGTGTGTGTCTGTGTGTCTGTGTGAGATCTTGAAAAAGTTAGGATAATTAAGGAAACAAAACGGGGGTTTTTCCTGAAGAGAGGAGGGTCAAAACGATAATAATAGGGATTGTGGAGATAAAAATAGGAATTTCAGCAAAGAATGAAGATCTGTGTGTTTCGGGATCAACAGGTGACAGCACTTGTCTATATGTGACATGGAACTCGACTTTGTAATTATTTTGATTAATATACTGTTTTATCTCTAAAAAAATATATTTTCTGATTTCATAATCTCGATACAACATTAATTCGGTTCCATGCACATTTATAAGTGTATCTAATTTTTTTTTGTATGTCTTAAAATATATATGTGCTGAAAATCATTCCTGTGGTTATTCGTACCGGTTTTCCGGGAAGAAGGGAATGTGCCTCCCGTAGGCAAGTAGGTGTGAGCTGTAACAGTACGGATACAGAGGCTGTTCGCACATTTTTTAAACGATTTTGGTAAGCGGTAATAAAAATTCGTTTGCTGCAAAAGAAATAATTGCAATTCTACTATGTTTTTAAAAGTCAAAATTATCGTCTGCGGCTTGAAAGTTTTGTTTTTATTCAAAATGACCTTTTTAACAATGCAGTGATTCGAAGGCTACATTTATGCTCTTTCCGAAGAGAAATATGCATACTCCGTTATCCAAAAACGATGTGAGAGTCATGGTTTTGTGATATCTAAAGCGTCGATAGGTAATATCGTCAACAAGAAAGGAAAAAAAACGTCAAATTGGAGCCTCAAGTGGGACAAAAATTCCAAACAAGTATCCAAGGAAAAAAACGGACATCTTCGACTATTGAAAAGGTACGTTGTTTAATATTAAAAGAAAATCCCCCTAGTCAAAGGACAGTTGCAAAATCATTAAAATGCTCGGTGTCCACTGTAAACAAAATGATAAACGTTGATTTAAATCTTAAGAAAGCGAAAAAACGCAATGTGCATCGTCTTCTTCCAAATCCTATCCCTGAACGCAGGACACGCTGCAGAATTCTATATGAGAAACACTTATCCAAAGAAAAATGGAAAACAATTGTCACAATAGATGAATCATGGGTGTATTTAAATGATTGCAACAAAAAAGAGCCATTTATTATCATAAAAAAATTTAAGTACATGAAAAAATTTAAGTACATGGTTCAAAGAATCGAAAGAAAGTTTTTCTAAGGGATTCATGATTGTTGCTGGTTTTTCTTATAATGGCAAGTTAAAAATAAAGAGAGTGGAAAAAAATGTCAAGATTAACTCCAAATACTATCAGGAACATATTTTATCGCCAATTTTTCTGAATGAAATACCATCGCTTTACCCACAGTGCCATCAATCTGTGAGACTCCTGTCGTGTTGCCTGTCTTAAAATTATTTATTTTTTTGGGCGAGATTCGTATATTATTTGGGTTAGTACAAATTATTTATAATTAATAGGTATTTGGGTGCGTTGTGTTTTTTTTATTTATTTTCTTGAATACAACCCAAAATTCTAGACAGGTTTGCAACCGAATAGACCAAATAAACTTTGCTTCTAAAACCTTCCTTTAGGTCAACTACACAAAACAAAGATGACTGACTCCAATGTAACAAAATAAAATTGATTTATTTACAACCTTATCTATTTACAAAAAAAACTGAATTACCAAATCTTCGCACACAGTTTACACATTTTACTAATCTTTTAGCATTTTCTCCTCGATTCATATCGAATGACATGTATTTAATTAAATCTACACCTTTTGGATTCAGGGAGCATATAATTATTAAACTAACTCATAGCCAAGAACTCCTGTTCATCAAAATTATCTTTACAAAAAACACTGTTCCCGCACTAATCTTTCATTTAGCTCGGTGGGGTCTGAACAAAACAAAATGATTTTCACTCACTCAGTTTGATGATGTCGCACTGGGACTCGGCTGTCGAAGCTCTGCTTATGCTTGGGGTATCGCTCCTTCCTTCTAGGTAGTGGGTGCGCTGCGTCTCTAGGCTGTCGTGGGTATTCTTCTACTCTTTTCAAAATGATGGGGCACTCATCAGGAAAATGATGACATCGACTTCTCTTGATCCAAAGTCACGCTCAATTCCGGGAAGACTCGACCAGATCTCCAACATTAAGGCGCATCCTCTCTATAACCCCGTCTCTATTCTCTTGCTCCAAATCACTCTCAGCTCCGGGAAGACTCGTCCGGATCTCCAATATTACATCGCATCCTCTTTGTCACCTCGTCTGTATTCTCTTGATCAAAAATAACTCTTAGTTCCGAGAAGACTCGGCCGGATCTCCAATATTTAAAACTGCCAATCTTTTCATCACTTTCGATGCTAAGGCACTAGGAAAGATCAACCGGTCTCCGGAAAACGAAACCTCTTTCTCGTACTGTCGGACAACTCCCGGGAATGCTCAACCGGTCTCCGACGTTTTGAAATTCCAATCTCTTCATCCCCCTGCAATGCTAAAGCACCGGGAAAAGTCAACCGAGCCCGCACGCAGAAGAGAATCCTCGAAAAAAACTCTAAGTCTTCTATTTATTTATTTTTTTATAACAAAGTTCACGCCTTCTCGTGACTCCTAATCCATTCAGGAAAGCTTTCAAAAATCCACCACTTAGCATCAATTTTCATTTCTTGGATTGGATAATCCCATACTTCATGCCCGCCTTAATTACGTCATACAACAGACCACCCAAAGTCCAGTCCATGTGTTTTGCGGTCTATAGGCCCAATAAATTCTTTACAATAGGGTATTTTACTTTAATGTCGAACCCTGGTGCCATCTCCTTATCTGCGTCTGGAATCACCTACCCCCTATCGCGCACCGCCGTTTTTAAATTGGCTGATGCGTACAGACGACTGTTCCGTCCTCTAATCAAAGGCGGCTTCCTAGCATTCTAACCGAAATGTGATGAAAACAGCCTTCGATCACTTTATCTCTCTAAAATTTTTAATTTTTCTTTCAAATCGAAAGCGCTTCATCACATACGCTCCCTCCTCCGAAAAAAAAACTAACCAAACACCAAACACGTAAAAATATGCTCCCTTCCTCGAAAAGTTTACAAAATTCTCATGTACTACTTATATAATTCATGACACTCAATAAAACATAATCACATCAATTACAAAACTTCTTACCATCCATGTCTGAAAAAAAAACTTGTTCACATCATAAGTCCTCATACACTATTTAGAAACACTAAAACAAAACATCAAAACACTTACTCCTGACTCCATTGACCTTCTTTGATCATGTGATCTATACCTTTAATTTAGGTAAGAGAAGACCACCAACCTATGCACTTATTAGAGTTCTGAATTCAAAAGTTCATTCTTTTAATCAAATGTTCTGAGTGAAAACATCGAAGATCTATATGAACCATGTCGACATAACTAATCACCATACAAAATCATGATTTGCAGAGTTCAGACCCAAAACACTATCACAAAGCATAAATTCTTCATCTCTCTATATATCATTTTGCACGCAATTAAACTCTATTCTAACACTATTCCTCATTATTCACAAAATTTACTTATAAACAAAAATAATTAACACATTATAATATATCTCACAGTATATTTGCCACATTCACAACTAAATACCAAGCATATAAAATTTCGTTACATTTTCAACACACTTCTCACAATATTTTTGTACCTTTCAAAACAAATTCATTAACTTAAATTCATATTTATGTATAAATTGAGTATTCACAAATGACCTTCCTACCAAACATTCCTAAGACTCATATTTTTTTTCTAAAAATCATAATTCAAACCCATTTTCCTCATTATCGTCAAAAGAACCGATGCTAAAGACGCGCAAAACTTTTTCAAACACCGCACTTCACTCACGAAAACCAAACTAAGCTCCCTTATTCAAAAGCGCACGACAAACCTGAACTCATTCAATTCACAATTCCCCTACTACATACTAGATTTGCGAAACATGAATTTTTTTCTCCCCTTAGCACCAAGGATTCCCACAAAACTCAACCACTAACACTTGATAACACCAAAACCCATAATTCTTTTCATTTTCCAAACATCTAAAACCATTAAAACAACCACTCTATTATTTGCCTTTGTCTCCTAAGCCGCATATTTAAACTTCTTATTTTAGTTAGTCATTAACCTATTTCGTTCCCCCAGCATTTTAGATAAATAAATGAAATTCTGGCCAAAAATTTTCATTTATTCTCCAAAAAGGCTGTTTTAAACAATTTGCGACATTTGAAATTCAAACATCCTTACCAATTTTTATAGTTACCTCGCATACCTTATCGTAAACAACCCTTCAACACCTACCTATCGATCAAATTTACTTTCTAAATCCCCATTGTCCTTGGGGTCATTCAGCTCTGCAGCCCTGAACAACTTCCAAGTTATGAGGAATCCCTAAACCAAAACCAAACGGTTTGACTTTCAAAAAAACCTCCTTTGTTCAAATTGTTAAAATTCCTCCCCAGCACAACATAGCCAGCCTGCACACAAAACAGTTCTTTCCCCGTGCACCTCTCCTGATGGGGGGGGGAGGAACGAAAAACATCTCCTTTCTCCGACCACAATTCCCCCAACATACTATTTCCGTAAACAAAAGCTAACACCGCACTTTCCTAAAACAACTGCACAAAGCACCGCGTCGCGACCATCTTTTACTTTGCGTAATTCTTAAAAACAACCGCCATCTTTCTAATACCACATATCTCTACTAATTCTACGCACATGCTTCACTAAATTCATATCTAAAACTTCACTACACTGACTTATTATTCACCCCAGGGTAAACAATCGTAAATTTTATTTTCATAGCACCTAACAACTAATGCAATCCATCCATCAAAAGTTTAGTTTTTTATACTGTGGCAATTCTGACCATTTATGCCTATAACTAACCCTCTTTTCGTTATAAACACCTCTACTCCAACAATGTATCGAAAACTCTTATTTTACATCCTTAACTCAGCACTCCTTCAGCTATAACCTTTTTGGCAGATTAAATGCAATATAATCCATTTCACATTATTTATCGTTTATAGACTGAAACAAATCTGACTATGATTTGCGCTTTTGCTTACCTTTAACCATCTTTCATTCAAAATCACCTCTACTCTAACTTTTTATCTAAACTTCCTATTTCAATTTTACCCAACTGACGATGGCTTTGCAACACATTCGCGATACAACCTTCTTGATCTAACTCAAATAACTCCAATTTTTAAATTTTACACCTCACATTACCGATTATTCGTTTACCTATCATTACTCAATATGCAAGAATTCTCTCATTATAATATTACTTCTCCTAACATTATGCATTCAAATTCTTTATACGTAATTAAACTATGACTCACAATCCCAAACTTAAAAAACGCTAATTTCCCCCAAAATACACATATATGCACAAAATCAAAACAAAACACAATTCTATTCTCAATGTAATTGCAAAAATATTATCTGACAAATTCTATACTTAAATTGACACACGTTTCTCTCCAAAAAATTCATATCTATACCAAGTACCACTAATTACTGTCGACCAACACACTTGTACTTAATTCAATAATTTCTCAACTGTTACTCAAATCTTAACTATCTATTGATTTTCTCATTTCAATAGAATTTTCAAAATCACACTTAAATATTATCTATCAACTGATATCAAACAAATTTTCTGCCATCAACTACTTTTAACTTATTCAAAATATTTTTCAAAAATACACCTCAATTCAATCTATCATCTCTACAATATCTACAATATACATAAATTTTAAACACTTCATATAAATCATAACATAAGTACACTGCTGGCCACCCAAATTGCAACACCAAGAAAGACAAGAGATATCACAACAAAATTTATTTTGTAGATAACATGTTGACCAAGTATCAAATGATTAAATTTATAGACTTCTGTGAAGTATGGTTCCTGCAAAAATTAGTAGCCAGAGTAGCCGCCATTGTTGGAGATCACCGCTGCCACACGCCTCGGCATTGATTCAAAGAGACTTTGGATGAGTTCTTGGGGTACAGCAGACCAAGCAGTTTCCACACGTTGCCAAAGTTGATCTGCTGTGGCAGCTGGGGATGGAATCTGGGTCAATCGTAGAGCAACCATGGACCACATGTTTTCTATCGGCGAAAGATCCGGTGAGCGAGGCGGCCAGACAATCAATTCAATCTGGCGATTGACGAAGAACCGATGGACAATGCGTGCCACGTGTGGTCGCGCATTATCCTGTTGAAATATGGCTGTGGGCAAGCCCTGAAGGTAAGGAAGGACAACTGGCTCCAACAACTAGGAGATGTAGCGCTGGCTGTTTAAAGTACCGGCAATGCGTACTAGAGGTGTGCGAGAGTGATATCCAATACCGCCCCATACCATAATACCCGGTGCAAAACCAGTGTGGCGGTGCATAACGCAGCTGTTCAGCATCCTCTCTTCACGGTGTCTCCGGACTCGAATGCGACCATCGTGGTGTTGCAGACAGAAGCGTGACTCGTCAGTAAAGACAATTTCATTCCATTCTGCCGTCCACATCCTTCTGTCATCGCACCATTAGCGGCGGAGACGTCTGTGGTTCTGCGTCAAGAGTAGACAAAGCAATGGACGTCTTGCGGACAGACCACTCTGCTGTAAACGGCGTCGAATGGTACGCGCAGACACTGGATGATGCGTTATAGACTGCATGTGCTGTGCCATGGTTCGTGATGTGACTGAGCGATCCGTCATTGCCATGCGCACAATTTGCCTGTCATCACGTGAAGTGGTGCGCTGAAGGGGATGCGATCGAACACGCCGGTCCATCGTACTCTCCTGCATCCAACGATCACATATCCGCATTACCGTTGTTTGGTTTCGTCCAACACGACTACCGATTTCCCTGAAAGAAAATCCACAATCTCGGTAGGCCACTATCCTTCCTCTGTCGAACTCGGAAACTTGATCAAAAGATGATCGCTGTTTTCGATGAGGCATAGTTGATCGTTTTTTGAAAAAACCACAAGAAAATCCCAATTGCCGAACTTGAAATCGTCGAAATCTCCAAGCCTTAAATAACGCTTTGAAGTGGCGCCACAGGCGCGCGTGATGTGCGTCTGTGCTGAAATTTTAAACATTTGCATATCTCACCTCCGCTAATGCATGTTGTAAATTGCATGTTATTTGCATGTTTCCTTCAGGGTGTTGCATTTACAGTGGCCAGCAGTGTATTTCTTATCTATCTTTAACCAACTCAACAAACTCTTTCTAAAAACACTCTTTAATTCACTTAGTTAAAACTAAAATATTTGCATTCATATATTCACACTTCAAACAATCTTAACATAAAATCAATATTGTCACACTCTTCAAAACAAAATTACACTCAATAATAATAATTGTGGCAAATATACGAACATATTTTCAAAACACTCCCGCTCTAAAAATTCTTACGCGCTGCTCCCTTCTCCACAAAATTTGTAAAGACCAAAAAAAATTTTCTTAAAGACAAAAAAAAACCTTTTTTTTTTTTAACGCAAAAAAAATTTTTCACGATTCTAGCCTAACACAAATTATCTTTTCTATCATGGTCGGAACCATGAGACTGAGTCACGGCCACCATTCACCTAACGAAAAAATTTTTAAATAACTAGAAAAAAAATTTTTTAACAACAAAATTTTTTAAACCGGTCGCGGCAGCCATGCACCGAACAAAAAAATTTTTAACAATAAAAATTTTTCAAAAACGCCTGGTCACTATACCATGAACAAAAATTTTTTTTAACTGAAAAAAAATTTTTTCACGATTCTAGCCTAACACAAATTATTTTTATTATCCTGGTCGGGACCATATATGTCGTGTTGCCTGTCTTAAAATTATTTATTTTTTTTGGGCGAGATTTGTATATTATTTGGGTTAGTACAAATTATTTATAATTAATAGGTATTTGGGTGCGTTGTGTTTTTTTTATTTATTTTCTTGAATACAACCCAAAATTCTAGACAGGTTTGCAACCGAACAGGAAAAATAAACTTTGCTTCTAAAACCTTCCTTTAGGTCAACTACACAAAACAAAGATGACTGACTCCAATGTAACAAAATAAAATTGATTTATTTACAACTTTATCTATTTACAAAAAAAACTGAATTACCAAATCTTCGCACACAGTTTACACATTTTACTAATCTTTTAGCATTTTCTCCTCGATTCATATCGAATGACATGTATTTAATTAAATCTACACCTTTTGGATTCAGGGAGCATATAATTATTAAACTAACTCATAGCCAAGAACTCCTGTTCATCAAAATTATCTTTACAAAAAACACTGTTCCCGCACTAATCTTTCATTTAGCTCGGTGGGGTCTGAACAAAACAAAATTATTTTCACTCACTCAGTTTGATGATGTCGCACTGGGACTCGGCTGTCGAAGCTCTGCTTATGCTTGGGGTATCGCTCCTTCCTTCTAGGTAGTGGGTGCGCTGCGTCTCTAGGCTGTCGTGGGTATTCTTCTACTCTTTTCAAAATGATGGGGCACTCATCAGGAAAATGATGACATCGACTTCTCTTGATCCAAAGTCACGCTCAATTCCGGGAAGACTCGACCAGATCTCCAACATTAAGGCGCATCCTCTCTATAACCCCGTCTCTATTCTCTTGCTCCAAATCACTCTGAGCTCCGGGAAGACTCGTCCGGATCTCCAATATTACATCGCATCCTCTTTGTCACCTCGTCTGTATTCTCTTGATCAAAAATAACTCTTAGTTCCGAGAACTCGACCGGATCTCCAATATTTAAAACTGCCAATCTTTTCATCACTTTCGATGCTAAGGCACTAGGAAAGATCAACCGGTCTCCGGAAAACGAAACCTCTTTCTCGTACTGTCGGACAACTCCCGGGAATGCTCAACCGGTCTCCGACGTTTTGAAATTCCAATCTCTTCATCCCCCTGCAATACTAAAGCACCGGGAAAAGTCAACCGAGCCCGCACGCAGAAGAGAATCCTCGAAAAAAACTCTAAGTCTTCTATTTATTTATTTTTTTTTATAACAAAGTCCACGCCTTCTCGTGACTCCTAATCCATTCAGGAAAGCTTTCAAAAATCCACCACTTAGCATCAATTTTCATTTCTTGGATTGGATAATCCCATACTTCATGCCCGCCTTAATTACGTCATACAACAGACCACCCAAAGTCCAGTCCACGTGTTTTGCGGTCTATAGGCCCAATAAATTCTTTACAATAGGGTATTTTACTTTAATGTCAAACCCTGGTGCCATCTCCTTATCTGCGTCTGGAATCACCTACCCCCTATCGCGCACCGCCGCTTTTAAATTGGCTGATGCGTACAGACGACTGTTCCGTCCTCTAATCAAAGGCGGCTTCCTAGCATTCTAACCGAAATGTGATGAAAACAGCCTTCGATCACTTTATCTCTCTAAAAATTTTAATTTTTCTTTCAAATCGAAAGCGCTTCATCACAACTCCATCAGGACAAAGCTAGCAGTCACACATCAAAATCCACTGTAAATTTCCTAAAAGAAATGGAACAAAAAACTGGTATCAAGGCCATACCCTTCACTGATATCCCTACTAAATCTCCCGATGTATCACCTATGGATTTTTGTGCTTTCGGACTTTTAAAATCTGCATTATCCAAACGTCGTCCCAAAACCCTTACAGGACTCTGGAAAGCTGTTCAGGAGGAATGGAATATAATACCTCTTCTGACACTTCAAAAGGCATTATTATCCTGGAAATTGCGGTGTCGAAAGATAGTTCAGAATAAGTGATGTCAAATAGAACATTTAAAACACAAGAATTTTATGTAATTTAGTTTTGTGAATACAATATACATCGTCTAAAAAATGTGTGAACAGCCTCTGTAGTACACAAGATCATGTGCACAGAAGAGAGAATTACTTGCCACCCTCTCGGTCATTAAGGGGACATAGTTTCCCCATAGCAACGGCCCAGCAACCATCTTTTCACCAATGATATAGCTGAAAGTTGTTAATTGTTCGAGAACATTTTCTGACCTCTGCTTTTCCGGTGCTGGAAATCTTTTAACTGTTTTTTGGTTTTTTTAACGGTTTTTACTGTTAGACACCTCTAGGTTCTCCGCTCTTCAGCGAGCCACCATTTTGTATGATGATTTTTCTGGTCTGTTTTGATACGGTGTTTTTCATACGAGATATAATTTGCAGTCTCCAATGAGGGTGGTGGTGAGTAATAATAATTTGTAATATATTTTATCAGGCGAGAGCACAGAATGATTAATATATGTAACTAGGATTTATTATGAATTCGAATAATTTTTTTATGTATGTAGATAATTATTATGATGTTTTCTGCGCAAATTTGTAATTAATGATAAAATTTATTTTAAGTAGAGAAACTAAAATGTTAACATTACTTATTAATTGTTTTTTAGTTATCTCAGACATGTGTCAGAATGTGTTTTCTCAAATTAACAATTTTTTTTTAAAAGTGCCACTATACGATCATCTATTTTATTACATTTTCTAATTTCACATAATACTATAAAATGCAATATCACAAATTTTGGCCTTTGGGAATTCGTGTGCAATAGAAATCTATTAATAGAATTGAGTAGGTATTAAGCAGAAACGACGCGGGGGTTTTCTGATGACTAGAGATATGGAAGGTTGTTGAACATTCGATGCAAAGCTAAGCAGGTTTTATTCTAATCGCGCTCGCGAACAATAAATAGAGTTCGAGACATGTAGATTTTCAGAGCAGAAGGATATGCCTTTCACGGGACGAGACGATTCGCGATTGAGATGAATGTCGAGAATTTTAAAATATTAAACAGAGTTTTAGGCATTAGGAAGTAAATAATGAAACTTTAGTTTTATGACCGGAGCTGACACATTTATGGTGATTAAATAAAGATGATTAAATGTTAAAAAGAACTTGTGTTATTTCTACTCGAATCATGATGACTGCACCATGAAAGATTGTTATTCCAGCCTTCGAATTCCAAAATTATGGATATTTACTGGTAAACTGAGGATATAGTGGGAACGGGAAAACGGGGTGATTTTTTTAAACTGACAGTACTCAGAGTCATCTGTAGCGCGATCTATCAGGCGGAATTCCACCAAAATTGGTAGAGGGACTATAAACGACATGGGAAATTGTTTCCGTGAAAAACAAATTAGTTGCAAAAGTCGTCGATAGGGGAAGATATGGCGCTCTTGTTGTCGTCACACCTGAGAATTTGCATAAAAAGCAAGTAAAACATCATAACACAAATTCACGACTATGTATTCGACAACAGCGTCAGAATTCCGGGCTATAAAGTGCGGAATCTGTAGCGCCTTCGCTTTTCAGAAGAAAGGGTCATCAGTCGCTTTTTTCCACTTACATGGCCACCTCGCTCCCCCGACCTAACCCATGTGACGTCTTTCTGTGGGGTTATTTAAAGTCTAAGGTGTATCTTGGAGGAGTCTCGAACTTGGCGGCCTTAAACGACAACATATACCGGACTTTGAGGAATATTCCTGGTGACATGTTACGCTCGGCCGTTGATAACATAGAGTTCAGGATGCAGTGTGTCGTCAACCAGGACTGGGATCACATTGAAGGAGGAAGAAGTGAATTTTCTGCATAAAGTGGTGTTACAGGGAAATTTCTTTGTTATTAATTTGTCTGCTTACAACTTTTTCGGTATTCATCCCTAATCTTAATAGTACGAAATACTGGCGCTGCTGTCGACTAAATAGTAGGGAATTTGTATTTTGATGTTTCATTTGCCTTTTATGCAAATTCTCGGGTGCGCCATCAACAAAAGAGCCATATCTTCCCCTATCGGCGACTTTTGGAACAATTTCTTTTTTCATGGAAACTCTTTCCCATGTCGTCCTTAGTCCCTCTACCAATTTTGGTAGAATTCCGCCTGATAGATCGCGCTACAGATGACTCTGAGTACTGTCAGTTTTAAAAAATCACCCTGTATATATATATATATATATATATATATATATATATATATATATATATATATATATATATATATATATATATATATATGACACGAATCTTCTTTCACTCAGCTCTCCCTTTCGTCCTCTATTCTGTTTGGCAAAGGATGTTTTTCAGTGCACTCTGTATGCTATCATGACTTTCGATACCATAGCTCGAAAAATACCGATAAGCCTAGGGGTTGCAGTAACAGATACTCCGATCTAAACGCGCTCCAACAATTTTCCCCTTTCGCAAGGTCTGTAAGGTTTGATATTTTACGCTGTTACCCCCAAAAGCCCGATGCCCTTAGCTTTATTACTGCTACCTGACAGTAGATTTATACATACACTATATTATATAAAAAATTACCAATGTCCAGATAAGTTTTTTAAGGAATTCGAAGCACATTCATAAACACCACTAATATTGATAGGTATTTCCATTATTTTGATAACCACCTGTGTATATATATATATATATATATATATATATATATATATATATATATATATATATATATATATATATATATATATATATATATATATATATATATATATATATATATATATATATATATATGCAACGCAACGTGTCTTTCCAGTAGGTTTCCTCTCTCTGCGGTGTCGAAGGAAATGAGAGCTGAGTTTTGGCACAGAGAGGGTGCAATATAATTCAGAAATTATACAGAAATTTGCCTTTTCATTCATCAAAAACTAGAGAAAAATAGAGTCTTTAGACATTCATCCTATATAGCGGCTGCTCACTCTTCTCGTTCTAAGCCCTGGAATGTTCTCAGCACTAGTTCCCATTATGTTCCTCATGCTACTCGTGTGGCTGCGACAGCGACTTCTAGACGTTTGACTGGGCAGATTGCCTCCATGCCCATTTCTATCTTTTTAATATCATCAACTCACCTGTGTGTATTTTATGTTCAGCCGGACAAGATATAACTGCTACGCACATAGACGAATGCCCTGCATCATCTTATTGTAATTGTATTGTAGAAAAATATTGGAGAGCTCGAAGCCTTGTGACCTAATAGTTAACATGCTGGCATTTGATAAATATATATATATATATATATATATATATATATATATAAGAATAAGATGAAAGAGAAAACCAGTAATAGCTCTAAAGCTACATGAAGCCAGGAACATCCAACATGTAAAGATAAGTATGAATACGGTTTTTGACAGCATTTCTTCATCAGCGGTGTCAATACTGTCTAAAAACCAATGGATTGTTTCTGATGAGTATGATCTATTAAATAAACACACGTATATATATATATATACATGTACATATATATATATATATATACATATATATATATGTACATATATATACATATATATATATATATATATATATATATATATATATATATATATATATATATATATATAGATATATTATGTTCCTGTATATATATGTGTGTGTTTGTGTGCGTGTATATATAATGAATGTAAATACATAGGCTTATATTACAATGACTTTTGGGAAGATCTATAATTTTTCTTAATGGTAAATAGACACTGTATTAGATACCTAAAGTAACAAATCTCCGTTTTATGCTGAATAGGAACACGTAATCTACAACCTACTAAGTTGTTAAGCTCACGTTGCAAAGACCTCTGTTAATAGATTTTCCGTTCTAACGGGGGTAAATTAACCTATTCTGGACAGCAAATTATTCTACGACCTAAAATAATGTTATCTCTCAATTTACTCTCGTCCCGAATCCAGGCTATTATGGTCCCTGTTCACGATTGTTTCGCTGGCACATATTTGTAAAGAGAGTTTAGTCGCTGACATGCTCGCGCCGTTGTTCACACATATTTACTGCTTTCCCTGGTACCAGTTCCCACTCTCTGACTGATTATCTTACTGGTTTTTATGGTCAATAAAATCCTGTATATTCTCCGGAAGATATTTCTTCAAGCTTCCTGTAAGCCGTGTTTCATAAACAGAGGGAGAGAAAATATGTATAAAGAGTTATTTTAGCATTTACTGGTTTTTTATAAATAAAAGTTATGTTAAATAAATGGGAAACGGATTTTTCTAGTCTCCAAAGCGGTTACACAAGAAATTAACAAAGAAATCCTTTGCAACTGATTTTATTAAATTTACCTTTCGCATTATACGTATTTGAATACTTTTCAGGAAATGAGCATCCTTTTAATTGAGGCTTAATTTTTTTTTTTCAAATCAGCGTGCCTTGACTCCTTAGGGTCTTAATCAGGCTGATAATTTAAGCACTTGAAACATGTAAATAACGTTGCTGCTGCTGTAATTTTTATTTTTCGTGGGCGAGAAAATATATATATATATATATATATATATGTACATATGTATGTGTGTGTGTGTCAGTCAAAATTTTAACGCATTTTGGAACTTTTCTGTTTAACTGTTTACTGCTTGCACAAGCGATACAGACTGGGTTTTGAGCGCTGCCAAAATTATAACTCGCGACGACGGACGGTTTTAGAGTGTGAAATTTTGCTTTCCGGAGGACCGTTGTGGAGAAACATAATCCTACACTTACACACGGTTCTTATTGAATGCATGTTTTAGTATCAGTTGTATTAGTAGCCGTTAACGTTAGATTTCTGAATGACCGTTTGCAGCGCATATATTTTTTTCATAAAGTTGTAATTTCAGTAACAAATCACAATTGAAAATGACATATTACAGTTACGGAAAATAAAAGGAGGCCAGAAAATTCTGCCCTTAAAAAGAAAATAATTTTGAACTATCGTTATATACATCAGTCAAATATAAATATAAAAATGCTTTTTACTGTGTTGAGTTACAATTTTAAATATATATATATATATATATATATATATATATATATATATATATATATATATATATATATATATATATATATATATATATATATACATATATATATATATATATATATATATATATATAAGAGGGTTTACTCGAGAGAGACCCCTAAAATTCTGTAATAACCCTTGCTAGGGCGAAGAAATGTGAACGAAACAACATACAATAATGCTCCTCAGTAGATGGCTCGTCACATCACAGTTTTCTCGGATGAGGCGTGGTTTCATTTGTCGGGTTATGTTCAATTGCAGAACACCCGTATATGGGACGCTGAAAATCCCTTTGTCGCTCTCCAATTACCGATCTACGATCAAAAAGTTGGCGTGCAGTACTCGATGTGTCAGTTTCTCATCAAAAGATCCATTTTCTTAGACACCGATGTGTACCTGGACATTTCTGAATAGTTCGTGAATTGACTGGAGGATCGTGGGTTGCGGAGGTCACTTTCAGCAAGATGGAGCAAGGTGTCAAACATCGGCAAGGGGCATGGTGGAAATTCAGTCTTTCATCGACAACAGGGTCGTTTCAAAGGGGCTATGACCATCCCGGCCGCTGTATTTGACACCCCCATACTTCGTCCTTTGGGAAAATTCTATGGGAACAAGCCTCGCAGTGTGAAAGATTTGAAGGAAAACATCCAACGTGAAATTGCTGCCCCCCCCCGGAAATCTTTACCAATACGTTCGGGAACATGGAGTGCCGCGTCGAAACGTGTCTGGCAGAAAACTTCTAGTATCGCATGTAATGCAGTCGATTACACATATGTCAAGGTATACAGCGTATTTTAACGTAGGATTACGTTCCTCCATAACGGTCCTCCGGAAAGTAAAATTTCAGACGCTAAAACTGTCCGTCGTCACGAGTTATAATTTTTGCAGCGCGCCAAGCCCAGTCTGTATCGCTTGGGTAAGCAGTAAACAGTTAAACAGAAAAGTACCAAAATGTGTCAAAATTTTGTCATACATACATACATATATATTTATATATATATACGTACATAATACATAGCACATACATACATATATATATATATACAAAAGAGGTAAGCAACGATAAGGGATCCTACGTTAATAACCTGTGAAAATTTCGTTAGAGAAGACTATCTGATTTTTTTTTTATTTATTTATTTTAAGATTGCTTCATCCTAGTGAGAATTATTATAGAAAATTTGGAGTGAAACTCTTTCAAGTGAAACACCTTATAAAATAATGAAAAAAATTCTGATAGTTAAACAATATTAATTCAAACTAAAAACTGCTAACATTGTATTTGTTTTATTTAAAGGCATTGAAATACCTGTGTATTTCACACTTCTTAAAAATTTCTTAAGCATGTATATCACTTATTAGTTGTAGTATATATACGATAATTTTATTAAATAAACTAACACTCTAAATAAAATTCTCATTATTTCAATATAGAGTCTAAATTGATGTTTTAACACTTGTTGAACTGAAAATTTAACTTATAGGAAATGTTGATCTAGTACTATCACAGAAGTCAAAAGTCTTATCAGTAACGTTCTCATCTGGGGCGCATTTAATGATTTATATTTTTCCTCTCCCTTTCTACAGTAGTGGAAACATGCATCATTTCAAAACTGTTACTGTCTCATGCAATACTGTTCAGATACTCATAGAATTTTAGCATTCATGAGACGATCTAGGAAGGTGCAGGATTTTATCGCTCGGGGAACTCAATATTAGGGTAGGTGGCAGAGGAAAAAAAAACACGGAAAAATAAACCCTTGTTGTATTTTACATATCAAATACTAAATCCGGATCCCTTGTAAATGAAATAATGTACAGAAAGCTGAACAGATCAGAGGTCAGCCGTCTGATGGCATAGATGCAAACTGTTCCTCAACACCGAGGTTTATTCTACAAACATATTTCATATTTATCTGCTCTGCTTTGCTTTTGACTCAAACCCATTTTGTGGAAGGGTATTATTTCCGAAGTAAAAATGTAAAATAGCCTAATTCGATTCAGCTGATTGACGTTTGGAAGTGCAGACGGTGAGAAATGAAATTTCGGGTTCTCTAGTTCCATTCCTTAAGTCAGCAAACAATGTTAACAATCACCGCAGAGGTGCCAGTATAAAAGTCATGTTATCTTAAGCAGGATGCATCTAACTTACTTACTTCTCAAACCTTTTACGTTGTCGAAAGCTTAGAAATATTTCTTTCTACTAATGCAATTAAAATCAACGCATTCCTGACATTATCACCAATCCTGCTTTTTTAAAGCTATTATCTCCAAAGCCACAAAAGCTAACTTGTATTATTACAAGCGATGACTCCTTTTTAACTCTCCACAGCTATCGATTGCGGTTTCTCTCGCGAAAAAACTGATAATGCCAAGGCTTCTAATTCACATAATTCTCTGTATTCTCCATTCTTTACTTAGCAACGGTCACCGTATAGTTTTTTATGTGTGTTTTTTTTTTCAAGAAGTGTCATGGCTGATACTCCTTATGGAGTGGGGGGCCGGAGATGTTTTTTCAAGAAGTGTCAGGCAACAGAAATTACGCAAATACTTCAAAATAAATATAATTTATTTGCTAAGAAATAATTTGTATTCTTTCGATAACTCTAAATAAGTACACTAGTTATCAAAAATTAAGGAAAAATCACAAAAAGAGGGATAACACGTTCAAAACTAGGGCAATCTATTTAAATTTTGAATATGTTGTTAAGAAAAAGATGCTGAACAATACTACATTACGCAAAATAGTGGCTGCAGTCGGAATACGTCATTTGAGAGGAGCATAAAAGTGCATGTCTCAGAGCAGGCAACAATCGCTACGAGGCTGAGATTAGACATCTGGAATAGCCAAATTGTTGCAATGACCTCCAAGCATCATTTGAATGAAGAACTGCGATGGCGAACTATTGAGAGACTAGAGGCAGGACAAAGTCAGACAGGAGTGGCCAGATGGCTAAATGTGAGTCCGTCTGCGGTTCATAAACTTTGGCAACAATTTCTAACCACGGATTCGGCATCCAGGAGGTTCAGCCAAGAACGGTCATACGCTACGACGAATGCCGATGACCGATATTTGTCATGCGCACGAAGGAATAGAACCGCAACTCCGTCTGAACAGATCCTCCCTCGCTGCAAGCTCCGGGAGGTTGGTATCAACGTCAACCGTGCGTAGAAGGCTTCACGAAGGTTGTCTTTTTGCAAGGCGACCAGCCATTTGCGTCCCGCTCACGTCATGCCGTAGGCGGGAACGTTTGCAGTGGGCACGTCAACATGTCCACTGGAGGCGTGATAATGGAGGGCTGTTCTCTTTACGGGTGAATCCAGAATTAACTTCCAAACCGATAGTAGGCTTATTTTGATTTGGAGAGAACTTGGAACTCGTTTTCATCCATCACACATCCGTGAAAGAGATGCTGACTGATTAGGCAGTGTCTGTGTTTGGGGTGGTATCTCTATGGGTGGACGCACAGACCTAAATGTCATTCCCCGTGGAAATATGAATGCTCACCCCTATAGAGATGACATCCTTGATGTTTATGTGCGCCCTTTTGCCGGGGCAATAGGTGATGCTTTCGTGCTACAGGACGATAACGCGAGACCGCACAGGGCTCGCATCGTGGATGTTTATCTTGAGCAAGAAACAATTCAGCGCATGGAGTGGTCAGCTCAATTACCGGACCTGAATCCTATCGAGCATGTTCGGTAAGCTTTAGGACGAAGTATAGCTGCGCTCAATCCTCCTCCTAGGACCCTAGCCACGCTTTCAACTGCTTTGCAAGAGCAATGACTCTCACTTCCTACCGAACTCATAGACCGCATAATTGACAGCATCACATATCGCTGTATGTGCTGTATTGCTTCTCGAGGGGATCATACGTCATATTAAAGGTACTTTTCCTACACCAAACTGACACATCTGATTTGTTTATTGTATACATATGCTAGTTTCTATAACACCATAATTGTCTGGCGATTTCTTTTTATGCTATTTTATACCTACCTATGTGTTGTATAATGTGTATAAGTTTCATTAAATTCTACTTTCATTAATTATTTTTGAGTAATCGCTATTGTGACTTTTCCCTAATTTTTGATAACCAGTGTAGAAATTTGTTTGCTTCTTTGACAGCGCGTTATTACGACATTTTCTATGTGGGTAGTAATTGTTATAGCGATTTTTCTTTGCATGAAAGAATCTTTTAAAAGATCCTTCACGTTTATGCACCATCCTATAATTTATTCACATGATGTTGCATTCTGCTTCATAATGAAGGAGAGGTTTCTCTAATGTGAGAGGCAGCTATCAAATTAATCGAAAGGGAGTACATATTAAGACATCTATTTACCACGGTGAGGCTATTGTTACGAATTTTACGAGTCTATGGTAATTTAGACAAATGTGACAGTTATCGCCAAATTGGCGATGGATTTGATGACTTATTTTGGTCACTAAATTTTGGCAATATGGCGCCAAATGGTCGCCAACCTTCTAGACCTTTCTAAAAGCTTCTATATCTAGCTGGACAACCGATAGGGTTCGCTTTGGAAGTCTATAAATATATCTGACATTGGCATTGGAACTCAGTGTTCTTTTCTGCTGATGATAGAATGTATTGAAAGTGCGTTAGGCGTGTATTGTTTTGAAGACTGTTATCCTGACTTGCATTTTTAGAGTTTTCTGTAGTATAGAATACAGTTGTTACGTGTTTTCTGCTTGAATTTGTGTATGAGCCTGAAAAATTTACAGAATAATAAATTTCATTTTGTGTGAACGTTATGAAGAGATTTTATTCAATCCTATCGAACCAAGGAAAATGGAACACTATTAAAGGGGCAAGGGACCTGAAGCCTCATTTTTTTAATTTTCAATTTTGAAATCTATATACAGAATGAGAATAACTAACAGTCATTTCTACTACTATTAAAGATCCTTAGAATTCAAAACACGGATATTTTGGCAGAGTAATCCCTGTTTAAAAATTTTTAAAAATTCAAAAATGCCGACACTTTTCAACATGCTCCATGTGCATTCCATACCATTTAAAAACTTTAAGTTTTTCGATTTAAGTTTACCATAAATATATAAACACAATTGTTCTTTGGCCTTTTTTGTGAGAACCGAAAGTCTTAAGGAATTTTGTGTACATCTGTGTTATTTTTGGGGGGTTTTGCATGTTTTTCTGTATTTCATTTTCTATAAATTGGAAAACTATCTATTATTTCAAAGAATTATGCTCAATTTAATGACGAACACTTCAAGAAAGAATCCGGAGTGATTTGGAAGAAATCAGAAGGAAATTAATGCACATGGAAAATTTTGAAAAATTCTAGCATTTTTGTAGAACATTTTGGAAAAACCAAGACTTATTCTTCCACAAAATACTTATTTGTGAATTCTAAGGGACTTCAATAGAGTAAAAAAGAATATCAATTATACTCATGTGGTATATACAGTAAAATGTTGAAAATTTAACAGAGCTATTTATCAGTTGTTAGCTTCTGTCGTGAATCATTTGAAGGGATCTTTCGTCCACAGAACGGGAAAATGCGAAGGTCAAAAGCTAAACAAAAACTTTTTACGAAATTGAAATGAGATGATTGAATATTTTCGTATTCAAAACGGCACTTTTCTCTTTAATTCTATATCGCGCTTATCCGTTTGTAAGTAGCATTTAAGAGGAGGCAAGATTTAGTGATCATTAAAGCAGGAGAGAAGGTGAAAAAAAGAGTAATTGTTTGGTATTATTCTCTACTTGATAGCAATTGATTGAAGATACGGTAAACATTAACGAAGAAACTAAAAGTTAGGATTAAATGCTAGTTATATGGAAAAGGGATGCCATTCTTCATTAAGAACGATCAAAACGTGTATAAAGGTAAAAATGTGTGTGTTAAAAATGGGCAAGGCGCCTGAGCTAGCTAAAAAATTATGAATGTGCTAAATAGTGGCCCAAGCAGCCAAACAAAGGACTAGATTCTAGTTGCGCCGACTATGAAAGAAGCGTACATTAAAAGCAAACAACACAACCACTCGGGGTTCTTACATCACTATCTCGCTGCAGTCATAAAATAATAAAATAAAAGTAACAAAAATACACTGAAGAGCCAGAAAAAATAATGTTACACCTGCCAAATATCGTGTAGGGCCCCCACAAATGCGCAAAAGTGTCGGAACACGAATTGACCATGGACTCGACTAATGTCTGGAGGTATCTTGGAGGCAATTCACACCATGAATCCTGCAGGGCAGTCCACAAATCCGTTGGAGTGCGAGCGGTGGAGATCTCTTCTGAACAGCAAGTTGCAAGGCATCCCATATATCCTCAATAATGTTAATGTCGGGGGATTTATGTGGACAATGGAAGTGTCGAAAGTCAGAAGAGTGATCCTGGAGCCACTCGGTAGCAACTCTCGACGGGGAGGTTGTCTCATTATCCTGATAGAATTGTCCAAGTCCGTCGGAATGCACAGTGGACATGAATGGGTGCAAATGATCGGACAGTATTCTTATGTATCAGTCACCTGTCAGAGTCGTCTCTAGATATATCAGGGGTCCCATATCATGCCACCTGCACACGATCCATACCATCACAGATGCTTCCCCAGCTTGAACTATCCTCGGTTGGCATGTACGATCCATAGATTCATGAGGTTATCTTCATACCCTTACACGTCCATCTGCCCGATGCAATTGAAAACGAGACTCGTCAGACCAGACAAAGAGTTTCCAGTCATCAACAGTCCAATAGAGGTATTGGCGGGCCCAGGTGAGGCGTAAATCTTTGAGCCGTGCAGTCAACAATGGTACACGAGTGGGCCTGTCTCCGAAAGCCCATATCAATGACGATCCGTTGAACAGTTCTCACACTAACACTTGTTGGTACAATTGTTGATGCCCCAGCATTGAAATCCGCTGCAATTTGAGGAAGTGTTGTACGTCTATCTCGTTTGAGGATTCTTGTCAGTCGACAACGGTACCGTTCATTCAATTTTTTTTTGCCGCACCGCTGCTGGAGATTTTATTTTTTACCGGATACCTGATATTCACGGTACACACGTAAAATGGTCGTGCGCGAAAATCCAAATTGAATCGCTACCTCGGAGATGCTATGTCCCATCTCTCGTGCGCCGGCTTTGACGCAAGGTTCAAAGTCACATAAATCGTGATAACCTGTCATTCTAGCAGTAGGAACCGATTTAATAGCTCCGCCACACACCTGTTGTCTTATATAGGCGCTGCCGACCACATCGCGTTGCATGGATTGGTTGCATATCTCCGTTATTTGTATACGCATGCCTGTACCAGTTGTTTTTGGCACTTCATCTGTATGATAACTAACATATACCTAACCGCTGAATTTAACTTTTGTTTTCCCAAACCTTGTTAAAATAAGTTCTATACGGGCTGAGAACCACTGCACTATAATCTACAAAGTGTAGCATTTTTTCCCCTTAAGTGGAATATGTTTTGAAGAGCACTCCTTTGAAATCAGTCACGTAAATGAAAAAGTGAACAACAAAAATCTCAGGGCCGTTGATATTTGATGATCTAAATCACGATTTTGTCCAATGGAAGAAACAAAATGAAGCGCTGTGTGATTTAGGTCATGAGAACGATGAAAGGAAAAAGGACTGAAAACGCAACAGATAAAATCTGACATAAGTTGCAGCATAATTCATGCTATTTAACAGACCCACCTCGTAAAATTTTTATACAAAGCCTGGAAGTTATGTCAAAATTCTGCTCCAGTATATATCCACAAAAATTCTGTTTGGTGCTGAAAGCTTAATTCTTAATAAGTTAAACAACATTTGTTCAAATACAAAATAAACAATTTTATTGATTTTTTATTTACAAAATACATTCGTCGGAATGCAATCAGCATCTCCATGCTGACAGATGTACCGTCACAGTCCTATACAGAGGAACAAATCTTCCATCATCTAACTTAATGTGACAAAATTCGAACTTCGATAAACAATCCTTAAGGTGTAATCATGCAAAGAGAGGTAAAATATGTACATAATACAATGAATATTTGTATAAGTATATATATATATCTTCATTTATTTATTCATCTGAATTTGTTGGAGGGCACCTAGCGTAGAGCAAGGTGGGCTTTAACATTTTGTGATATCTCATCGCAATTGCATGTACTTATTACACTAAAAATTCACGTAGCACAAATACATGAATACATTTTCAAACATGAAAATAAGGTACATAACATTTATTTACACATTTTACTCTAAAAACCAGTTATCTAAATACAAATAATGCACTTGAAGTACGTGTGTTAGAATAATTTTTAAAGTCATGAAAGTTAGGATAATCTGCAATGTTATCTTACTTGAAAATTCATAGACATTATGTAATTCTTAAAATTAGGTCCTTACAACCGTATATAGAATCCCATAATATTTAAAATTAATAGTTTTATCTTCATCCAAAAATTAGTTTACAGCACATTTCCTTGGGACAAATGTGATAATATTATTTCTCATTCTGTAATATTTTTATATATTTTTTAACTTACAATGCTATGCAATGCATTAAGGTTTTCTGAAAACATAGAAAGGAAAGAGTGATACATTTCAAAAAGAGAAGTTTTGAAACTCATTCTTAGTATAAAACATGTAAAAAATTGTACATAAAAAAGTAACAACTTTTTCATGGGATTTATTTTAATGTTTTCAGGAATCCTTCCGTCAGTTGTTGCATGATAAATACATTCAACGTAACTTCTGCAAACTAACTCCTTGAACATATTAGCTGCATGGAAATAGAGAGAAAATAATCTATTCGGCATACGGTACAAATTATATTGAATGCAGTAGATATTTTTGTTTATCTTCTTATTTAAACCAAAACGAAGGAAATTAATGTAATAAATTCCAAACTACAGAACAAAACTACATGTTGTTCTCTATACCTGTTATGTTTAATGCAGACCGGAAAGGAAAAAATTGCTTTAGAGAAGCAAATATAGCAAAAATTAAATATTCCAACCGGACTAGATAATTATAGGAAGAATGTAGACAAAAATAAACAGAAATCAAGCACTCAGGGCTCCACGCCCCATAAGGCAAGTTTCTGTAGTAGTGCCGGAACTAAACCAGAAATCGAGGTAACCGACTGGTCTCGTCATCAGGGAGCATAACCAAATCAGTTACTTCAAGGGGAACTTTCTGAATAGGATTCAGGTCTAACAAAAAGGCATCCCAAGGCCCCGAGATCCCCATTGAAACAGATAGTCAAAATAAATTAAAAAATACGGACAACTTGCACTTAGGGCTCAACGCACCATATATGCAGGCCTTGGGATGTCTTTTGGTTAGACCTGCATCCTATTCAGAAAGTTCCCATTGAGGTAACTGATTTGGTTAGGCTCCCTCATGACGAGACCAGTCGGTTACCTCGATTTCTGGTTTAGTTCCGGCACTACTACAGAATCTTACCTTATGGTGCGTAGAGCCTTGAGTGCTTGATTTCTATTTATTTTTGTCTACATTCTTCCTATAATTATCTAGCTCTGTTGGAATATGTAATTTTTGTTATATCTGTCCGTTTTCAATATGAGAATTTGCTGCAACCGCGCAATTTTTTATTGAAAAGTTAAAAGTTTTCAACGCTAGGGTAGGTTTTCAGTTAATTTGTTCAGTTAATTTGTTTGTAATTTTTTTTTGTTTGTGTTGAATTATTTACATTATTATACTTTAGAAAAGCAAAGTATTATTAATAAGCAAATGTTTGTCCAAAGTTATAAAAATGAGCTTAACTATCTTCAGTTCGCATGGATAGATACGTTTATGAGGAATGCAGCAAACATGAATCATCATAAACTTGAAATGATAAAAGAAATTAATAAGATAATGGAGCTTAATCAGTAAATAACAATATTATAAAAATGCCTTTTATGTCAACAAAACTTCCCCCCGATTTCCATTAATGCCTGAAATCGGGTCCTTCAAACACTCTTCGTTTTCTCTTAAAACCTTTTACATTTAATTAACATCCATTGTTGTCCAATCGCAAAGTTAAAAAAAAAAGACTCCAATTCCATTCCTAAAATAAATATTTGTCAGAATCATTCCTAGTAAATAGTTTACAAATGTAAACCAGAGGGATATTTTTTTCTTCTGACATAGATTACATAGCCGATTCTTGAAATTCGAGTATTTTTAAGTTGATAATCAAACATTCTAACACACATAGGCTTTTATTTTGTAAGACAAAATGTATGTGGGGAAGCACTGTAAACAAGAGTATACCATCCATCAGTCAACACTTAACAACAAGCAATGCTCGACTAAGGGGACAAGAGAACCTTGAAACTCGTTTTTTAAAGTTTCAATGTTTTACTCAATATACCACATGAATATAATTAATATTCTTTCTTACTGCACTGAATTCACTTGGAATTCAAAAATAAGTATTTTGAGGTCGAAAAAGATTTGTTTTTCAAAAAATTCTTCAGAAATGTAAGTTTTTCAAAATTCTCCATGAGTATTCATTTTTTTCTGATTTCTTCAAAATCCCTCAGAGTTGTTAATGGAAGTGTTTGCCATAAATCTGTGCATATTTCTTTCAAACCTCAAATACTTTACAAACTTATGGACCATGAAATGAAGTAAAAGCATACTAAAACATAAAAAATAACAGGAAGAATAAGGAAAAAAAAGGATATTTGATACTTTAGACTTGTACCAGAACAAAATCAATGCATAATTATGTTTATAGACATAGGGTAAACTTATCTCTAAAACCTCTTAACCGGTTTGTCCATACAGCATACGGGCATCGATATTCTCTCCTTTCCTCTTTTTGTTTGCACGTGTTTTTAGTTTGTAAAGACTAATACTAATACAAAACCTAGTACAAATATTTTTAACAGATATCGTAGCTTGTCCATTTCATTTAAACTTGTAAGGTATACACAAGATTCGATTCACAAGAATCGAACTTTTGAGTGAATGAATTAAAGAAGCTGCTTGGGATATGCTAATTTCGGCATACGCGCTTAGTATAAATACCAAGCAGCGTCATTAATAGAAAAAAGGTGGTTAGGGTTGAAGAAGGTTGTTAAAGTTGACAGATAAGCGATAGGGAGCTACGAGGTATGCAGCTCCAGTACTATCCTGAGCTAGTGCTTAGGGGGCCCGAAGTTTACGTGGCAGTACTGCTGGTTTGACTTACTGTTCGTGAGTATTGAAAAATATATTGTTCTTGAAAGCTGCATATATATATTCCGTACAAGTAGTACGTATGCTTATTGCTGTAAAAGCAAATTCTATATGTGCAACGAATTCAATAAACATTGTTTCATGTATAAACTGTGTTTGCATCAAATTCATTTAGAGGGCCACTTCAAATTATATACACCCAAGTCTGGGTAGAAGTGAGCTTATATTCTCTATAAACTCTTTTAACCCGGTGTTTCTTTATTAAACAGAAGCGATGGAATTTTTACTTTGTGGAATATTTGTTCTACTGCTTGAAACGCTTGTGAATTCAATCCACTATATTTTTTTTAATTATGGATGAAATAAACGACGAAAATACTTTCCTCTTAGATTATGGACTTAATTCTGATTCAGATTCGGAACTGTCTTCTAATAATCTGGATTATTCTTCAGATCATTATCTGTGCCCTGATTGTAACGTATGACATTGTATTACACCATGCTTCAAATTGTACCACACAAAAAAGACCATTGAACAATTTGCAAAAGTGTAAA
The DNA here is from genome assembly GCA_907164885.2 of Dolomedes plantarius. Lineage (NCBI taxonomy): Eukaryota > Metazoa > Arthropoda > Arachnida > Araneae > Dolomedidae > Dolomedes > Dolomedes plantarius. The sequence continues at coordinate 175,284,689 of OU015492.1, forward strand.
CTTCAAATTTTAAAGTAAGTATGAAGGAAATTTTTGTAAGATCTGTTAAACATTCTTCAATGCATGCTGAGTTTTCTTGCAAAAAGCAAACATTGAAGGGGGTTTTCTCTTGCAAAAAGCAAACATTTAAGGGTTTCTGTAATTTGAAATAAAAATAGTGTAAAAGCGTTAAATGTGAAATTTAATAAAAATTTCTTTCGTTTTCTTATTCTATTAAGTATGGTGTTAAATTATAGACAACAAAAAATATGCCTTTTTTGGCAACATTTTTAGTAAAAAAATTGACCAGTTAAGGGGTTAAAAATTTAGGTTTTTTTAAATGATATAGAATGCGCATGGAGCAATTTGAATAATGCTAGGATTTTTGAAAAGCATTTTGAAAAACAGGCTCTGTTCTACTAAAAAGGTCTTGTTTTGAATTCTAAGGGTCTTCAATATAGTAAAAAAGAATATTATGTATTCTCATTCTGTATATAGACATAAAAATTTAGAATAAAATAAATTGAGGTTGAAAGTCCTTTATCCCCTTAAGAACATCCAAACATACACATACGCAAAATACAGTGCTCGTATAAAATATGCTTTATATTTATAATTGAAGAAATACCTAGTCCTGTTAAAGCCTACCTCGATTGTATCACTCTAACCGTAAATTATGTGCATTGATTCGTTCAACTTTACACAGTAAACGGTGTCCGTAAAGAGGACACCTGAAATTTTACCATGTAGTAGAGATACACATCTAAGGCAACTCTAAGTGAAACACGTGTACAACACCTAAAAAAAATTAAGTGCAAAATAACAAGTTTCAAGTATTATTGAATATTTCTACTGCTTGCTGACATACTGCAGTTACAAATTAGGATGTCTCTTTGAAATAATTTATTACAAAGGAATTATTTATCAAATCTTAGTAAATAATTTTGAAAGCATCATATATATATATATATATATTTTCTTTTTTCTGTTCTGTTTTTCATAATCATGAGCATAATAAAAGTAACAAGTTCATGAAAAATTTACAAAACTTTCAGTAGATTTCTGGTTAATTACTGTACAACATCAAGCGTTAGTTAACATAAAGTATTTTTGTACTGAAAACATTATTTAAATTATTGCTTTGTTTTGGTTTAAGTACTTCGGTACTCAATTCTTTAAAACAAAAACTGGGTAGTTAACCTGAACATTACGTATTAAATATTTAAAAAAGTTTTGAGCGTAGCATATTTTGCGGTCTTATGAGAAAAAGCCATCAACAATCATAAAATTTGGAACAAAGCAGTCTTCTATAGTAGCTTTTTGAATACTATTGGTTAGAAAAATCTTGCATTTGCTGAAATTAGAAAGGTGTTTTAACTAGAGCATCTTGGCGAACTTCGTTTAAGTAATTATAAGTCCCAAATTGAAGAGTTTAAAGCAACAATGAAAAATAATTCTAAACATTTAATAAATTTGCCTGGCAAAATAATTAAACGTTCAAATATCCCTATATATCTCCTTCGCTTTAAAAAAATCTGATAAATGTCTTATTAAAAAAATTATTTATCTCGCTTTGATTAACTAAATTTAATAACATATCCAGCAAAGTTTCAAAACTTGTTTCTGATGCAAAAACTAGTTTGCAAGAATTAATTCAAAAACCTTTGCATAAGTATTTCAGTGACAACTCTCAAAGCAATCCTTTTTATTAAGTAAAATTTTGAGTAGTACATTTTTTAAAGCAAACAGATTTTTTTAACTTTTATCGCTAATTTTAAAACCAAATGAAGTATATGAAATATAATTTTCATGAGCTTTCAAAACTAAAAGATTTTTTCAACTCATTTATTATAATTATTTATTTCCCACAAAATAGGAGAGTTGAACTCGAGCTTGGAATGCATAGAACTTATTCGTGACAAAGATCATTAAATTTAAAATACCTGTTTTTAAGAACTGTAGTGAAAATCTCTAGATTTGTAATCATGTGTATGTAAAAAATTCATATTATCTCGAAAAATTTGAAAAATTCAGCAGTGTTCCAGATAGTTATAAATCTTTATATATCTCGACTTTGAGATTTTATGATCATTTATTTTTCCATATTTTTAAATTTGTAATTGAACATTACATATTTAAACATTAAATATTTTCATTTTAACTGATTTGTTTTACTCAGAAGCCCGAATTAGTTTTCATTAGGCATACAGTATATGTAATGTAGAAAATTAATAAAAAGCAATATAGGGGGACATATGGGGAACATATACAGAGTTTATGGGATCAACAGTGAAAAATTGGAAACATACTTCAACTCATTGATAAAACTTCATTAAAAAAGCGACAAGCACTAAAAATTAAGAAAAAATGGAATTAAAATTTTTAACAGCACAATTTCATCTTGAAAACTTTTAAGTGTTTCATAACCGTTACTAGCGAAAAACACAGATTTTTCGAAATTCACAGGCAAGCAAATAAATTACGTTTAAATTTATTAAATATAAGATACATGAAACATTCAATATATTTTTTCGTATTTCTATCTAGTGCTAAGATTGCCCTTCTTATTTTCGATACATAAAATGCATAGAGTCATGAATACAAAAAAAAATTAATCTAAACGCATTAACTTCATATTTAAAGTTTGCAACACGTAAAATGACACATTTGATTTTTTTAAAGATCAATATTTAAAGAAATATATAGATTATATTCACAAGTTTAAAATTATTATGAAATGTTTAAAGTTTGAATGATTAATATTTTAAAAGTTTCAAACCAAAAAAAAATAGTATTTGATTTCAAATCTTGAACTTTCTCCACTATATTACGAAGGGGTATTGGAAAGTAAGTTTTCTGATCTCATTTTGACAGATCAAAATTCACGGTATGTGAAGATTGAAATTATTTCCAAATTCAGTCAATATTTTTGCAACTGTCGTTGAATGAAAAGAATTACAAACGCATCCATTTTGCAAATGATAATTTCCTTAATTTGATGTTAAAAGTAAAGCAAATCAAAGAGTTATTTATTACGAGCGAATGACTTCGTGAGGGCTAAATTTCATTGCTAGAGATTTTGAGGCATGAAATTCGTAATACTGAGAATCTATCTGCAAAGGTCTATTTACATGGGTATATTTCATGCACATATATGGATTACACAAAATGTTAATCATAAACACTTGAAAAGTCACGGTGATACATCAATTCAGCTCAGTAAACATTTCAAATGCTCTCAATAGAAATTGCTTAATATTCCTACATAATTTTTTTCTTAATAGTGCTTAATGTTTCTAATATTAGTGCTCCATTAACTAACAAACACTGTGCACAAAGTAAAAGGATATAAAATGTAGAGTAACTAAGACAAGTGTAACCAAGAAAACAGGTAGTTACTTAAGAAGATAACCAGGCAAAAATAAAATACAAAACCGATTTTATATTATCCTTATTTTTACTCTAAATCTCTAAGACTTTTAGAACATTAATTTTCTTTTCACTCTGATTTTGCTCAAACTTATTATGAATTTTTATTATATGATATTTTTGATTTTTCTCAGGTTTTCTATCTAAGGGGCGCATATCATAAATATGCTTAGTCTTCCAATTTTTTTAAATGGCAAATATATACCTTAAATTTGTCATGTTAATCCCTTAAATATTATACTTTCTGAATATTTCTGTCAAGAAATTCTTATTTTACTTCTGTGAAAATTTTCCAAATTTTGAATTTAAAACAAATGTTAATCCCCTTCATATTTTGTCACGCAATTTTATAAAACTTGTAGGATTTTTAAAATTCATAAAACAATGTAGTATTGGAAATTATAATGCCTGTTACTATCTATGCAGGCGCCCAATCTCAGTATGACCTTTGGCCGGTTTTTTTTTCTTTCCAGCTCCAAATAAAAAAACATTCATTGGTATACTCTCATATGTCACATTTTTTTAGAATAAAACTTTAAAGAGCCATTCAAACTTATCTAAGGTCAAGAGATAAGCTATGTACAAGTTACTGCTTATAAGAAATAGTGTTTGAGAGGCATGCCAAGGGAGTTCAAAGTAGACAGATTAAAGTTCTGTGATCATGTTCTTAGGTATCCTTAGATGTCCATTTCTTGTCTACAAACCCTTCTGAAAATTTTTAAACTTTGCATGAGCACTTGGACCGTGTAAAAAGTTTTAACTTCGGAAATGGGGGACTTCCAAATTCTGTACTCAAATGATCTATTGAAGCCCAAACTTGGGATGAAAAATTAAAGATTTTTAGGGTTCTTTAAGTTTCAGCTGCCCATAGGGAAATTTAAGAAACATTCTAGAAATCCCTTGGATCTCAAATTCGGGAATAATTCATTTTCGAATTTATAATTAATGTACTAACATCAGGTGACGTTCCAGCGCAACAAATTTTTTTGTTTGATTCAACAGATAAATGAAATTTCTTTTTGCAGATAAGCTTTAAAATATATATTCATTTAAATGAGAAAAGTGTCAAAGCAAAAAAAATGATTAAATTTCCTGAAACACATCTTTGAGTGTAAACTTTTTGATAGAATGATTATTTCGAAAATACTTTGAATTACGAAGCAATTAACTTTAAAAAATATGTGCACAATCTAACTTAATTCATTTGCATCGACGCTTATCAGACTAGAAATTTACTTTCAGCGTACCCCTTGTATAATATGGTTTTCTAAAATTAGATATTCCATTGATAAATATTCTGAGATTATCTAAAAATTTTATGACTTATTTTAGTCGTACGTAGTTTAAACTATTTATACAGTAGTTAATACTAAATACAGCAATTAGATCTAGAAAATACATTTTATTCGAAGTCAAAATACATGTAACATGAAACATTTTACAAGTCGGCTTGGAAGCTAATAGTCCATATTAAGTTAAATATTAAAAAGATATGCAAAGTAAGAATATGAAATTGTTTGTAAAAAATGATGCATGAAATACATACAATAAAATGGTATATTTTATTTTATTTTTAATTGTATGTTTTATATAATATATTTTTCGAGAGTTACTTTTCGAAACTGAATTTTTAAATCCCCTTGTCTAACTGTTTTGTACAACGAGCACGAATATACAGCATTATAACTTATATTTAATTTTGTTGAATTATTTTATATACATCAATTTTCTTCCCCAGAAAATGTCAGTACACACAAGAGAATACTACTTTTTGCATTCACTTTTTTCAACTGAGATTATTGTTGTGTTATTTATAATAAATAAAACAATGACTCTCAACACAGTGGAAGACAAAGGGATCAAAGAAGTCTTACAACTTGAGGTGCAATATGGAAAAGAACAGTAAAAAAAGACAATCCTCTAACCAGATCCAAGTCTTGGTGATCACATGATACACCACTTAGTACAAGTTATTCAGAGAGGCTTATTCGAAACGTGATATATTCTTGTAAGAACAATTTAATCCATTTATGACAGAATTTTAAATTCAAACAACATAGATAGGACTGTTTAATACCGCTAAAAGTACATTCAAAGTTTGTAATTCTTTATTTTTATTTTTTTTAAAAACTTTAATTAACTAAATTAGTTCTAGTTTACATAAAAACATTTATAATTTTCCAAAATACGGCAAACAAAAATTCAAGTACTTAATTTTTGCATATCATGTGTTCGTAAATACATTACATTCAGACAGTTACTGAAAATATATAAAACAGATATTGATAAAACATCATGCGGTTATTGATAAAATACAACCAAATACTGCAACATCCATTAAAATATTTTAGAAATGCATATAAAGGCACTTTAAATGAAAATCAGTTACATAAATTCATTAGCTTCGAAGCCACTTTTTGACACTCACAGGTTTAAACCTCATCTTAGAAATTACAGCGAGGTTCATAATAATTACAATATGTCATCTAAAAATTTCTGAATTTGATTGTAAAATCTAAATCTAAAATATTTTAAATATATAAATAAAAACTTCACTAAACTGTATATATAACTATATTAGATTTTATGAGATATGCCAAAGACAGGAATCTTAATATACACTTCATCCTAAATCTTATTAATCTATATTTATCATTTTACGCTTTCATCTAAATTTTTCTTACTTAGTAAAAAGTTCCGCTCTCATAACTTGTCATTTCGTGAACATATATTTAGACTGGAGTCAAAGTATGAATTACCTCTGAGAGTCAAACTTCTGAAATTAAGCGAATATTCAGCTTTTTATTGGAAAATTATAGTTTAAAACGCATCTCTAAAGTGGCCAAACTTATAAAAAGCTTAATATATTACTTAATGGCTGCAAATCAATACACAAAAATGTACGATTTAATTTCATTAAAAATATGATTAACAGTATACATTTCATAACAACTTATATCTACTCACTCATAATTGCAATTAATTTCTTTATAGTCAGCTATGTTCACAATAGAAAGATTGATGATTATACGTTAACACTTCCACAAATAAATAATACCACTCATCATTTTTAGATAAATCAATAAATTTTGACAACAAATAAAGCTTCACAAAAAAAACTTGTTTAATCCTCGTCCGTTAAACAATTTTTCTTTCATACAATTTAATATGAGCGTTACATAGAAACTGTGCTTAAAATATTCAACAATTTGCATCTTTCTTTCAAAACTGAGGCAGTATAAAAAAAATCCACATATAGTAATGAATACATAATCAGCGATTTAAGCACAAAATTAATAGAGAATTTTTGAACAATTTTCAAAACCATTAAAACTGGTTAAAACTACGTATTTTGTGAAAAACATTTTAGTAAAACATAAATTAATAATACTTTGACAATATTTCACTACTTTCCCTACAATATCACATTTACTGTTCATAAACAGAGAGACTTTTTTCCAGTTTTCTCTTCACCCTGAGTTTTTACTGTTACCACTATCATCACAAATTTCTGAATTTAAACTTTTTGAAGCTCTAGAGAGAAATTCAAAAATGTACAATTCAGTATAAATTTTCAAATTTGTATAAATATATTTGCATATTCATCACACACTCAAATTTTTATGAAACACAACGAATTTTGATTCTATAAAAATTCAAAAATTTAAATAGACTACAAGGTATAAAATTTTGCATCCAAAACTATTGAAATTTGATTTCTTCTAGCTGCATATATTTTAAAGCATTGCTCCATTGATAAAATCTAAGGAACTATATCACCAATCAATCTTATGTTTTATACAATGGGATATGTTTCTTTTTCGTAGAACTCCATTTGAAAAAAAAATAAGAGTTCTCAAACTCAGTTATTATAGTGCTCAAATATTCTTATTATCATGATTTTCAGTTTGATATTTTGTGCTAGATTAGTTACAAATTGTTTAACTACTTGTGTAATTATTTGATGACTGAAATACGTGATTGTAGATTTACAACTTGTTGTTTTCGTGGATCACTTTTTGAGAATAATGCCAAACACAAAATCACATTCACATGCTAATTCGTATAAAAAGAAAATATTTGATGACAATGGTTCACACTTCATAAATTAATGTATAAAGTCCACATTTGACCTTTCAATAGAATACCTGTCCATTGTTTCAAATTCTTATAATAATAACCAACATCAGTATGATTTGAATCCCACTTACGTGTAAGTTAATTACAAGAAAAATGCTTCATAAACTCTGTAGCAATCTGTAAAAGGGATGATTTTAATGACGCTCGAATGTTCTCACAAAACATTTCTGAAGCTAAAAATTTGAAAGCATTCATGATTTTGTCATTGTTATAGTATCATAAATGTAAATGTCTGCTATTGTTGTGATTGTACATCGTATATTAATACTTTTTATAGTTATTATATAATAGATAGATATCTAGAAAGTTTTAATGCAAATTGGGGGAGGAATCCCTCTGCACTCATAACTGTTTTCCTTTACGGCCTTGTGCATATTTTTTTTCAGATTTCTGAAAACATCTAAATCAATTTGAAATCTATTTCATAAAATAAATTTATCAAACAAATCATCTATTTTTATTTTTACCGCCAAAAGACCCAAAATGTGTTATGAAAACAATTATGGAGTGTTGCATTGCATATAGAAATTAGCCTTACTTTAAATAGCAAGTTTTCCACTGTTTCGTTTTATAAGGTGCTGACAATTTTTCGCGTACCTTTTAGTCGATTTAACATTCGGGCAAAAAATCTCTTATTGCCATAATTTGCTCCCCATCACATAAATATTACACTTAAAATTCAAATCAATTCATTCAGATTATTATCTTATATTTTTCTTAGGGAAAAATACCTCATATCCTTTAACTGAGTTCATATTTGAGCTCTTCTAGACTATAGAAAAAAAATCAGTTTGCTTGAAAATTAAAACTGCTTTTATGGCTTTACAGATATGACAATGAGTTTTATTCTTATAAAAAGCAGCATCTGCGAGAAAAGCAGACAGGAATCTGCAAGATGGGCTTTTTTACTGTGTGACCTTCTAGCACATTGTACTATTTGTATTCCCCTCAATGCGTCTAACTGTTCCCTATTATATATGAATATATATAACACCAGCTCCCTATTGATTTAATTCTTGTTTTCCTACACAGATATGCACTCTAGTTTTTATCGTTTTCCTGGCCACCTGCGTCCATCCTTTTTCCAATCATCATGCATTTAGATTTTGGTGTTGCCATAGAACATAGCCTGTAGACATATCTCAACATAAAAAAAAATTTTCGATTTAACTCAAAAATAGTATAAAATCATACTCAGTTGAAAAACTCTAAAAATCAATCGTTTTTCGGAGAATATTGTTGACCTGTATTACGTCGGTAGCGTCTGATATGAACGTTCAAAAGTCAGACTTTTGTTTAGACATTCAAGCAAAATAATATTAATATAAGCCATTCAAGCAAAATAAGATTAATACAAGCCATTCAAGGAAATAAATTTTAATAACTTTGGAAAATATTCAAATGGCTTTTAACATCAGTTAAGAACATTGGAAGTGAAAGTTTGTCAGAAAAATTGCAAACTCTAATATGACTAAAAAGATTTTTCGCATATGATTGCAATATTCGCAAATCATAAATTTGTTAAAAGCTTAATTAGTTAAGGCTTTTGCGGATTTTTACATTTTTTCCGTTTTAATGTTTATGTACATGTTTTGTTTTTTCCTTATTTTTGTGTATTGAGTTGTGTGTTTTTATAAGTTTTGTTTTAATCAACTTACTTTTCAAAGCTATTTTGTGTCAATGAGGGGCATGAAGTGCAATTAGAGGGATTGAGTTTGAAATATTGAAAGAAAATCATGAGAATTTCCCACTACGAATATACAAAACAACCACTTAACAAATTTTTCTATTCACAGTTTTCAATTTTTAACCTCTTTCATCATTACATTCATTATATACATTTCATTTCAAACTCTAACACGCTTATTACATTTCATGACACTCATTAATAGTGAATAACTTTAAAAAGTAAGTTGTCGAAAACAAAATGAAATAAAAATAGCACAAAAATAAATAAGCAAAAATGAGGAAAAAACAAAATATGCACACATACATTAAAAGCGATGAAACTATAAAAAACATGAAACCTTGACATTAATCACTAGATTAAGCTCTATAGAAAATTCATTTTTGAGAATAATTCAGATATGTATGAATAAAGACTCTCTATTTTTAATCTATATATATAAAACAGCTCCGTAACTGACTGACTGACTGACATACAACGCACAGAAAACCGCTAGACCTAAAGGTTTGAAATTTTGCATGGCGACTCTTTTTATAGTGTAAGGGTGCACTAAGAAAGATTTTTGAAAAATTCTTCTTAGATTTTTTAAATAAAATTTTTAACCTATTTTTGTAACTTTTTTTTAAGTTTGCATTTAAAATAATAGTCTGAGGGTCATAGAATTTATTTCACGAGAAAGATCATAAAAATTCCGTCAAAATGAAATCTTTTTCGAATTTTTACCTCCATTTTCTGTTTTTTAGTGAAATTTTAAAGATTAATTTTTAGAATTTAATTTATTAAATGCTGATCACGTGGTTCCTTTTCTTTTTGTAATACTTAAAACTAATTTTGTGTCACGTGCATAACAACGAAGTAGACAAAAAAAAATTTCTTCTTGCTAATGTGGCAAACGATTGGACATTATCCAAAAAAATACAGTAAAAGAAAAGTTCCTCAAACTGCACTATATTAACTGTACTATATTCTTTAGTATGTTCTATTACATTTAATTTGAATATTTTCTTCTACATCATTTTGTCTATAAAAATATCCGTTAGGATTTTTTTATAAATATATATTTTTTTGGCATTAATTGCATACATTGACCGTTGTATTTAATTTGAATGCACTCCGTAGCGAAGTACGAGTATTCAGCTACTTTAAAATACAGTTTGGAGCTTTTCTTTCGACCTTTCACGCCCATTGTTTTTGACTCAAAAAGATTAGTAGTTTCCCCAGTATCACTGGAATTCAAATAAATTCCCGGAAATTTAAAGCTGCCAACACAAAATATCTCTCCTTTTCCATACGCCTTTATTTATGGACTGTCCCCCATCAACATCTTTCATCTACTCACTTAATATGGTAGATTCGACGATTTTTAAAACCGATATTTTATTTGTAGTGACATACTTGATGAGTTAATAAATCAATAAATTTTCCTCTTCAATGACAGTGATTGACGATCATTCTCGGGCTCAATCGATCCATTTCTCATCGGTTCTCAAAGAAAATGGATTTTTCATCAAAAGTAGAGCCAAAGCTATAAATGCCTTGTACGGAAATCAATGAAATGTACATGCAATTAATGAGGAGATCTGCACACAACCCCCCCCCCCTTTCTCTCTCTTCCACTGGATCTGTGCAGGTATTTGAAGCTAATTACGCAAGTCATTCAGTGAAGAAGGTACATGTAATGAAAAGTCGCTCTAACATTTCTTGAGGTCGTAATTTATGCTCATTTCGTTAAGTCTTTTTACGAAGCAAAATGATTTTTTTTCCTCTCTTCTATGACTTTTTTCTCTTTTACTAACACTTAAGTGGTAATCAAAGATTATGGATGTGAAATTTAATGCGGGTGGCCACTTTTCCGAAATGGATGATTCTTTTATTGAAAGCTATGGTCCTCTTATACTACATGAGGGTAATACAGATTCTTTACAAACTGAAAAACCTTACTAATAAAATCCACTGAGAGTTTCTGTGATACATTAGAAATTTGTAAAAAAAATTTCCTCATAGAATTCCATAAAGAGCTCAGTTTTGGCAATTACTTTTGTAGCCCAGATACTTTTGTCGTCAATGGCTATACGGTGTCCATTAATTCTTAATTTCCCACCAAAGTTGACTGCAAAAATTTAAGAGTTTTATGCAGGCCCAGATTTCTGCATGGGCAAGAGGGGCACTTGCCCAGGGCCCCCAAAATTATGGGGCCACTAATTCAGTATGAAGTTGTACATATTTTTGAAAATTTGGTTTTTGGTTAATGCAGTAAATGGGGGTAGTGGCAGATACAGAAAAAAATCCTGGGTGGGGGTACAGTGCACCCACTATAGTGAAAGCATAGTTACATTTGTAAACGTTTATTTTATTTATTTATTTATTTATTCTTTTTTTAGGGGGGGGGGGGTAATATCTTCAGACTGTGATCTATTTTGAATTTCAAGAGAAAATTTCATTAATTTATTTATTAACATTAAAAAGTAAATTAATAAATTAACACTTATTTTTTTTTCTTCAAATTTTTGACTTGGTCGAAATTTTTTTGAATATCCAGTCCCAATCTATGAAGGTCCTGGGTGAGTGTCCCACATGTTCATGTGGAAATCTGGTCCTGTGGGGGGGAGGCATGTGCCCCCCCCTGTGGATCTGTCCTTGGAGAGGCCCCCAAAGTCTGCTTTGCCCAGGGCCCCATTGGGTCAAAGTCGGGCCCTGGTTTTATGCACTTGATTTCTTTGTATAATCTCATGGTATTTGCTGACTTATTTTTTTATAACTTTGATGCAATTTTTCTGTTCTCAGGCACGGTTACAGCTCCTTTTTTCCCACACTTACTAGCGGGACAAAGTGATGCTTATAAGACATTTTGCGTCCCTGCAATTTAAATTAAAAGCACAGATAATGTACATTTTAAAATACTTGCAACATTAAAACTTTATCTTCATTATAGGTAAACGTAACCTGTTAAACGTGTTTATGCTTAATTATTATTGAAGGATGAAAATTAGATCATGAAATACAGAGGGATTATATAAGCATTTTAGTATTCATTTTTAAAATCGATTGATTGTTAGCACACACACACACACACACACACACACACATACATACATATATATATATATATATATATATATATATATATATATATATATATATATATATATATATATATATATATATATATATATATATATATATATATATATATATATATATATATATATAATCCCTCTGTATTTCATAATCTAATCTTCATCCTTCAATAATAATTAACCATAAACACGTTTAACAGCTTACGTTTACCTATAATGAAGATATATATATATATCAGGCTCTATCATGTGGTATGACTACATATGTTGGTTGAATAATAAGTATATATGAAATTAGCAGAACTTTTATGGTTCTATGAGAATGAATTGGGAAGTAAAGTAAAATACTTCTTTATACATTTTGTTATGAATGCATTCATTTTATATTAGATATCAAATTCAAAACTTAGAGTAATACCATATTTTTTTTGCAAACAAAACCATTTTATCTAAGTTTGATGACTGCAATTACATATGTGGTATAATGCAATGTGATGACTGCACATACATATGTGGTTTGTAAGTGTGCTTCAAAATACATACTGAAGGATTGACTTTATTTTTAAATAAGAGGAATAGTGAAATAACACAGTATTTCACAACATTTCACTCGCTATTTGAAATTAAAATGTAAATATGTAAAGTTTAGTAAATCAGCAGCATTTTTGTAATCATCGTTTACACTACTAATAGCGTACATCGACATCTAGTTTACAAATGATTTCATTTATGTATTGTTGTTTAAAAAACGTTTTATTTGAAATTAAGGTAGAAATAAACATCTACGAGGGGTATCACAGTATTTTAAAAACTCTCTTCAAATAATGAATACATAAATTTAGATTAAAACATAATGAATATATACCTATAAAAAGGACATACAAGTGCGGGTCGCAAAAATGTTTGTTTCAATACCACATTTTTAATTGTGATAGCTTTTACAATCAATAACATGCAATATTCTTGAATGTTTCATTTTAAATTAATATAAAAGTTGGTAACATCATTTTGAACATTATTGCTTATTTTTGTATCCATGACTATAGTAATATGTCATGAAATTAACGATTTATTGCTTTGATTTAAATAAAGTCACTTAAATGGAAAAAAAGTAATAATACGTGAAAGTTAAACCAAAATATCAAATAGTTTCTTTTGTTATAATTAAAGTTGTAGAGGAAACTTCAATTTTCATTCCGGGTTAAATTTATAAATATTCATTTAATAAATAAATTCAATAATGCTGCATAAATATCCCCCTACATAAATAAACGGAAGAAAATGGATCATGACAAAGGAAATTGTCTGCCTTAAATCCACCATTGTGACACATCTCAAAAATATTTTCTGATTACGTAATTTATTCCATTTTCTCTCTTTTCAACAGGCAATCTGCAATACGTGCACATAATTGACATTTCGCATTCAGACCATTTTGTTTTAATTTACGCTATGAAATTCCTTCAAAGCTAACACTGACAGAAACTTTCTGAGAAAAATCTATTCATATATATATGTCCTATTTTACATAAGGCATAGATTGTTAATATTCTAAAAAGCAAAACATCCTTTAGACTCTCAAATTTTACCGTTAGATATCTGAAGTACGTTGTTCATGCAAATTTGTGTGTTTGACAGTGCTTTTTTAATACTAAAGAAGAATTGCAATTTACTAATGTGCAATCCTCTCACATGAATACATAAGTGTGCGCTTTTATTTATGTCTGTTATGCAAACACTTAACTAGTATAGCACAGCAGTGTGATGTGGTCCACAAATTTCGTAAGTACATTTTGTCAGGTATTCAAAACTATGAAAAATATCAAGAAACTCAGAGAAAAGATTTTACTGAATGCAACATATTCAGTTTTGTACCTTTCGCATACTTGAAAGACGAAACAAAAAAAAATTACATTACTGATGTACAAAGCCAATTGATGTCATTTAAAAAGATGGAAAGTTTTAAGAACTGCGTTCGTAGCAGGTTTTACTTGAGATCACAAACAAAACGCACCTATCTATATCTCGGAAAGAGGAGATAGGGGGCTTTTAGTGTCATAAGAAAGTTGTACCTGTCAAGAGAAAAATTATTAAGTAATTAAGGTTACAGTTTCAGTACCTATGGTTTAGAGAATTTCTTTTCTTTTCTTTCAACCATTCGGAAGATTTTTTTGGGGGGAACACGTTTCGCTAGAGGAAACTTGCTCGACATGCTGAAAGGGAAACATCTTTCAGAAAGCTGTCGGGGACAATGACACAGAACAGAAGGGTTGTGTATGTGGGGTGGGAAGCTCTAAAAAGCACTCCAGTCCACTCAGAGGATGTCTCTCCAGTGTTGAGCGTTGAGGAGCGTGGTTCCCAGGAAGGCACAGATGACTGGTGCCCAGATGCTAACAGAGTGCTGCGTCTGTACACCGTTGCAGTTGTCTTTTTCACAGAAGCACATGTGACCGGTGTTGCCACCTTCGTACATGCACACGTGGTCCACCATGAAGAGGTTTATTTGAAGGCTCTTGGTGCATGTTCGACGAACAACCTCTTTGGCTGTAAACGATCAAGAAGTCAATATTTCCCACAATCTTGTAAAACATTGTTTATCAAATAAGTTTCTACTTCATAGCATAAACAAGTTAATTAAACAGATATTCACTATCAACAAGTTTGTAATCAGTTATAACAAAAGCATGCGAGAAATAAGAAAAGAAAAAACATCGTAATTTTATGCTACGAATTATTCTTTCTTTGCGTATTTAACAGTACATTAATCGAAGTCACAAAAACGAATTAAATAATTTATAAAAATTAGCAACAATAATTAAAAATAAACCAACAATAATTTATAGTTATTTTTTATTCTTAATTTTCTTCGGCCCGTTTTTTTTTCACTTTAACTACAGTTTGACACATTAAATCACTCAAAAAATACTGTAAAATCTTGAGTATAATACGCACATTTTTTCACATTTCAGTCCGCAAAAATGAGGATGCGTATCATTTTCGTGCACAAAAAAAATACGTAGTTTTAAACATTGAATAAACGACAAACAATAGATAAGCTGTATTCGAGTGAAAGTGATTAAGACTGGTAATTTGATAGTATTGTTTGTTTTGAAGGAACAATTTAAGTTTTTTTTCCTGCCGAATTTGACGTTTTCGTTTATTTTTATGACAAGTTTTATTTATGTTAATAAGTATTTGGGCAATTTTTAAATAAAATATTGAAAAGTTATGGATGAGTATTACAGTCGAATTTAAATTTTTCCGAAATTTTCGCACAAAATCAAGCATGCGTATTACACACGTGTGCGTATTATAGTCAAGAATTTACGGTATTTAAACTATTTAGTTAATAATGATGATAGCAATAACAATAATAATTGTAATAATAATCATAATTGTAATAGTAGCAATAATTGATAAAATCATAATAATTTAAGTACTTTATTTCTTGTAATTAATTAATTCACGCATATTTTTTTAAACTGACGGCCATAGTGATTTAAAAATTAATCAATACAAATTAAATTTTAAAAATAATTAACAAAAATTTATAAATTACCTTCAATATTTTACATTCTTTCCTTTGTTTATTACATTTTCTTTACGCATAGTTCATGACACAGTTATGCAAAAAATAATTAGTTTAATTAACAATAATGATAATTTTTACGATAATAATTTTATAATTACTTTTTTAATTTAGACTTCATGAATTCACACATGGATATTCATTGAAATTAACAACCATCCCTCATTTTAAAATTTATAAATTAATAAAGTAGTAAAATAATCTATATAATTAATAATGATATTTACAAATATATTAATCAATTTAGTAATTAACTAATTAATTTTAAAATTCAGCAATTTGTGAACTTGCAATTAATGAATGCATTTTGATATTAATTTGGATATTAAAATTAAGTGTTGGATATTCAATGTTCATTCCCCGTCTTTCGCCAAAGGCTGCGATATAGCTAAGCCGCCGCCAAAGTTGGCGTACTTATGTCTGCACTTCGCCTCTCGTCTGTCTGGCGTGCGGGTGTGTTTACAAAGAGGGCCTGTCTAGTAGGGTCTCCTCGTTTTAAATCTTTTACTAAATATGTATATTTGCAGCTGTAAATAAAGCTTGATGTTACAACTCTGCTAGTCATCTTTCCTAATAACCTAACATTAAGCATTCATTCACAGATATAAAATTAGATCATTATTCTTTGGATTAGTTTTATCAAATGCTAAACATTCTAACTCTTCAACTCTAAATCACTGCGTCCGGAGTTGAGTTATTTACTCTGACAACTGCATACTATAATCTAATAAATTTCCTACAATGAAAATATATATTTTTTAAAATTTTCAGTACGTATAATGCTAAATATTTTATTGCTGTGACAGAGAAAATTTCTAGTACCAAATGTTACACAACGTGCAACCCGAAACTGCATTGGGGTGGCAAATCGATTAAACGGATAATAGGTTGTTGTTTCTTAAATCCCTAGGCTTGCACTACGAGATTAGAGTCTGGTGTTCGCTTGAAGACACGAGATGAAGTTGAAGCATATGGATAATATATTTGAATTTAGATGCAAGAGTATACTTGTACTAGGTGGTGTTGTTGTTGGGCATAAACCCGCTGGGCGGAACATTCCAGACTAGGCCCATTGATGGACATTGTAGACATGAACACAGTATACTGTTAGGATCTAGGTAAGTTTTCATTGATTTTTTGATTGGAATCTGCAGATTGTTTACTAGCTCTTAGTTCCCAATCGAGAAAATATGAATAACACTTGGTCAGTGTACTTTCTTTGAGAAACTTTACGCTGATTGAAAAGGGAAAAAATTAAACATCTTTGAAATTGCACATATACTGAAAAGTATATAAAGAAGTACTTGCCTAGAATCGTTTTCTATACCATTGATAACTACCATTTATAAACCTAATAATCCCCCAAAAGTATCATTCGGAAGGAAATGATAAAAGTTAATTTAAAATCGATTTGCTCCTTTTACGCCGTTTCAAATTCTGGGTTTCTGAGACTTTTTGATAAATGATCAAGGTAAAGAAACGTAGTCTTTTATCATGGTAATGATGCAAATAAGGTTTTTATTAAAGGAACTTTGTTGAAGTCTTACCATTTGTCATGTAATAAAGTGAAGCAGAGGAGAGAAATACCAGAAAATGGAAGTAGGTAATCAGTAGTAGTTGCCTTTATTTCAGAAGTCTGCTTCAAAGATTTCGATATTGATATTCCTGTCAAGTCGTTTCTATCGTAAATATTTAAAGACTATTATTTCGTGTCCAAATAATTATGCATTTAGTTTAAAATACTAAAGGTTTCTATATCCTCCGTTAGAAAATACATAGAAAGTATTTGAGATAAAATTTTACAGCAACTTTGGTTGCTTCCCATTTTGAGCTATTAAGACTACAGTCAAATAAGGGCTGCACAATCTGTCACCAATAAAATGTTAAAGGATTCATCTAGTGGATTTTTCTGTCGTATATTTGATGCTATGTCTGGCCTAAACAGCACATTTACTAGAACAAAACAATACTGGGCATATGTTTATATGAAAGATACGTGTATTTTCCAGTCGATTATTGCAGTGTGTGATATTATTGTGTGATTCTGATATGAAAGTGCTATAATAAAATTTTTCTATTAGCGTATTGTTCAATCAGTTTAATTCAGCTAGTTTCCTATTTTATCGGTGGACAAACACAGTGAAGTTTATTAGTTACCAGAGAGATGTATCCTAGAAAAGATTCCGTTGTATGTGAGTATCTGAGTGAGTTTTTCAGTGTGATTCCTAAATCTCATGCTAGCAAAATCCTCAGTCTAATATTTTAGGCAACAATGAAGGTATTAATTTGATGATGTTGGAATACTTACGCGTCGCCGCGTACATCACAATTTTGACGCAACACCCATCGCACTTCTTTAAAGGAGGTAGGTCACTAGGATGTGCAGTCGAGTTGAAGGGATCCTTGCATCTAGGGTCAGACCAGGAATCACACTCATAGCACCAGTATGAACTCTCTGGGGAAAGTAAAGGGAAGTTAATATGAATAATTTACAAATTTTAAGAAGAAATGACACAGAAACATAATTGCTGCGAAATTTTCGCGACTATTTGGTCGTTGTAGATCTTCTCTAGATAGCACAGAATATATCCCATAGAAAATAAAAAATGTGTTTTATATCCGAGAAGATTGAGGTAGCAAGTCCATTTGGTTCACAGGATGTACTTCGTGATATTGAAGGAATTACACAGATTTCTTTTCACTTACGAGAAAAAAAATTGATAAGTAATAAAAAGTTAATACCGAAATGTCAAATATCTGTTCTTAAGAAGGATTCGGTAGTAGAGGTGTTCATTTAAAACTATTTGAATTTTTGTTCACTCTAGTTATTACAATTTGAAGAAAAATACTGAATATTTATTTGACACATTATTATCTGAAAATATGACATTTTATACACTCCACTCTATTGTTTTTTGTGTATTTCATTGTTTATCACTCAGAGTTGTTGAAAAAGGCTCTTATATTCTATTAATAAATCCTTCTCAAACGTATTAAGTGCGTCAGTCTGCACTGCACGTCGCATAACATATTTATTCTTATCTGTAAAATACCATCAAGGTTAAAAAGAATTTACTCTCTCGGTTTGAATGCAAGACAGTTTTGCAGCTGTGCAAATTATGGAAATTTAGAGTGGTATAGGAAAGGTCTTGATAATAGAGCGTTCATGCTGACTTTTCAAGCCAGTTGAATTGGGTTAGAATGTAATACACTGCTGATTATGTTCTTTTTCTTCGAGGATACATTTAGTTTGTGAACCTATATCATTTCTTGTTTTCAGGGACAATCTTAGAGGTATGTTTTTATGTTGATATAAAGTAATATAAAGCAAAAATTATTTGAAACACATTGTTTCCATAAAGTAGTTCCCAAATGTCTTACTCCCAAATTATTTCGCTGAAAAAGTTGTTTTATTGATTATTGTTCTTAATTTATATAATATATAAACATACATACATACATATATATATATATATATATATATATATATACACTCATGGACAAAAAAATTAGCGCACTAAGAAGGAGTCGTCAAAATGAAACGAAATTTTACATACGTAATGACTACTTTGATATAAATAAATGATAAGAAAATCAAAGAAAAAGGATAATTTATTTCAGAGAAAAAGGCAAAAGAACGGAGGAGTTAATACTCCGTTGGACCCCCTCTAGCGCGAATGCACGATGCGATACGATCGGGCATTGAGTCATACAAGTTCTGTATGATGTCTTGAGACATTTCGTTCCATATTTGGTGTAACCTTGCCTCCAGTTCGTTCAAACTCGTGGGATGCCCAACTCGTCGTCCCAAATGATCCCAGATATGCTCGATTGGAGACAAATCTGGGGATCGGGCAGGGCAAGGAAGGGTAGTAACAGTGATGAGACAGTCTTGTGACACCCTTGCCGTATGAGGCCGGGCCTTGTCTTGTTGAAAAATGGCTCCTGGGAGCCGTTGCATGAGTGGCAACACATGTGGTTGCAGGATTTCATGAACATACCGCTGGGCTGTCATGGTGCCACGGAACAATACTAGGGGTGACCGTGTATTGTAGGCAATGGCACCCCATACCATCACACCAGCTGTGGGAGCGATGTGTCGCTGTACAGCAAAGGCAGAATTGAAGCGTTCACCACGGGCTCTCCACACACGAACACGATTGTCATCACTGCCGAGATTGAATCTGGATTCGTCGCTAAAGACGACCTGGTTCCATTCCGCTGCAGTCCAGTTTCCTCGTGCGCGGCAAAACTCCAAACGGAGGCGTCGATGGGTGGGCGTCAAGGGCAGCACATGTAATGGGCACCGCGATACCAACTGTCCTTCAGCCAGGCGCCTTCGTATGGTTCGAGAAGACACAGAGGCTCCTAGTGAAGGTGCCACCTGTGCCTGGATGGCGGTCGATGAAGCAGTTGGCTGTACGCGTGCATTTCTTACGATGTGGCGGTCTTCTCGACTACTGGTCTGTCGAGGGCGTCCTGAGCCTGGTCTTCGTGTACATGATATATCTCGGGTCCACTGGTCCCAACACCTCCTCACAACACAATCAGAGCGGCCTAATTGACGAGCTACTCGCCTAGCTGACCACCCAGCTTCCATCATCCCGACGATTCTCCCCCTCTCAAACTGCGACAACTGCTTATATTGTCTTCGAACACGGCGTAATGGCATGTCTATCTCAGCTCTTCCTTTGTAAATGATTCAGCACACTCAAACAAGCTTTGGTTACCTGTTTTATACTCCACAGAGTACGATGTTCAACGCCCTCTTCCGGCTATACGTAATGCGCAATCACGCTGCATTTCTAATCATTTGCATATCTCCCCGACATGTACCTTCATTGCAAGTTTCGTTACGATCCCGCAATTATTTCTTGGTGCGCTAATTGTTTTGTCCATGAGTGTGTATATATATATACAGAGGCTGTTCGCACATTTTTTAGACGATTTTGGTAAGCGGTAATAAAAATTCGTTTGCTGTAAAAGAAATAATTGCAATTGTACTATGTTTTTAAAAGTCAAAAATATCGTATACGTCTTGAAAGTTTTGTTTTTATTCAAAATGGCGTTTTTAACAAAGCAGTGGCTCGAAGGCTACATTTATGCTCTTTACGAAGAGAAATATGCATACTCCGTTATCCAAAAACGATGTGAGAGTCATGGTTTTGTGATATCTAAAGCGTCGATAGGTAATATCGTCAACAAGAAAGGAAAAAAACGTCAAATTGGAGCCTCAAGGGGGACAAAAATTCCAAACAAGTATCCAAGGAAAAAACGGACATCTTCGACTGTTGCAAAGGTACGTTGTTTAATGTTAAAAGAAAATCCCCCTAGTCAAAGGACAGTGGCAAAATCATTAAAATGCTCGGTGTCCACTGTAAACAAAATGATAAATGTTGATTTAAATCTTAAGAAAGCGAAAAAATGCAATGTGCATCGTCTTCTTCCAAATCATATCGCTGAACGCAGGACACGCTGCAGAATTCTATATGAGAAACACTTATCCAAAGAAAATTGTCACAATAGATGAATCATGGGTGTATTTAAATGATTGCAACAAAAAAAGAGCCATTTATTATCATAAAAGGGGAGAAAATTTTAAGTACATGGTTCAAAGAATCGAAAGAAAGTTTTTCTAAGGGATTCATGATTTTTACTGGTTTTTCTTATAGTGGCAAGTTAAAAATAAAGAGAGTGGGAAAAAATGTCAAGATTAACTCCAAATACTATCAGGAAAATATTTTAACGCCAATTTTTCTTAATGAAATACCATCGCTTTACCCACAGTGCCATCAATTTGTGAGACTCCATCAGGACAAAGCTAGCAGTCACACATCAAAATCCATTGTAAATTTCTTTAAAGAAATTTAACAAAATACTGGTATCAGGGCCATACCCTTCACTGATATCCCTACTAAATCTCCCGATGTATCACCTATGGATTTTTGTGCTTTCGGACTTTTAAAATCTGCATTCTCCAAACGTCATCCCAAAACCCTTACAGGACTCTGGCAAGCTGTTCGGGAGGAATGGGATAGAATACCTCTTCTGACACTTCAAAAGGCATTATTATCTTGGAAATTGCGGTGTCGAAAGATAGTTCAGAATAAGGGATGTCAAATAGAACATTTAAAACACGAGAATTTTATGTAATTTAGTTTTGTGAATACAATATACATAGTCTAAAAAATGTGTGAACAGCCTCTGTATATATATATTTATGTATATATATGTATGTATATATATATATGTATATTTTATATATATATATATATATATATATATATATATATATATATATATATATATATATATATATATATATATATATAGTCCTGTATTCATGAAACCGGGGCAGGCGAAAGTAAGTACCAACTCAATCATATCCAGAGACGGAGTCAATCACATTTCTAATATTTATTAAAAGGTACTTTCTTGTTTTGACAGTTTCCATTAACATCAATTGGATTTGAACGGACATCGCGGATATCGGATAAAAACTCCGGCAGCGCAACGCTGCGACGATATGAACGGAGAGCTAAAAACTCTACATGTTAATGGTTTGAGAGCGAACACAAAAGAGCCCGAGAGAGACGCGGAGGGACACTGACTTTTTTGCGAAAAGTACAGGCTCGCTAAATTTTAATTGGTTAAAAAGGGACGCCTGACCTCATCACGCAGCATAGGACGAGGTTTCGTCAGGCTTCTAGAATATGTCTTGTTATATAACATGTAGGTGCGTGGCTTGTTTAAGGGGAAAACTAATAGATTACTTTGGAATATATAGATCAAAATTAAATTGAGGAATAATGTTCTGTTGCGGTAAGACAAAGTTAATGAACGGAAAGGTTTATCGTTTCATATATATATATATATATATTCACAATGATTACTTAATGTATGGTTCTTTGATATTATTACCATTGGTTGTTAAGTATTATTGGGAATACATTCAATATTTTAAAAGATGATTATATCCCAAAATAAATAGAAAAATCGGGAGACATCTCTATGCAAATTACAATTTTCAGATGATAATTACATTAATAGTTTATAAAAGGTTAAGAAAGTGAGCATTTAATGGAATTTAGTCTATGTGGCTCTCACAACTACTGGGGAAAATGGGATTATTCACTTAAAGTTAATAAGCTATTAATCTGGTACAAGTGTATCGATCTTATTAAGATTATCATGTCCGACATTGGTAAAATTTAGAATTTTTTATACAAAAAGTACGCCACATGTACTAACTATCTAAGCTACCTTCTTATAAAAGCTATAAGTGTTTAAATTTTGTTTTGAACTATTTCTCTGACAAAGTACCTGTCATAAACCTCTGAGAACCTCATTTCAAAAATTTCTACTTTCCCTTCACCTCAAATTTAAATATCCATTGCGGTATACCAAACCGTTGTTATCTACTTTCCAGACAGACGTGCTTACGTTACACCTCTATGCCTTCTTCACTAATAAGCTTAATATCTCCGCCTAACAGAGACCGCGGGGATTCCCGACCGTGGCTTAAATCGCTCCCTACCCGTTCGCCTGCCCCTTTAACATACTTCTACTCAACAACAAAAGTTTTTACTTTCCGGAAAGATTTGTTGACTGCATCAGCAATGAGCCGTATTCCATATAATCCTGCCTAATAAGCCTCGCAGTCTTATTTTAAACACCTCAAAAACCGAAAAATACTTCAAATTTTGTTTTCGGATTAATAGAATTTCTCGACCCGATTCAGTGGAAAATTTATGGACAATTCAATGTAATTTTAATTAAACCTCCCTTTTGTAATTAGATAATTCGTCAAGCCTCTGCTGGATAATTAAAACATTCATTTTATCCTTAATTTCCCGCAGTATTAAACCCTTCCTTGAAGAATCGGCAGTTTGTTACAGTACCAGACAAAAGAAGTCAAACAGAAGTCAAGACTTTCGAGAAATTTAAAGAAATTTAACGTGAGACTTGCAAAAATCCTTCCAAGTAAATAGAATCGATTTCTGGAATGTTCCATTGTTTTAAATTTACTCAGTATTCGTACTTTATGTGGCTGTGAGTGCAAGTACGTGTTACCTAAATAGCGTATGTTAAAGGATTGATGACTATATATCACGCAATATTATCTATGATGAATCAGCGATGTTACTTTAAATGAACATATCTTTCTAAGTGAATGGCTTCTCTACGCTCTATTCAAGGAAAAGAAGAAAAATTTTGAAAGGAGGAGTTGAAATACAATCTCGAAAGCATTTCGACAGCGTTTTGAAATGTCGGAGGCTTTAAAACTTAATCAGATCAATAAAACCTTCTGCAATAAAAATACTTTAGGGGAAAACAATACCGGAATCGAACTTTTTCTTCAATTTTATTTGTGTTTATCAGTCTTTCTCCTCGCGTGTTCACAAAGTCCTGCCATATATATGTAGCGGCACAAAACATTTCAACCTTAAATGTGACGGATCATGGAAATAAGGGGGGGGGTATTTTTCATTCCGTGAAAAAATAACAAGGGTAGGAAATATTAATTTAGGAAGATCAACTTCAGAAAAAAAGAATTAATTCAACTCAATAATATAAACTCTGTAAAACCATACGCACCTTAATACTAAAAAAGAAACTAGGTTCCATATTTTAAATACATTCAAACCTGTTTTTTGCGGTCTTTTTTTAAGCAATTTTTTTTGTGCGATTTGTTTTAATGCGGTATATGAATATGTATCGAGATTCTGTTCGCCATATGCAAGTTTGCCGCGAGGTTAGGTCAATCTTAATGGTGTTGGCATCACTTTTTTTCTATCAATGTGTATCTACATATTGCATCAGCCATTTTCATGCCTATTCTCCATGTTTAAAATGGGAAATTAAAACTTTTTTAATATTTCCATCATCTTTTTTTCTATCAGTGTGTATGTAATATTGCATCAGCCATTTTCATACCTATTCTCCATGTTTAAAATGAGAAATTAAAACTTTTTTAATGTTTCCATCACTTTTTTTTCTATCAGTGTGTATGTACATATTGCATCAGCCATTTTCATGCTTATTGCCCATGTTTAAAATGAGAAATTAAAACTTTTTCAATGTTTCCAGCACTTTTTTTTTCTATCAGTGTGCATGTACATATTGCATCAGCCATTTTCATGCCGTTTCTCCATGTTTAAAATGAGAAATTAAAACTTTTTTAATATTTCCCTCATCTTTTTTTCTATCAGTGTGTATGTAATATTGCATCAGCCATTTTCATACCTATTCTCCATGTTTAAAATGAGAAATTAAAACTTTTTTAATGTTTCCATCACTTTTTTTTCTATCAGTGTTTATGTACATATTGCATCAGCCATTTTCATGCTTATTGCCCATGTTTAAAATGAGAAATTAAAACTTTTTCAATGTTTCCATCACTTTTTTTTCTATCAGTGTGTATGTACTCGTACATATTGCATCAGCCATTTTCATGCCTATTCTCCATGTTTAAAATGAGAAATTAAAACTTTTTAATGTTTCCATCACTATTTTTTCTATTAGTGTGTATGCATATATTGAGTTAGCCATTTTCATGCCTATTCTCCATGTTTAAAATGAGAACTTAAATTTTTTTTAATGTTTCCATGTTTAATTTAATTATTTATTTTGTTTGGAAAGCACTCTCTCGCTATTTCGTAAAGCTTTGACATATTTTCTAAGTGAGACTTTTCTTATGCCGTCCCTCTCCCCCGCATAAAAAATTTTTCTTTAATATGTTGTGGAAAATTATTTGTTATAGCTATTTATAAAGTTTCTGAATACCTTTTTTTTTTTGGGGGGGGGCGGGGCGGTCCCTATCTACGGCACAAAAATAAGTTTGAATGTACGCATCAAGGTGTTATTGATTTTTTTTTCATCCCCTCATAAACGTCGCCAAGGCACTGCTATATTTCTTATTTTATTCGAAAATATGGTGAACTTTAAAAAGGCAGAAATGTAAATCTGTCAAAATGAGAATACCACCTTAGTGCTAATAATAAAAAACAATGCAAATTATTGCCCGCATCTCATAGAAATATATAAAAAGTACTTTGAAATAATTTTAATATACATAATTCGACATTTTTTACCTTAACAATGCATTTTACATGTATATGAGATCATATTCAAACATTTTTTTTTTGTTTTTAAGTTTAAATAATCATGACATAACTTGATGATTAGTTTTCTGTTTAAAGTACCAAAAAGGAATTATTGGGCATTGCCAGGCAAAAATGCTTAAGTAATGCGATAAACTTCAATGCATACAAAGGAGGAATTTAATTTTGCACTGAGCTTTTGATATGCATAATTTAAAAATATATTATACATTTTGATAATTCCGTTACGCCAGGGATTCTCAAAGTGTGTGCCACCCCGCGCAGAGATCAGGGGTGCCTCGAAGTGCCCATGATCTCCAATCTAATCTATTGCTAAGGACTATTTACAATATAACTTCACGAAAGACTTGACGAAAATTGATAAAAAGGGGGGAAACAACTCTCCTCTTTGAGTCCTCTATTGTATATCTTTGTGTTTGCTTCGAGAGGGGATATCGAATCAATAGATTAGTCATAGTTTAAGGTGTGTCCGGTTTTGTCTCGTGACACGTACCATGGCCTGACCATGGCACATCACATATAGGGTTTCCCATAGCCGGTCGCATTCTTGTCTTGTATGTGCATTCTTCCTTAGCAAAAGAAAAAAATGTCAAGGTCAATCACCAAAAACCAGTTCACTCCTCAATGTTCGGAGGACACCTGACCAAAGAATTTTGAGAATGCCTCCTGTACGTTCTTTGCATCTTCCATGAAGCTATAGCTGTAGCTTCATGGCATCTTCACACTCGGTTGCAAACATTGCACAATAACCAATAACAAACGGGAGTGGTGACAAACCTTCTCCTCTTTCCTCCGAAAGCTCATATCGTCTAATTATTCGGGCAGGTAGTCCCGCCGTCAGTTATCTCGCCAGTGGTCGCTGTTCATGTCGTGTTCTAAGAAAGCTGTATAGAAATCTTTCGTCACAATGGATAGATTTTTGATGAAAAAAAAATAGATAATGCAAGTACTAATAAAGATTTTAAAATTTTCTTACTTTTTTCCATTTACCGAGTTTTATTAACTAGCTTTCTTGTTTGTTTGTTTGTGTGTTTGTGTGTTTGTCCCGTACAAATCTTGCAATCGATTTTTAACTAACTTCCCGACTAGCTAGACATTTGAAACATTTAGAATAGCCCAAAACACGATGGCAGTGCATTATTTTAATACTTTTAGCCATCTTTAAGCAGAATTTAATTCATTTTTACCACGTTTTTATTAACTCGCTTTCTTGTCTGTGTGTTTGTCCAGTACAAATCTTGCAATCGATTTTTAACTAACTTCCCGACCAATGGGGTGTGTATACATATTTTGTATGTACCCCATGGTTTCTCTATCACAGTCTTTTAGGACTTCTCTATCACTGTCTTCTTAGTTCTGTCCTGTTTCCAGTATAGCTCTTTCCTAGATTTTGAATGACTCTACGTTTCGGCTATGCTTAAATTAGAAGATTCAAATATGAATCAGCCTCAACATTCGTAACCGTTGCATATCTTCAAAATCTAATTTGTGATTACTAACCATAGGGGTATGTATACACATTTTGTATGCACCCCTTGGTTTCTCTGTCACAGTCTTTTAACTTTGTTCTTTCCTGTTTCCCAGCATTGCATAATGAAGCCAGCGTGGAGTACGTTAAAAGATAGATTGAAAGGTATGAATGATAGAGTAGCTCGGAGACGCATAGCAGGAATCATTTCAGGCAGTTTCATGAGTTTTTAAAAATCTCATTTTAGCATGGCTTAGTCAAATAGATTAGTTAATATTTTCCCGAAATTGTACTGGATTCATAAGTAGAATTGAAATTTGCTGCTGAGCAGTTAATTAGCTAGTTGGGTTTTAATAATACAGTGTTTATTTCAAGTGACACACAAGTTAGCTGCGATAACATTCTGGAGGTGCGGGGTCAAGTGTTCTGGTCTCGTCACTTGACTCGGTTAAAAATTACGGGACTGGGCCTTTGGTCAAGTCGAACTTCGACCCTTGTGGTGCCAGTCAAAACAGGAGCAGCACCTTCATTGCGCATAGCCTTCGG
This sequence comes from Dolomedes plantarius, assembly GCA_907164885.2. NCBI lineage: Eukaryota > Metazoa > Arthropoda > Arachnida > Araneae > Dolomedidae > Dolomedes > Dolomedes plantarius. The sequence continues at coordinate 175,312,728 of OU015492.1, forward strand.
GAATTGATCTGATGTTGCTGTCGATAAATTGGCGTAAGCAACAACAACAACAACACATTCTGTTTTGTAGCTGAGTAAGGGATTACCAAAGTATTTCAATTTATATCTCATCAGTGCGTCAAGTGAACTAAAAAACTATTTTTATTACCACGTTTTTATTAACTCGCTTTCTTGTTTGTGTGTTTGACCAGTACAAATCTTGCAATCGGTTTTTAACAAACTTCCCGACTATCTAGACATTTCAAACTTTTAGAATGGCTCAGAACATGATGACAATGCATTCTTTTAATACTTTTAGTCATCTTTAACCAGATGTGAATTCATTTTCAGTTAATTTTGTTTTGTATGGAAAGTTAGTTCGGAAAAAATCCGCAAGGTGGCGCTTCGATCGAATTCAATGCTTGAACTTTTGCGTAACGGCATTTGACGATTTTTAAAACAGAATACATGAATTTAGTTTGCTTACAAAAATATTGTGTGAAAAATTTTAAAAAAATTATAAAAGTTTGCAGTTTATAAAGTCTGTGGATAGTGGAAACGACTAAAAAGTCATTAAAATTAAATAAAAGAAAGTGAAAAAAGAATAATTAAGTGAAAGTTTGTGCAATTAAGTGACAAAAAGAGAGAAAAATAGTCAAGTTTATATGATTCAACAGAAAATTTAAAAACGTGGTATATAAAAAGTTCTTTTTATCTTGTAATTATTTACGACTGTAAATGTTGAATAGGAAATAACTTAACAGAAAATCCTGTTGCTTAACTTACAATATCCTAGGTATTTTTATGCGATTATTACCTGGACATTTCTCTGCTATCTATTTTCTAATTGACTACATCTGCTATTAATGAAACAAGAAACAAATAGACAGTGCCTTAAATTTTAATTCGATACCCCCCCCCCCAAGGACAGCCGCTTTTTAACTCGGCATGTTGTATTTTCTCATACATTACTACATATTAGCAAGTTTGAAAATAAATTCTCTACAGTTCGAACCATTACGTTACATATGATCCTTTAAATCGCTACCCTAAATGACTTTTAATTTCAAGCTGACATCACGGCAAATTATAAAGACAGTGTCGCAAGCAATGTTACCTGCATTCCTGGAGCAGATTTTAATTAAAATATCATCCAAATCAGTAAAATCTACCAAATACGTTCTCATTCCGTAAGATCGCATTACAACTGCTTCAGGGAGATCTTTCATATACGGTAGTTAATTAAAGGAAGCTTTTGATTTCAGATATTTCCTCGCGAACACCATATCATTTTAAACACTCATTTTACCTAAAGTTATCAGGAAAAGTCTCAAATGGCTTCTCGGTTAATTTACTGCAACCGTGTCACATATATTTACTTAAATATTATTGCCAAAATAGAAATCTCGTAACATTATCCGATATCCCTGGAAAGTATTGGTTGCTTAATTTTAAGACTGGAAAATAATCTTACGTAATAATGTTTAGTACTGTATTGCGTGCGTTTACGGCCAAGTGAGAACTTTAAAATATTTGACTTCGGCATAGATTTTTGTGTTATGTTTTGGATAATCTAATTTTCTACTGTTATGAGACCAGAGTTTCGTGTAAGGTTAAGAGACGTAAATTGGTATATGTCGTAAAATTCTTGTGTTAAACAGTGACCATTGTGAAAGAAAATTATTCGTGAACGCGCAGGAGCATGCGAATTACTTCACACTTGTATGCATTAAATGGCAACCGTTTTTCGTACAATTGATTAATACTGTGACGTAAAAACACAAAACATTTTGAAATATATTTTATACGTCATGACCCCGCAGTGTTCGTTAAGTTTTTCAAGTCTCTTGGCTTTCATTGGAGGGAAAATGGGCGTTTCGCGTGGCGTTGAGAGCCACACATTATTTATGCTCAAAATTCATGCTGCCACGCAAACTTTATGCTCGATATTTATGATGAGAACGATTTCGTTAAATCTGAAAGTCAAAAGTCTTCCGAGAATTTATGGAGGGTAAAGAAAATTCGCAAAATCTCTCAAGGGACTACACTCTTGATGGACTGTAAAATATGCTGTGACTAGAATTTTTTCTCTATAGGATGCCTAAAATAGCTATCGTTTCACTGAGAATAACGGCTACTTATACGATTAAGACCAGCAACAGCTAAAAATGTTGTTTTTAACTGAACCCCAGAATTTTGTAATAACACCTTTTGCCTGACATAAAAGGCTGTCATTATATTTGCAAAGACACTTTCTTGTAAACTGTGAAAAATTGCTCGTGTAAAGATGTTTAATGTTTCATTGGCTTCAGATATTCTTAGCTGATTCAGTAGATCAAAATGGAAATATTTCTTGTCATGATACACAAAATTAACGAAACAGAAATTTGTAGAATACTTCTTAGCATAGGCGTAGCGTGCTTTTAACTTTTTTTTGGGGGGGGAGGGGGGGGAGACACGAATTAAATTGAGTTAGAGCCCTCCTCAGCGCATTGTCCGCCGAATCGGTCCTTAAAATATGAAATATTATATTTTTTTAATTGAATAACATTGTAATTGATATTTGAGTAGTATTAAAAAGTTATACACTGAGAAAAATATATATAATATAAATAAAATGAGGAAAAATATAGCATCGAATTTTTCTTACGGATCATATCATTGTTAAAAACTATGTTAAGGCAAATGACATAATCGGAATCTTCAGTTTCACAGTTTGAAAAAGCGGGGAAACTTTCTTAAAAGTTTTCTACAATTTTCCGATTTTAACTGGACTTTTATTAACGTTTTAATTTATCTCAAGTTAAGTTGGGGGGAGAGCACGTGCCCCCCGTCCCCCCCCCCCCAACGCTACGCCTATGCTTGTTAGCATAAGTATTTCATAGAGGGTAAACGTGTATAAATTGTCTTTATACATGTCATATGGCTATTTTACATTATTCCTAACAGGAAAATCTTATCCAGACACACATCTTTTTTCGCTCTGTTACTGTTATATATTCATACTGTTTCTAGAGCAGGAGTACTAAAACTGCAGCTCGAGGATTGCATCCGGCCCACCTAACTTTAATATACGGCCCTAAACTCTCACACTCATTATCATTCAGGTACTTTTGTAAATATAATTTTGGAAATTAGTACCTGAAAAATACAAAAATGTGTCTCAGCTGCTCACGTTGTACGCATGAACATATCTTTGTGAATCATCCTATTCAAAACTGAAATATGCGAAGAAAGTATATTGATATCGGCTTACTGATTCTTAGCTTGGTGACTTATTGAGAGTAGCATGTGGCAAGTATAAACCTGATTTGTCTAAAATAGTCAAAAGTTTGTATCAACATAAAAAAAATGACAATCATTTTTAAATAAACGCTTGAGTACATTTAGGTTGTGAGTTTTATATTTTGCATTATTATATTATGAGGTATAATGCTCTATGTTGCGGTCCTCGTAACATAGTTAACATATGCGTGTAGCCCGAGAGGAAAAAAGGTTGTGCCTGGCTGTTCTAGAGTTACACATTTTTTTCATACGTAGGAAGCTGATCGACAACATTTCTTTTTCAGGAGACCACTGTAATATATATTGCGACATTGCCGCATTACTTCCTTTAAAAGCATCGTCCTGCTAGGCAATCGAGCCTGCAACTTTTTAGAGTCAACGTCCATGCCATGCTGAAAACACCGGTTCTCGTCCGATCACCGAACTCTAGCAGCATTGGGCGCAGTCAGTACTTGAGAGGGTGACCACCTGGGAACACCCAACACCCCCTATATCGGAAAGCCTGGAGTCTCATGAAGTACGTCATCACAAGTCGTCCATCGGTAGTCCATCGCATGGTTACCACGCGAACGCATTTATCGCTCTTTCTAATTCCGTGACGTCGAAATCGCTGTCGCGCTTTTCCAATGATTGTGAAATACGTTTTTTTACCAGCTGCCGATTATAAACAATTACCCAAGCTTTTTTTAAATAACTTTACCGTCGTCTTTATTTTATCCATAATGTCCTTTTTCAAATATTAAAATGCTTATTATAAAATCTCGATGCTCACTTCTACCTCTTTTCTAAATAATACATATATTTATTTTTAGCGAAACAAAGCCTTTTCGATTGTAGACTTTATACATGTCAATTTTGAGCAAAATTTGTGCATAAGATTCAGTGAATACAAATAAAATGTTTATTCTACAAATTTATTCCGAAAAGAATAAAATATTTAGAGGAAAGTTTCTTTTATGAGAACACTTAATTTTCTTCAAAACTAGGTTTTACCAAAAGGGAAAAGAAAGCAAAATTTGGTAGGTTTAATCAAAGCCATTAGCAATATAGATAATAACTAAAAGCTCTTCACTTTCCCTTTTTAAAAAGGCTTCTCTTCTAAATTTTGTATGCACACTCACTAGATTTGTTTCATACTGTATGCACATTTGAACATTTAATCACAGTTAATATATGTATGTAAGCGTTTTCTTAATTCTCACTGGACTCCTCCTCATAAAAGTAACTTATTTTATTATTACACTTACCATAATTTAACTTTTTTTAAAGAGCATCAATGATGTAATTTTTATAACTCAAAAATAATAAAAATTATTTTAAACGTTTGAGTGATTATGTGTGCATGAGAGAAATTCTGAGATTTCAAGCATTGAAATAGTGACCAAAAAGTAATTTTTTTTGGTTTGTTTTTGGAGTTATTAAACTCTGCAGAATTACTTTTTTAATGAACAATTTTTATACTTTAAATATTGATCTATTTAATGCTTTATTTATTTATTTATGAATTTATTGCTTTAAATTGCTACATTAATTTATGATAACTTTCTGTTTAACAAAAATTGACATTAACATTTGACACAGACTCAGATATGGAAACATATATCTTTATTAAACATATTGAATACAGAATGCAAAATTTCATTAATAAAAACATTAAGCATGAATTATAAAATAAAATTCAAAGTACAACCAATTTGATGTAAATTTTGTATCATAGAACATCCGCATTGTTACACAGTTTGAAAATGATAGTCCTGATAAACTCAACGGTCAACCTACACCATTGATCAAAAATACTTCTTCACATAATGTAAACTTTAACAAAAACTATTTCACAATTTCATACCTTTGAATCCTTTATTACAAAAACTTGGTTTAAAAAATGAAACAATATGAAAAAAAATTTCCAAACTATCAAGATAAAATTCTCTCCTTTTTACAATTTAACTTCTAGTTTTGGTACTGGCTATTCCTTCATAATAAAATTAAGATTAGCAAATTCATTCGCAAATATAAATAACTTAAACTTCTGAAGATCAAAACAAGTATTATGAAAATTAAACTATTTTTTTAATGTTTTCAACTTACGCTGTTTAGTTATCTTATTCTTTAATAAATTATCATTCAATTTTTTACAATAATTGTTTAAACAGATATTTGTTGAACATCGTATAATATTCTTCAAGACAACTTGGGGGTCATGAGATTTAGGACAATCATTTAATTCAAGGAAAAATAAATTTTCACTAAGTAAGTTTAAAGTTATTTTACAAACGGTATTTCGTGGACAGGCTGAAAATAAAAATTTGTGTTCATACTTATCAGAAATAAGTTTCTTAACAACAATGAAATTGTATACAACTGCATTTAACACATCGGGATGGGGATACTTCAGTCCTCTATCAAAAACTTTAATCCATGAATAGACATCATTTTCATCATTTTCTAAAATTAATTCCCTGTCGGTGATAATATTTGATTTACAAGAATCACATTTTAGCCTTTTGAGAACACTGTAACAGCAATATCCTGCTATATATATGCCAAAATAGGCAAATCTAATTTTATTTCATTTATATCACTATCATCAATTGTGATATCAAAATAAATTTCATTTTCATCACTGGATTCATCATTATTTTTGAAATCAGTTAATTGAACAGGAATATTCCCACACTTGACACCACAGGTGAATTAAGATGACTTGGGCCATCTGGTAAGAGACTTGGAACTGCATGAGGCTTTAAGCGTGGATATGCAAGTGGCACGATAATGTGATCTCCAGACTTCTCATCAAAAAACTCTGAGTGCCTTATGATGTCATCATCTATGAAGTGGAGTTCACATACCTAGCAAAAGAAAATATACATGATTAAAAGCAAAGACAAATTTAAATCTAAAGCAGAATATTTTATAGAAAAGAAAAATCTGAATAGATGTGTGTACTTCCTATTCCTATGTGTACTTTCATGAAGATGTGAGAGGCTTAAATTATATATTGCATCGATAAGTTGTTAAACAATAAATAAAAATTCAGTACGATGTTTTTTTTTCTTCCTTTTATATATGCTGATTAGAGATGCAACGATTATTTAGCCGAATATTTTTTCAGAATAAATTAATGCTTTAAAAAATAAAAAAATTGCATATAAATAATTTTTTAAAAAGAAAATAATACATTTTAATCTCCATTTTTTTTATTTTTTAAAGCATTAATTTATTCTAAAAAAATATTCAGCTATGTTCAGTCGAATATTCGTTGCATCTCTAATGCTGATGGCTATAGATATAAAAAGTTTCAAACTCTGAGTAATTTATGAAAGGAGTATACTTAAATAATAAATGATGATTGATAACTTGGGTGCTTAAATGTTTCTTTGCCTTTTCAGTAAAGAACTTGGAGGTAATTTTTGACATGACAGGTCAAAAACCTAAAACACTTTTTTTAAGCAATCATTAGTAATATTTTATATTAAATCAAGCTAAAAAATGATTAAATAATTCATATGATACCTATTTAAATAATTTTATTTATACTATAGTTATACTATAGTATAAATAGACCTTAGTTATACTATAATTAAGGTGTAATAAAATAATATATCATAATTCAAATTATATGTCATGTTAGGAAAATAGCTAAAAATATTGAAACTATTATTAAATGCATTTTTCAAAATACTGTTTATATCTTTATTACTATTAAGTGTTCAGTTTGTTACAAAATATTTTAGCAATCTAATATTTGCATTCTACCTAGTCCATGTAGTTCAGCATCAATTGAGCAGATATTTTCAAATTTTGAATTTATCCACTCCAAATTGCAAAACAAACTTAGAGTGCAGAAGGCAAACACAAGGCATCACAAAGAGAACTATAATCGTAAAAAGCAATAATAATGTAATTGAAATTGATTGAGGTATTAAAATACTTTGAAAAAAGTTCTCTACAAACGCATTAGAGTATATTGCTGAATTTAATATTTAAAAAACTGCAAAAATGTTACGGTCTTGTGACATTCAAACTTCACGATTTGAATCATTAATAGCAAGTTTCATTCTTAATAATTATTCATAGCACCACAATAAATCACACTAAGTAGCAATAATAAAACCCTAACAAACTTCTAACATAACTATAAAACTAGCCTTGAGTTTAAAAAACATGAGTTTAAAATTTAATTATGTTTCGCAGAAACAAAATTACCTTTTCTACAATATTCTCTCACTTTATCTATCTAAACATATGTATTCGTATCAAACATTAAAATAAGCACTTGAAATACAACACATTATGGTGCTTTTATAAATACATTTCTCAAAATTAATATTTTATCCTTTAAAAGAAAATTTTATCATTCTTAATAATTATTCATTCATTATATAATATATATTCTTAATAATTATTCATTCATTATATAATATTTTATCATTCTTAATAATTATTCATAGCACCACAATAAATCACACTAAGTAGCCAATAAATCACACTATCCTTTAAAAGAAAATTTTATCATTCTTAATAATTATTCATTCATTATATAATATATATTCTTAATAATTATTCATTCATTATATAATATATATTCTTAATAATTAATCATTCATTATATAATATTTTATCATTCTTAATAATTATTCATAGCACCACAATAAATCACACTAAGTAGCAATAATAAAACCCTAACAAACTTCTAACATAACTATAAAACTAGCCTTGAGTTTAAAAAACATGAGTTTAAAATTTAATTATGTTTCGCAGAAACAAAATTACCTTTTCTACAATATTCTCTCACTTTATCTATCTAAACATATGTATTCGTATCAAACATTAAAATAAGCACTTGAAATACAACACATTATGGTGCTTTTATAAATACATTTCTCAAAATTAATATTTTATCCTTTAAAAGAATGAAACAAAGAGTTATAAAAATAAATTTATACACTTACTCTAGAATGCTTTGTTGGTACAAATGAATCTTGGCGTTTACAATTCCATAGCCATTTCTTCAGTTGAGATTCTTCTTTCGGAAAACTAAACACGGCCACTTTAGGACCATTTTTGTAATTTCCTCGGCATGTAGCTACACAGCACTTATGAGGCATTGTTCATAAAATTAAATAATTAATTAGATTCCTTACGAGAAACGTCGTAAATTCAAATCGACTCTTCCAGGAAACCACGTGAATTGTACTACTATGAACTACCTCGAACAGTTGAACCTGACCACCACGTAGGCCGACTTTCGTGACGTCAGAGCGTTATGGTAACCCCAGAGGCCAGGCTTTCCGATATAGGAGGTGTTGGAACACCGCGTGCTGTTGGGGGCGTGGTGGCCCAGTTGACAAGAGCAGCGGGCCAGTTATCTGAACGCCTCTAGTTCAATGCTCGTCTCGACAAAATCCACCGCCATGTACGCTAATGGCGGCTGGTGAACGTAAAATCTGTCTTGGCTGCAATGTCCTCCAAGTTCTCAAAATTTACATTTGGAGGTGCGGGGTCAAGTGTACAGGTCTCATCACTTTACTCGGTTCAAAATTACGGGACCGGTCCGTTAGCCAAGTCGGACTCCGACCCTTGTGGGGCTAACTTAAAACCGGAGACGCATCAGTCAGCCCAATAGCCTATAATGGCCTTGATGTTGCAGTTCAAGGAGCATAAGCAACAACAACAACAACAACAACTTTTTAGAAGGTATACAGGAGCATTTGTAGTTAGAACACCTAGATTTGTTTCAAGAAACCATTTTTTTTTCAAGAAAGAGCTTCGAAAAGGAAATGAATTCAATTCAACTGGACACTTACTATCTTAACAATCATTGTGAAATTTATGAGAATCAAATATCAAATCATTTTAAGAATAAATGAAACATTCTAGGTTGACAAAAAGTGATGCCATCTTATCCTATTCAACCTCCTAAAATTCATGTATCTGAGGCTTCCAACAAAGACAGTTTCTCACGTTTACTGTTGAAATAATAAACCACCGATGTCCATCAAAACCCAACACACTCTTTCGTCGTTTTACTTCCATCATATTTGATTGATTATATATCATCTCTTATATCAAGCTCACTGCAATCTACTCTAGAAGATCGAATGGAGTTCCACCAAAGGGATGTAAGCGTTTACTCAGAAAGAGTGTTCATGAAACATCCTAGACGAACAGGATTGAAAAAAAACTTCTAATCATATAACTTCCAAAAATTGTCACATTCGAAGCTTCCGTCAACAACAGCTTCTCCCTTTTTTTAGAAACAATGAACTACGGATTTTAAGCAATGTTTTAAGCTAAGTGTTTTCTTTCTATTATATTAGACATTTTAAGTTCTAACGAAGACTAATTTAAGTTTCAGCTGATGTGATAAAAGTGTTTAGGAAGATAGAGCGCAAATGAAACATCCTTTTCAAAGAAGACTGGTACAATTTCCTGCTCTTCTTACTTCCTAAAATTCAAACATCTTAGTCTTCCATCAACAACAGTTTATCACACTCACCAAGCTTATAGGAGGCTTTGGGCAGAAGAATGAGGTTCTAGTGTTTTTGTTGTTGTTTTTGTGGTTGCTTATGCCACTTGACCAGCAGCAACATCATATCAAGTCCCGTAGGCTACGGCCGATGAAGGAGCGGCTCCTGTTTTGAATTAGCACCACAAGGGTCGGAGTTCGACTTGGCTGAAGGACCGGTCCCGTAATTTTGAACCAAGTCAGGTGACGAGACCGGAACACTTGACCCCGCACCTCCAGAGGTAAATTTGAGAACTTGGAGGACAATGTAGCCACGTCCTATTTTACGTGTCCCGGCCACAATTAGTAAACACGTCGGGGGATTTGCAGCGACTAGAATCGAACCAGGGACGTTCAGATCACTGGCACGCTACCTTTACCAACTGGGCCACCTCACATGTTGTTGATGTTGTTGTTGGTTGGTTTTTATGGGCTTCCACTAGGTCGGAGTCCGACCTAGCCTGATGCCACCCCAATTTTGGCCGAGCTCCGAACCCCTCCTCCAGAGGCGACATCTTATGGCCTCGTATCATCCTCCGAGCCTCATGAAAGACATTCACATGTTTTCATCGTTTTAATTTCCAATATATTTGACTGATTAGACATTTGTTTTTAAACAAAGTATCTACTTTAACAGGTTAATTGAAATTCCAACCAAAGGGATATTAGATTTCAGTGTATAATCAATACCTAAAATCAACACTGCTAGTCTACGAATGACAGGATCGTGTACAGAGCAATGCAAATTTTTCATCTATTATTTTTCAGTTCACTAAGAAGATAGGAAAGAAGATAAAATATTTGGAGTGTATGTATAATTTACATAAACGATTACAATTATGAACGAATCTTACAATTTTGAACGAAATTTCCAAAATCTTAAACAAGCATCATTTAAAATTAATTATTTTTAACCAGCTCAAGTTTATAAATAGGCTATCAAAGAGAAAGCTGTTCTCCAAACTTAATTATCTCCAGTGATCTCAACAGATCCATGAAGCTATATTTTTTTTACCGGAGAGAAAAGGAAAAAAAACTTCTCTCAGGCCAGTGCATAAATCCTCATCTAGTGCGGAGAAAAGCACTTCAGACGATTCAATCGGCTATTCCCCCGTGTTCTTGAAAATGAGGTTGTAATACTCTCTTTCAATTCGGTGCTATTGGAGTTGATTCTATTTTTATCGGACTAAAATGATACGCTCCGTTTCGCGATTTTATCTAAAGGGGTTAAAATTTCAAGCTGATTATAATACTCATAATTTTACAGTACGAAGCGGAATCTAAACGCTTATTTTTTTTCTATGAGATAGTCTTATAACCACTAAAATAAGTTTCCCTTCTTATATTTGCATTTGTCCGGTGAATGTCTGGAAAAATGCCCACCAGGTCATTTTATCAGGAACTTTTATAGTGGAAACTTGTCAGTGTCCATTAAACAGGAAATAAATCGTTTATGTAAATTATACATACACTCCAAATATTTTATCTTCTTTCCTATCTTCTTAGTGAACTGAAAAAAAATAGATGAAAATTTTTTATTGCTCTTTAGGTATTCTTTTTAGAGCTTAAGTTTGAATTTTTCTGAAATTGTTTTGTAGAGAAAAGGTTTACAAAACCTGACAGGAAAGTAGAGGGTTTCGTATTCCATTCTTGAATTTATAAGAGGTCTTTTCAGTAAAGAAAATATTCTAACAGTAGAACATGTGGCAAAACAAGGATATTATAACTTCACTATAGGAAAAAAAATTCTTCATAGTTATATTTCTCTTAAGTCATTATATTAATATGAGGTGATAAATATTGTAAGGTCTACTTAATAATCGATTAATAATAATTGATCATTATCTATATATATAAAACAGTTCCGTAACTGACTGACTCACTGACATACAACGCACAGACCAAACCGCTGGACCTAAAGGGCTGAAATTTTGCATGGCGATTCTTCTTATAGAGTAGGGGTGCACTAAGAAAGATTTTTGAAAATTCTTATTAGATTTTTTGAAATTAAATTTTTAAGCTGTTTTTATAACTTTTGTTTACGTTTGCATTTTAAATAATAATTTGAGGGTTATGAAATTTATATCACGAGAAAGATTATAAACATTCCTTTAAAATGAAATCTTTTTCGAATCTTTAACTCCACTTTCTGATTTTTGGAGAATTTTTAAAGATTAATTTTTAGAATTTAATTTATTAAATGCTGATCACGTGATTTCTTTTTCTGGTACTTTAAATAAATTTATCGTCACGTGCATAACAACTAAATAGACAAAAAAGATTTTTTTTCTTGCTAATGCGGCAGACGATTGGACATTATCCACAAAAATATTAAAACACAGTAAAAGATATGATCCTCAAACTGTACTATATTAACTGTGCTATATTCTTTAGTATGTCCTATTAGATTTAATTTGAATATTTTCTTTTACATTATTTTATCAATAAAAAATAAAGATTTTTTTCTTGCTAATGCGGCAGACGATTGGACATTATTCAAAATAATATTAAAGCACGGCAAAAGATATGATCCTCAAAGTGTACTATATTAACTGTGCTATATTCTTCAGTATGTCCTATTAGATTTAATTTGAATATTTTCTTCTACATTATTTTATCAATAAAAATATCCCTTACGATTTTTTATAAATATATATTTTGTTTTTCTTACATCAATTGTGTACATTGATCGTCGTATTTATTATAAATATACAAGGTGCGCCCATAAAGTAACCGGACAATTTTTATAAATAAGGAAAATATTACTCACCTTCAAATAAAATTAACTCCTTCAAAATAATCACCAAAGGAGTCTATACAATTTTTCCAACGTTTCTCCAAGTCATCGAAACCCTGTTTATAGGCGTTGGAACTAGCCGTTCGCAAAATACGAGTAACATTTCCGAGACGTTTTCAAACCTCTCTCTGTCCTTGCATGGTCATCTTCAGATTCGGGGAAAAAAACATCAGCTGGCGATAAGTCGGGAGAATATGTTGGGTGATTTATCACTGTAATTGAATGCCTAGCAAGATATTGTTGTACAGAAATTGCTGTACGGGGGCTATGATTATCGTGTAAAAGAAAACATTGCCGAGAATCAAACAGTTCCTTCATAACTCGCCTTATCCGTTTTCTTATTCGAAAAAGCACCTCTTTGAAAAAATACTCATTAATTGTTTGATTTTCAGAAACAAATTCGTGGTGAATAAGTCCTTTGTAACCAAAAAATGCAATCAGCATCACTGTTAAGGCCCCAACTCATGCGGGCTAAATTCATGTACGCCGCAACCTATGTGTGGTGTGGCTGTAGCGTTCCCCGCCGAACGGGAAAAAGATTGTGTGTGTGTGTGGAGTAATGGCGGCCAGAGAGTTCGCTAAGCTCAGTGCTATGTTTATAATAAATATTTGTGTGTGAAATTCGTGTACAGTCCGCTTTTTATATAAACTGTGTTTTGTGAGTTAATTATAACAAATATGGTCCGTCGAGCCGGAGTGTGTCACCGATCTATGGATTATAAAAACAGTTGTATTTAGTGAGTGTTCTAAAAACCGTTGTATTTCGTGAAACGGAAGTCGGATTAAAGTGTTTAAAAAGTACTGTGGAACTCCGTAAGCTACATCATTTGTGTGTGTTTACAGTGTGATTTACTGCTGCGTACCTCAAAGTAATAGAGGTGAGTGATATTTTATACAATTTTAAAATGGAAGTGTTATTGACCAAAAAAAGAGTTTTGAAAGCGAACATTACAAAAACCACTAGTGATGTGGAAAAAAGTGTGCATGCCAAAGTGCAACTTGATTTATTTGAAAAAAAGTGTAATAAATTTGAAATTGAAAGTTCAGAGCTTTTTGATAAAATTTTTGAAAATTGTGACAAAAAGGAACTAGAAAAATATATCGAAGAACAACAGTCAGTTAATGACAGTATTGATAATTTGTGGATATTGGTTAAGAATCAATTAAGTTTATTAGCTGTAAATAAATCTACTTCAAATTTGTGGGAAGTTAGCAATCTGGAAAATGTGAGATTACCGAAATTAAATTTACCATCATTTAATGGTAATATTCAAAACTGGCTCAGTTTTAGAGATTTGTTTTGCGCAAGTATTCATAACAATTCGAGCTTATCTGGTTCACAGAAACTTTCCTATCTAAAATTATCCTTGCATGGTGACGCAGCTAAAATCGTTCAGTCTATTTCAATAAGTGATGCAAATTATAAAATTGCGTGGGATCTTTTGGAAGAAAGATTTTCCAATAAAAAAGATCAAGTGTTTGCCCATTTAAAAAGGTTTATGTCGATTCCTCAGCTATCCAATGATAATCCATATTCCATACTTAAATTAGTAGATACTACAACTGAATGCATCCGTTTATTAGAAATCTTAGAGCAAAATATTGAAGGATTCTCAGAAACTGTGTTAGCGTACATTTTACTGCAAAAATTAGATTCAACTACAAGGCTTTGGTGGGAAAGAAATTGTAAAAAGGATGAACTACCAACATTGTCCGAGCTTATTTCATTCTTAAAGGACTATGCTCGTATCCTACAGTCTTCAAATACATCTAATAGTGTTGTGTATCCAAAAAAGTATCCACAAAATCAAAGAGTAACAACATTAGTTTCTTATGTGAAAAATTCCAGTTTTAAGTGTATTTGTTGCAATTCAGACACCTTTCATAACTTGTATAAATGTGTCGATTTTCTGAAAATGAGTGTTCACGACAGAATCGAGTTCGTGAAGAAACACAAGTTATGTTTTAATTGCTTGTCGAAAAATGGTCACACAGTAAGAAATTGCACTTCAAAATATACTTGCTTAGAATGTAACATGAAGCACAATTCGCTACTGCACATTCCGAGGGAGAGAGCATTTTCCCCCCCTTCAAACCAAACGCAGATGTTGAACTCGGAGGCTAAGTCATTCGAACCAGATAATACTTTTCCCCCAGTTTGTGGTAGCTCAAAGGAGCATAATTATTTGTCGGGCTATTCTCGCGAGAAAGATTCTGAACTGACCCGGCTAAATTCAGATGTGGAACGGAGTCATGGGGTGACAGAGTTTCAGCCTGTGCAAAATTCATTCACCGCGATAACTAAAAAGAAAGAAAAAAGAGTAATGCTCACTACTGCTTTAGTCAGCATTAGCAATCCAGTCAGTAATGTGTTTGCAACTTCGCGGGCATTACTCGACTGCGGTAGCGAAATAAGTTTAATATCTAATGTGTTAGCTGAGAAATTAGGTTTAAAGAAGGAGAAAATAAATTTATCTGTGACAGGTATTACTGGAAATTCAATGAATGTAGCCTATCGCACTACTGCTATTTTATTTAATGAGTCCCAAAACTACTATAGAGAGTTGGAATTTTTTATTGTGTCGCAAGTAACGAATCTAATTCCAAATCAGAACATCGATCTTTCAAATTTATCAATGCCAGAAATGATAAATCTTGCTGATCCTGAATTTTATAAACGAAATAGCATTCATGTGCTTCTCGGATCAGAAGTGTGTTTGGAATTATTGAGACCGGGAAGATTACATATTTCAAATACAAACTTAATTCTCCAAAATTCTGTTTTTGGCTACTTGATAAGTGGGAGCATTTCTAGTCCATGTTCTAAGGTTTCCGTTCATTGCGGATTAGTGAGAGAAAAGGACAATTTAAATAAGGAATCAAGTAATAAAAGAGTGAAAGATGATAAAGATGGCAGAGAATGTGAATGTGATTCAAAATCTAGGGATCAAGCACTCGATGACTTAGGATGCTATTTTGGAAATTATAAAAAGCCATGCTCTCGAAGAGCTGTTTGCAGATGTGGTGACTGTGAGTGCTTAAAGCGTCAAAATCCCGAAGAGAAGATACATGGTCAGTTTTGTGAATGTGATAACTGTTCATGTGATAGATTTGAGGGAAGGATTTCTAGTGGTCTAGATCATGGAATCTGCAACTGTGGAAAATGCAAATGTCTAGAGGGTTGGAAAGAAAATGACTACAATTGTAGTACTTCCGTTCAAAATTGTATTCAATCTGGTACTGAAAAAATGTGCAGTGGGCATGGTGATTGTGAAAGTTGCCCAACTTGCACTCTGAGGTGTGATGACGTTAGAGATTGTGTCGGATGTCAGATATTTCCTGATGACAATGATGTTCCTCCAGAGAATTGTACTGCTTGTACATTTAGTACAACTGGCGTTGACAGAGTTGAAATCAAAGATGAAGAAAAATTGTGTGTTTTTCGAGATGACAACGACCGTCAGTTTGCTTTCAAATACAAACTGGATGCTGATGACCAACTAATTGTTCATGCTCAGAGAGCTAAAACTCCTGGAAATTTAACTGGTATTCCATGTGTTTCTAAAGAAACTTGTGGTGATTGTATTATTGCTGATCCAGAATGTGCCTGGTGCTCACAAGATTTCCCACCAGATGGAAGCAGTAGGTGTGATTATAATGGAAATTTACGTGGTCACTGTTCTGGTGATCATATTGTAACTTCTGCTCCAATGAGGAAATTAACAGATAAGGAACTTTCAGAGATCTCTCAACGGAGACATGTTTCATCTGCTGAAAATCCTGCAGATATAATATCTCGCGAGTGTTCACCAGCTGTGTTACAAGAACATTCCTTGTGGTGGCATGGGTCACCATTTATCCTCGAATGGCCGGAGAAAACTGAATGTAATCCTAATGCTGACCGTGAACTTAAGCCCATAGACATGGAGCTGTTCAATAAAGAACTAAAGCACGGCCAAACTGCTGAAGTGGCAGAAAATCTAAATTCTAGTGACTCTAAGTGTATAAATTTAAGTTCTGAAATTTCTTTGTTTTTTGATGAACTGTTAAATTTGAGTAATAATTATGATAAGTTAATTAGAATTTATAGCTATATTCGCAGGTTCACTGCAAATTGTAAAAAGAAAAAACGGCAAAGAGGACCACTTACCTATGAGGAGATTAAGACCGCTGAGATTTGTGTCTTAAAGAATACTCAAAGGGTATTTGTGGATAGGGAATCTGTTGTAAGTAAGCTAAATTGTTTAAATGTGTGCAAATAATCAAGGAGTTCTTCGTGTTGGTGGTAGATTGGAAAAGGCTTCCTTGCCGTTCGAACATAAGCATCTAATTGTAATCCCCAACGGACGATTAAGTGCTGTAATTTTTTATACCTTTCATGTGAGACAGTTGCGTGTTCGCCCTCAGGCCCTTTTAAATTCTGTAAGAGTTAAATTTTGGCCCCTAGGTGGTAGAACCACGGTCAGGAAAATTGTGCTAATTAAAGAACACCATCTACCATTTTGCACATGGAGAATGGGTAAAATTACTGATGTTTTCCTTGGTAAGGATCAGAGAGTCCGTTTAGTTAATGTTAAATCCCAGACAGGAACTTTTAAACGGCCAATTACAAAAATTGCTGTCTTACCCCTAGAGGTGTGATATTTTCTATTACTGTATATTTAATGTCATATAATTTGAATCAGTTGCCTTGTGATTAACATGTATAATTGGATTAATAATGTGTATTGAAAAAAAATGTAAATTGGAAGATATCTGTGGATTCTTCCAAGGCCGGCGGTATGTTAAGGCCCCAACTCATGCGGGCTAAATTCATGTACGCCGCAACCTATGTGTGGTGTGGCTGTAGCGTTCCCCGCCGAACGGGAAAAAGATTGTGTGTGTGTGTGGAGTAATGGCGGCCAGAGAGTTCGCTAAGCTCAGTGCTATGTTTATAATAAATATTTGTGTGTGAAATTCGTGTACAGTCCTTCGTGTACAGGCTTTTTATATAAACTGTGTTTTGTGAGTTAATTATAACAAATAATCACCTTAGTCTTTGATTTTAAGAATGAATTCTCTCCACATTTTCCTCATCCTTTGAAGTTTAAGGGCGTCCTGTCTTTGGTTCATCTTCAATGCTTTCCCGCCCACATTTAAAGCGGTTGTACCACTCATGCACTTGTGTTCTTGATAACGATGCATCACTATACACTGTTCGAAGCCTCTCTAAGCGTTCGGTAGCAGATTTACCTAATTTGTAACACAATTTAATGTTACAACGTTGTTCCATTTCGAAGCAAATTTTTTTGCACAATGCTTTCTCAGTAAATGAAAATTACTACGGCGTTTTGATATGCAAACGACTAAATAACCAGTTTAAACTGGCTTTAACAAGAGTTGAGATGTCACTCTTTCTAGCCAGGTGATTATTCTTTCACCTATTTTATTTTATTCTTTGATCTTTTAATTTGTCCGGCTACTTTATGGGCGCACCTTGTATATATATATATATATATATATATATATATATATATATATAATATATATATATATACAGTAGAGCCCCGATTATCCGCGGAATTGGGTGTCAAGGGCACCGCGGATAACAAAAATCGCGGATAACCCGAAAATGTCTAAAAATGAGTTGCAAACACGAAAAAAAATATTTCAACATAAAAACTATGTTTTATTGTACAAAAACATAATAACACTTTTAAAATACTTACATATGTACAGTACAACAGACACATTTGCTCTATGTCTAAATCACTAATATAAAGAACGGTAAATAAAAACAATACATACATACTGTATGTATAAAAAGTATTCAGTTACACTTTTTTTTAAAAATCAGTCACTCGTTTTTGCTTCTTGCTTTGAAAACCCCTTTTCTTTATTCTAAATTGTACTTTCCTTAACATGATTTTTTCTGCCAGATGTGCATCGTCGTCATGTTACTCTAAATATTGAAGCAATCCGTCTACGTGCTGCAAAGCAGTTTCGTGTGTCATCCGCGTAGGCGCCTCGTCTTTACTTTTATTTTGTTCGTCATTCTCGTTCACTCCCATTGCTTTGTTCGTTATCTCTATGCCAATCAGTCGTTCAAACCCCGACTCACTTGTGTCGCATTCCAGCGACTCTTCTATGTTCTCTTCGTCGACATTCTCACCTTCGACGTTCATTTTCGACATTCGCACTGCAGGGTCTGTTACGTAAAGTTTGTCGTAACGTCTCCACCCATTTGTCTATGTACGCCCTCTAGCCGCAAAAAATGCATCAGAACGAACTTTGTATCTGTCTAGCACGGAGCTCCTGCAACAAGCTCCTGCTACTATGGCAAACAATGCCTCGCTATTAAATTTGTGTTATATTATTTACAGTCCACTGTGCTTATTTTCTAAAACATCGTACACCTCCGTACAGGGTCTATTGTATTTCCCTTGTAAGTTGGCTTGGATTAAAAATTGTTTTTTTGAGGTTTGTAATTAAAATTTTTTTTTCGCTGCACTCGCACTCGCGGATAATCAGCACCGCGGATAATCCGCTCGCGGATAATCGGGGCTCTACTGTATATATATATATATATATATATATATTTATTTATTTATTTATTTATTTATTTATTTATTTATTTAATTTTTTTTGCATTAATTGCATACATTGACCGTTGTAATTAATTAGAATGTACTCCGTAGCGAAGTGCGGGTTTTCAGTATTTGCATAAATCCAAAGCTAGTATTTGCATAAATCCAAAGAAGCTACAAAGTTATGCTAAATTCAGCATAGACGGTTACTATAAATACCGTGTAGCCAGGTTACGCAGGCAGTCTCGTTTGTTTGGAGTGTTTATGCGAGTTGCCGTTGGTGGCTATTAGCTAGATCGCTTAAAAACTTACGTGAGTTCTTGCCAATCCGACATAAGGAAGTTATTGTGGTCGTAGGAGTAGATTACCGTGCAGCATCGCTGATTTGACTTTAGTGAGATTTGTGAGTACTTTAAACTATATTTTCTTGCATAGTGTTTATACATGTTGTGCCAGTATTTGCGCAGTAGTATTGTTTTGAACCGCAAGTTATATGTGTCAAGCGAAGAATAAACTTTGTTGTATATCTATTAAGTGTCGTTTCTACTTCATTAGAGGGTAACTTCGATATACATATTCCCTAGTAAGTTAGCTATTTCTATAAAATATTAAAAGTTACGATGAAATTTATCTATAAAAACTTGATTAAATAAAATAAATAAAAACTCAGACTGAAAGATAGCTCTCTCTCTACCACAAATGAATATCGATTTTCCCAATCATATATTTTCTGCACTGTAAAGAAATACTGCATCCAAAACGATACATGCCGTGAGACAAGTAAACACTCTTGTTCAAAAACCGCAGTTATAAAAAAAAATTTAATTTATGAAACATTTAGTTTTACTAGTAGAATAATTTGGTAAACATTTTGTATACCCCAAAAAAATTAAACTTTATATTAGTATTAATTCCACTTTCCTTTAATCCGAGAACGGAAAACAAATGTAAATAAAATTCTGAATATTGTGTTTTAGTTAATATACGCTTTTTTTCATTAGACTAGAATACGTGATGCTAGAAGAGCTTTCTGAAAATTAAGAAACTTTTATTAAAATGTCATCACTTACAGATATAAGTTTGTTCTAAAAATAAACATTTTGTTTGATTAAAAAAGTTTTAGAATCTCTTAGAAGGTATATAGCATTTCTGTAAAAGTAAAACAAGTCTCTGTTAACTAATCTAGGTAACAGAAAGAATCGATTTACTTACTCCTAAGGTCATTTAACCTTTCCTTACGGGGTGGGACAGCATGTATCCCAAGAATAGGGGCCCAAGAATGACTATATATCGTCATGCACTGGCGTTCTCCGTGTTCTCTTACACGTGACGATTATAATATTAATGACTGGTAAATCCCAACTACAATGTATTGACAAACTTGAATTCATTTGATTGTCTGTTCTTCCGTTTTCAAATTTATTGTGATGCGTCGTAGAGGAGTACTTTTCGGTAACTAGAAAAAAAATGTCCCTAACATGTTCAAAAAATTTTCAGACGCAAATCTAATTTTATGTTTCACACATTTCACTAATATAATAATCGATGCTTTTAAAACATTTCTTCATACTTTTTCTTCTAGAACTATATCAGCGCTAAAATAGTTTAAAAGCGGAGTAATTTTCTTTTACTTTTACACTAAGTGTACATTATACTAGAGTTATTATTTATAAATGAATTACTATTATAATAGTAGTTAGAATTACTATTATAATAGTAATTATAATAAGAAAATTATCTATTTGCCATCAATAATTATCGATGGCAAATAGATAATTTTCTTCTTTTTACAACTGTCAACTTGTCAAGTTCTCTTCTTTGTTTTAAAAGTTAAAATGTATCAAAGTCATTCCATACCTTACCCTTATTATTTCTTTAAAATAAGAACTTTGTTTAGAGTGGTTGACAAAATAGGTCCTGTTTTCATTCAGACAGAAAAAGTTAAATAAGTTCAATTTTCATACTCACTTAGACACTCTTCTTCTGCCGTAGAGCATCGGAAACAGGCATATAAAACTGAAAATAAAAGAATTGAGATTATTAAATTATTTATTAATCATTATTTATTAAATAAATTATTTATTAATTAAATTATTTATTAAGCTAATTTATTAATTCTTGCATATCAACCATAATATTCAATATTTATGTGTAATACTTGCGCAATACAAATCGGACACAAATTTTTAGCAACATTAACGCTATTGAATTAAACTAACCGGAACTGATTTTTATACTAGAAATAACAGAAAAGGTGTATATAATTTTCTTTTGACTGTGGCTCAAATATTTTTTTAAAAATTTCTGTAGGTACTTATTTGTCAGTTAATTTCTTTTACAAATAGGAAAACTTTAAATATAAAATAAGTATTAATAACAACATGCGTTTACTGTGATACAGAGAAAGAAATTAAAGTGTGAATAATCAATATATATATATATATATATATATATATATATATATATATATATATATATATATATATATATATATATATATATATATCTTCATTATAGGTATATATATATATATATAATGTACATATGAGGCGTTGAAAGACAAAGTGGTGTAAGTCACATTTTCAACTTTTTTCATTTGAGGGCAAATATGTAATCTCCATGTTCAATTTATAGTGGAATTGTAAATAGTTATTATCTGCAGTATTGTAATAATTGTTATGAATTATAATTTGGTCAATTTAGGGTAGAATGTTTGGTAGTTTTTGCAGGTAAACTCTTTTGACTTACATCACTTGACTTATTGACTTACACCACTTTGCCTTTCACCGCCTCATATGTTAATGAAAAATAAAAAATCGTCATAAATTATTTATTCATGGGATTTTTTTCTGCTCTTGAATACGTCACATATCCGGCTCATATTTAATCAGTCTGTATACGACATAGGACTATAGTCGTACAGATTACTATATCGTATATGACATAGATTCATCTGACAGACTATTTCTGAAATTATCATTTAGCCAGTTTTTCTTTTCTGAAATTTGAGGTCAGACGTATGTAGGAAGAGTGGAAAAACACTTATTAATACTTTTCTTAAGCAAACTAAATTGTGCAAACTTAATCTGTTCTCCATTTCCAGTTCATCCCCCCCCCATGCATCATGAAAAGAATAGAATTTTGAAAATAAAATAAAAATTGAAAATTTGTTTCTAAATATATCTGGCAAATGTATAGTAACATATTTTCGATTTTTACAAATTCTAGATAATTCTAGACACTAATAGAATTTACACGATCTTTTCTTGTGAAAAAATATTAATAAAACAGACCTTTTTCGAGAAGTAAAACTAACAGTGCATGCGCGTTTTATTATTATTTTAAATAATCCTCTTGGGAATTATTGGATGTAGTACATTTGAAACCTTTGCACAGTTCCTTTTTAGGGTACCCTGAACCCTTTTTTTTTCGGTTTTCAATTCCCCTTTCCAAGAGTTTAAACGGAAAACACTAACGGTGGGCTTCAAAGCCAGAGTTATTGATTAATTGTTAGAACTAATTAGTCTATACCAGTGGTCGGCAAACCGTAGCTCGCGAGCCATATGCGGCTCTTTGGCCCCTTGAGTGTGGCTCTTTCACAAAATACCACGTGCGCGCGCGCACGTACAGTGCGTTGAAACTTCTTGATAACTGGTTTTCTTATTTCTATTTTTACATACTTAGTTGGTGTTTATGTGTCTATATCTTTAGGCGAGTGATCTGAAGCGGCTTAATGAGAAAACATTTCCACAAAAATTAAATGTCAACGCGTATCGTCAAATCGTACCTTTGCATTGTGTTCTACAATGTATTACTTCCGAGAACGTGTCCCCGCAGGAAAGACTAGACTAGTCAAAATGGTTTCGAATATAACCAATCAGCAAGTCGAAGATCTTAAATCGGTTTCAGCTTTATCAATAGCATTGACGAGTCTTGTGCCATAAATGATACAGCGCAAGTTTCATTTTTTGTACCATTTATTTCATCTACAGATCCTAAAGAAGAACATTTAGGAGTATTGCTACTCAGAGGTCAAACACGTGGAGAGGATATAGCAAATGCTGTATTTTAGTGCATTGAAAAACATCATAATCAACTCGATAAAATTGTCTCAATTTCAACAGACGGGGTGAAAAGTATCACCGGCGTAAGAAATGGGTTTGTTGCATTTTTTGACAGAAAAATCACGAGATACTTACAATGAGTCCATTACCCTTGTATCATTCATCAAGAATCGCTTTGTGCGCAGACATTTCTAGAAGAAATTTGCAAAGTTAAGGAACTGGTGATTAAGATTATCGACTTCATTATAGCTAAAGCTCTTAATCATCGCCAATTTAATCTCTAATTAAAGAATTTTTAGTTGAAATGGAGATTGAGTACGCAGATCTTCTACTGCATAACAAGGTATGTTGGTTATCAAGAGGAAACGTTTTGAAACGTTTCGCTTCCTCAAAAACAGAAATTAAAGCATTTCTTCTTGAGAATGGTGTTCACTATTCAGAACTAACGACGGATCAGTGGATCCAAAAATTTTATTTCTTTGTACACGTTACGCCTCATCTAAATCAGCTTAATCGTAAACTGCAGTGGAAAGGAAACACAATTTTTTCGAAGTTAGAAGAAGTTATTTCATTCGGAAACAAATTAGCTCTTACGCAAAAGATTTTGATAGAGAAACTTAGATTTCACTTTCCAACCCTGTTGAAACATCGCCAAGAAATAATTCTGATATTGACATTTGCTATTTCAAAACAACACTTTAAAATATGACAATCTTTTCTCAACAGGTTTCAGGAAGGCAGAAACAGCAAAGCGACGTTAGCTTTTGTTAAAAAACCTCTTAATACTATTGTAACAGAATTAAATTTTTTCCCTTTAATACTGACACTGGCAACTTTGAAATGCAATTGCTGGATTTTAAAAACAAAGAGTTGTGGAGCTCGAAATTTGAACGCCTATGTGCTGATATAGAAATATTGAAGAAAAAACAAATGTGAACTTAGTTCACAGCACAAGTGGTCTGCTTTGAAAGACCTGGAGAAGGAAGATATGTTGATTTTTAACACCTGGAGTAGTATTCCTGACTCATATAATCAACTGAAAAAACTAGCGATTGCTGTGCTTTCCTTATTCGGGTCTACATATTCATACGAATAATCGTTTTCAAGCATGAACTTTATCAAGAGTAAATTGAGAAGTCGTCTTATTAATGAGAACCTGGAATCGTGCCTAAAATTAAAAACAACATACATACCCGACTTACCCAAACTTTGCAAGGACATGCGAGGCCATTGTTCAAATTAGTGTTTGTCTGTCATTATCATGATTTAATTTTATGGATACCATACAATTTAATTTTATCAATAAATACACTGCTGGCCACCCGAATTGCAACACCAAGAAAGACAAGAGATATCACAACAAAATTTATTTTGTAGATAACATGTTGACCAAGTATCAAATGATTAAATTTATACACTTCTGTGAAGTGTGGTTCCTGCCAAAATCAGTAGCCAGAGTAGCCGCCATTGTTGGAGATCACCGGTGCCATACGCCTCAGCATTGATTCAAAGAGACTTTGAGTGAGTTCTTGGGGTACAGCAGACCAAGCAGCTTCCCCACGTTGCCAAAGTTGATCTGCTGTGGCAGCTGGGGATGAAATCTGGGTCAATCGTAGAGCAACCATGGACCACATGTTTTCTATCGGCGAAAGATCCGGAGAGCGAGGCGGCCAGGGAAGCAATTCAATCTGGCGATTGACGAAGAACCGTTGGACAATGCGTGCCACGTGTGGTCGCGCATTATCCTGTTGAAATATGGCTGTGGGCAAGCCCTGAAGGTAAGGAAGGACAACTGGCTCCAACACCTTGGAGATGTAGCGCTGGCTGTTTAAAGTACCGGCAATGCGTACTAGAGGTGTGCGAGAGTGATATCCAATACCGCCCCATACCATAATACCCGGTGCAGGACCAGTGTGGCGGTGCACAACGCAGCTGTTCAGCATCCTCTCTTCACGGTGTCTCCAGACTCGAATGCGACCATCGTGGTGTTGCATACAGAAGCGTGACTCGTCAGTAAAGACAATTTCATTCCATTCTGCCGTCCACATCCTTCTTTCAGTCATCGCACCATTGGCGGCGGAGACGTCTGTGGTTCTGCGTCAAGGG
This sequence comes from Dolomedes plantarius, assembly GCA_907164885.2. Lineage (NCBI taxonomy): Eukaryota > Metazoa > Arthropoda > Arachnida > Araneae > Dolomedidae > Dolomedes > Dolomedes plantarius. Next base: position 175,338,033 of record OU015492.1, read on the forward strand.
TAGACAAAGCAATGGACGTCTTGCGGACAGACCACTCTGCTGTAAACGGCGTCGAATGGTACGCGCAGACACTGGATGATGCGTTACTTACTGCATGTGCTGTGCTATGGTTCGTGATGTGACTGAGCGATCCGTCACTGCCATGCGCACAATTTGCCTGTCATCACGTGAAGTGGTGCGCTGAGGTGGATGCGATCGAACACGCCGGTCCGTCGTACCCTCCTGCATCCAACGATCACATATCCGCATTACAGTTGTTTGGTTTCGTCCAACACGACTACATATTTCCCTGAAAGATAATCCACAATCTCGGTAGGCCACTATCCTTCCTCTGTCGAACTCGGATACTTGATCAAAAGATGATCGCTGTTTTCGACGAGGCATAATTGATCGTTTTTTTGAAAAAACCACAAGAAAAACACAATTGCCGAACTTGAAATCGTCGAAATCTCCAAGCCTTAAATAACACTTTGAAGTGGCGCCACAGGCGCGCATGATGTGCGTCTGCGCTGAAATTTTAATCATTTGCATATCTCACCTCCGCTAATGCATATTGTAAATTTCATGTTATTTGCATGTTTCCTTCAGGGTGTTGCATTTACAGTGGCCAGCAGTGTAATATGGATATTAAGTATGATATCAAGTGTTATTCAACACACCTATATTTTAACTAAGACTTAAAACTTTAAGCCAAGTTTATTAAGTTAATTTTAGGGAGCGCTGTGGAGTGAAAGAAGTTAATGTGTCGAGGATTGAGAAAGGTATGTTGAGATGGTTTGGACATACAGAGAGGATGAGCGAAAGGAGATAGACGAAATAAGTATACGAGTGTGGATGGGACAAATGGAAGGGGTCGACCTCAGCAAACGTACCTCAATCAAATTGAGGAGGATTTTAGAAAATGCCAGCTTAGGAGTATGAAGTTGGCCTTTGCCTAATTAAGTTAATAACAGTGCACCTACCTATATAGTTTATAAAATTTGGCTCTCAAAAGAAATTTCAATCGTTGTACTGTTGATATTTGGCTGTGGTGACTAAAGAGTTTGCCGACCACTGGTCTATACCGACTATGGAACAGAATCTTCTGCATTACAGAAGGTCGTTCGCACTTTATGAAAGCGATTTTGATAGTTAAGTTTTATCTTTAAGTACCGTATTATTTGCGGCGATTCGCTTCTATCTAATAGCCATGGTTCTTGACAATAGCTCTAGCTCGAGTTTTCCACGAAAGTAAACGTTTTCTTAGTACTGTTATGTCAATTTTACCCCAATCGTCTTGGACCGTTTTCTCTTTCTTGATATTTACCTGCGTTCGAACAGTCTTAGGATGAGGTTTCACTGTCATGTTTTCATTTTTACATTCAATTAGGCGTTTTTTCCTTTCAGATTTAATATACTATAAATACCATTTCTTGAAATACCATAACCAATTTTTACACCGCTTTATTATTTGTTGATACGAATATTTCTTCTCGGAAAGCGCAGTTACGTAACCTTCGAGCCATCTATCAACTTTAGGAGCCATTTTCAAAATAAATCTTTTATTTTACATTCTAATCAAAACAAAACATTAGCAGACGATTATTCCGAAGTTGCCAAATTTTTATCTCAAAATTCAAACGACAAAAATAAATTACAAGATCGTTTCCATAAAGTGCGAACGACGTTCTGTACATATCCCTTGCATGTTCTTTCATCTCAGGTCGGCGCACAAGATGTTGGTTTTTTACTCCAAAAATACTGGGTGTTGGTCACACATATTTCATAGAAATATTTTTTTATTTATCTTTTTCGGACGAGGATTTTCTTCTACTACGAATATTTTTCCTGTTTCTTTATTAACGTTCAATCATTTCACGGTCGAGAACCAAATTAACGACAACCTTCCAAGAGTGGCAATCGAACCCACGACCTCTGGTTGAACTTCGAACTCTGGTGACTTTGAAGTTAGCGTTCTAATTAGCGGGTAATTCAAGCTCTGTAAGCGAATATCACCCAGATATTAATTTATAATTTGATGCAAGATCAAAGTTTGAAAAAAAAATACTATACAGCCTATCATTTTATAATTCAAGCCCCTCAAATTCTATTGGTCCGGTTTTCCCTTTTAAAATCAAGGAGCGAAGACGCCCTCATTTTCCCCCACGCGTAATCATACAAAGGGGTGACGAGATCAACTGGAGAGGGAAGTTCGAAAGGAGAATCTTTGGAGGGAGAGGTTTTTTTTTTCTTCTCGGACCGGCGACTTTGGGAAGTGGGCATCCCTCAAGCACTACTACCCTGGAAATGCGAGTTTGATCCTGAGATGATGATGAAATTGCCAAAGCGTTCCCCTACGTGTCTGAGGAAGGGGAGAACGACTTGCCTGGCTATGACAAGACCTGCTAGCCCATTCCCTCTCAAATTCTGCAAATAAAGACGGTACCGTCCCCCATTTTTTTTATTATGCGCTGCAGCTATAATGGTTTTTTCCTTTATTTATTTTATTTAACTTAATAATAATAATGAATTTAAATTTAGGGTTACCAGCCACTTACGCTAATTTTGTTAAATTGTATAATAATATGAATTAACTAGCTGAAAACCCGCGCTTCGCTACGGAGTACATTCAAATTAAATACAACGGTCAACGTATGCAATTTATGCCAAAAAATAAATATATATATTTATAATAAATGCGATGATCAATGTATACAATTGATGTAAAATATATATCTATCTATATATATATATTTATAAAAAAATCGTAAGGGATATGCATTTTTTTGGATAATATCCAATCGTCTGCTGCATTAGAAAGAGAAAAAAATATTTTTTTGTCTATTTAGTTGTTACGCACGTGACGATAAATTTATTGAAAGTACCAGAAAAAGAAATCACGTGATCAGCATTTAATAAATTAAATTCTAAAAATTAATCTTTAAAAATTCACCAAAAATCAGGAAATGGAGGTAAAAATTCGAAAAAAATTTCATTTTGAAGGAATTTTTATGATCTTTCTCGTGATATAAATTTTATAACCCTCAATGTATTATTTTAAATGCAAACGTAAAAAAAGTTTAAAAACAGCTTAAAAATTTAATTTAAAAAAATCTAAGAAGAATTTTTGAAAAATCTTTCTTAGTGCACCCCTACACTAATAGAAGAATCGCCATGCAAAATTTCAGCCCTTTAGGTCCAGCGGTTTGGTCTGTGCGTTGTATGTCATTCAGTCAGTCAGTCAGTCAGTCAGTGAATGAGTCAGTTACGGAACTGTTTTATATATATAGATTAATCCTGTTGAAAATATGAGGAGAGTGCATCCTCAATGAGAAATTGGCCGTTAGGCAGTGTATATTAATGGTCAAATAATGTTTAAAAAATTATGTTAATTTTTGGTATAAATTGTGGTCATGTCAATTATTGCCTCAGTTTCGTTTCTTCTTAGCTTTTTTTTTCAGGTTTCCTTTATAGTAAAATTTTGGTCAAGTGAATTTAATTCGTTCTACATGATTCAGCCCTCTACAGCAGGGGCATCAGCAAACGAATCAGGTATTTTCATTTTAAAGGGTTATTGTTCCCAATTACAACGCAATTAAGTAATATGTTTCATTCAATTATCCTTTTTTAAACACCTAAGAGAGTATGTAAATTTTAACAATCTTATTAACTATTTTAACTTTTTTCTACCCTTTTTAAAAGATAAAAAACTTAACAGTGCTACGTGAGGTCACAAGCCTCACAATTACACTGACTCTCAGAAAGGAAGACGCTTAATTTTAAGTGTGATTTTCTCAAAATGGCAATTTTTGAGTTGTCCCGTTACTCTTGCCGAAAGGCGATATATATATATGTGTGTGTGTGTGTGTGTGTGTGTGTAATATGCCCATTACATCACGTCCTTAATTATAACCTGAAAAGAAAAACTAGCTCATATTTAAATAGCTAGAGCTAGACTCAGCCTGAAAGGAATAAAAAGTAAATTTGGAAGCAGTCGGGTCGAATCGTTTATTAGAGCGACAAAAGTACATCCGTCCATTCCAGGAGAACAACTTGGATGTAATATCACCTTTCAAAATTAAACGCTAGGGCGAGGTAGACATGTGACTCTTATTTGTAGAGTCAGCAGATTTTGGGGATCGCGATGCTAACCAACTCCTGAATTCGGAGATATACACGTGTAGAAATGCAAAGGCATGCGATTCATGGGAAGTTCTGTGGCTAAGGATTTTTAAAGCGATAAATCAATATAACTGGGTATTGAATTTAGGAAAGGGAGTTTAAATGCTGGAATGGAGGACATAATATTTAATATATTACATATATATATATATATATATATATATATATATATATATGTATATATAATATATATATATATATATATATATATATATATATATATATATATATATATATATATATATATATATATATATATATATATATAATATATATATATTGAAACTACTCCAGTGTGGCAAGTAATGGTTCTGATAAAAAAGAGGTCATTTTGAGAGGTGGCCGTCGAAAAGAGGTTTTCTCCATAGCATTGGCTCCATGGAGTTTTAATCACCTCTGATCAAAATTAGGCCGTTTAGAGGGATGGCGGACTAAATAAGTTTCCCTATATATATATATATATATATATATATATATATATGTGTGTGTGTGTGTGTACGTATAGAATGGGTAAGTTCTAGACTGCGTTTTGCTCTATTTCTTCATTTCTGAAAAACCGAGATGTATGGATGGGGATTAGAGGCAAATATTGACCACTTCCGTTCCACAATGGACACTATTTACAAATATCTGTCAATTTATAAGTATTTTAACCTGAGGTCCATATACAAACGCACTCTGCGGTTGTGCTCAGTGGATTTTACGATTATACTCAGTGGACAGACAATCCTACGCAGTCTTATCTAGAATAGCTCAAAAATGTAGGATAACCAATAATTAGATAATACTCCGATGAGGTATAAAAGGAGCCTCGGGGTATAGCACTTTACTCCTATTTCCCCACTGGCACTATAATTCGCGCCCCGTGGTTCATCCTGATAACCCCATCTTACCCTAATGTAGGGGAGCAGAGATTTGTGGACCGTACATGTAGTTTCTGGGGGGCGTCTGTTTGGCAACTTGCCATCGCCCAGTCCTGCATCACTATTGGCTCCGCAAGCGCCACAAAATGATGCAGACTCCGCGTAAAGTTCAGAAAGAAGGCATCGGGTTTATATACAGTGAAAAAGAAATAAAAATAATAAAAGAAGAATAACGTATGTTAAGGAATTTCCAACAGTCTTTCCTGCTCCCGTGTATGGAATTAATAGTTTCTCGCGGTGTTTTGAAACATTCCGTAAGGGGTAAAATGAATACAAGGAGCTGTCTGTTTTCGTCATGGGGGAAATACGTTTTATGCGGTAGAGAGAGATGGGGGAAGTTAATTACATAAATTTGCTATAAACATAGGTGGAATCCCAAAAATGCATAAGGTGTTTTCTGTTGTTTGTCCTATATGTTAAACATTTTCTTTCTACCGTGGAATTTTTGTATGCATATGTTTATGTTACTATGTAACATTCTTAATAACTTTTGTATAAATACATAGATAGTGATAGATAGATAGACAGACAATAGATAAATAAATAGATGTGTACACGCACGCACACACACACACACACACACACACACACACACACATATATATATATATATATATATATATATATACATACATATATTATATATATATACATACATATATATACATATATATATATATATATATATATATATATATATATATATATATATATATATATATATATATATATTATGTGTGATATATGTTTAAATGGGATATATATACCTATATGTTTATGTGTCTGTACGTATGTAAGCAAGTATACATATATGAATTTAAAGCAGTTTAAAACTCTAAACAAAGGGATGAAGGAAAATCAAATAAATATTTCAAGTGAAATAAACTTTGAATCATAGGTTTATGTGATACTATCTCCTTATCAACAGTGCCGATATTAAATGAAGGATTGTTTCGAATTATCATAGAAGCGATCTTTATGATAAACACACATTGGCTCTGAACAGTCATTTTCCTTCGGAAATGGAGTGAAATTATAGCATCTAAAGCAGCAGATATAATCTACCTCTTCGCAGTTTACCAAATTAATCTCCAAAAGAGTCAAAATTACTGTTGAGAATATTTCTCCCAATTTATAAAGCTTGGAGCATAAGTGCATGCAACCTATCCCAAATGCTTCGAGAAAGGCATATTTAATCTAGTTTAGAGGTATTTAAATAATGAAATAGAAACTAACATAATTTAATTACCTTATAAGGCAAAATGAGACCAAATAAGGCTTACAGATTATACTTGTTGGAAACAACTCTTCGTTTAATGATAATGTCAGTTCTGGCTATAAAGAGATGGTATCGTTAAATTTTATTTCACAAGTTGTACTCGTATAAATTTGGTTGCACTTCTTAGAATTCAAAACTATATCCAAAGCTGTATATTATTTCAGAACTATAACAATTTATTCCTCTTTGTCAATGCAGCATAACTATTAGTAAATAATACATATTTTATAGATGTAAAACTTTTCAAGGTTGTTTTAAAATATTCATAGTTACTTTATAATGATTCCTTGTCATGTACAACAAAACGAATTTCCATCTAAAAATATCGGGGCCAGTGTTCTACCAACTGAACTACTCCTGCGTTGTGAGGAAGTGTTATGTACGTATCTTGCGTTCTTGGTTATCCAAAGGAGCCTATCTGTTTCCTCCAACCTATTTAGATCTTGTTTTATTTACCTTTGTCTGACAGCAAATTGGTGTTAGGAAAATTACGAACCCAACTCAAAGCTTTTAAAACCCACGAATCAATAAAATGTGAAGTGCATTTAAGATATATATATATATATATATATATATATATATATATATATATATATATATATATATATATATGTATGTATGTATGTATGTATATATATATGTATATTTATATATGTATATGTATATATATATATATATATATATATATATATATATATATATATATATATATATATATATTTATATATATATATATGTATGTATGTATGTATGTATATATATATGTATATATATATATATATATATATATATATATATATATATATATATATATATATATATACATATATATGTGTGTGTGTGTATACGTATATATATATATATATGTGTGTATATATATATGCATCAAAATTTTTTTGGTGATATTTAAAATAAATAAAGTAAAATCTCAATCATAATATCTTGCGGTACAGGATTGGAAAAGATTGTAATTTAACTGTATAAAAAAAGACCTACCATTTAGTCACACATCAGTCGGCCGAATAGGCAGCAAACCACACTAAATTTTATTTTAATGGGATATAAAATAAATAAAGTAAAATCCCAGAAGTAACAAGTTGCGTCACAAAAGTGAAAAACAATATAAATTAAACAATATAAAGGACCCAGATTTTGTTCATTCATCAATCGATCAAGCACGAAACACACTACTTCAATATTTCTTTGGTGATATATAAAAAAAATTTTAAAAGCCACCTCATTCTTAAAAATTTGTGCTACAACTTTGAAAAATGTTCTATTCTATCTGTTAAAAAACCTCAACATTTAGTTACCCATCAATTGGCCAAATATTACAGCAAAGTACATGAAAAGTTGTTTGTTGGGATATAAAATAATTACACTAAAATCTCAGAATTAACAACTTTTGCCACAGCATTGGAAAACAAACGATATAGTCTGCTTGAAAGTACCAATTGTTACTCCATCATCAGTTGATGAGGGATGTCAACACATTGCTTCAATATCTGTTCGATAATAAATAACATGAATAAAGTTAAAAGGCTAACATAACATTGTAACGGCATCACCGTTGAGATTCAAAAAATTATATTTTATATTATTTATTAATTTTGTTATTATTTTGACAGTAAACACCATTACTTGTTTCCAACCTTTCTAGCGTAACTTTCGTTACTGAAAGGGGAATAAATGTAACGGTATAAAATGTAAATAAATAATTTAAAATGGACTCACAAATAATTTTATAATTTTAAATATTACTTTGCAATTATTGTTAAAAATCATTTTTTCGCAACAGATATAAATGTAGTTTTCTTTAGAATCCAGTTGAGTTGAAAAATAAAATGGTTTGGTGTTGATAAGTTATATTATGAGTCTTTTTTTTAGTAAACCTTTAGCTTACGGGGCCCATTTTTCTGATTTCCTCTTTAGAACGCGAAATTTCTTACCCCCTTTGTAAGAACGGCCACTAAGAGGATTATATATATGTATATATGTATGTATATATATATATATATATATATATATATATATATATATATATATATATATATATATATATATTATATATATATATATATAGAGAGAGAGAGAGAGCAAAACACAGTCTAGAACTTACCCATTTTATACGTACACACACACACACATATATATATATATATATATATATATATATATATATATATATATTATATATATTCATTCATTCAATCTTAGGCCGTATTCTTGGGATACAGGCTATCCCACCAGGTAAGGAAAAGGTTAAACACCATAAAAGAGTAAGTTTTTATTACGTTGTCACAACTAGGAGACAACAACACCTTTCGTCAGAAGACTGATAAAAAAAAATTTAAAAAATTGAGTCGTTTAAAAGTCCCAACTTTTATTCATCCCTCGGTAAGCCAAGTGAGACAGAAAACAGCATCAATATTTGTTGATGATGCATCAAACTTATGAGCTCTTCAACACTCTCACATCTAATTCAACTTACAACTCCGACGAAATGTGCCGCACTTAACAGCATCTCTTAAAATTTTAATGAAATTTCCCTGTCTCACTCTTTCTAACGAGAGTCGCAGTAATAAACTAAATCATCCTCTCCTCTCTGCCTCCCCCTTCCCCCTCCAGACATACGGCCACCATTTAGCGTGCTAATTCGTAATCAATGCAAAGCTGCAGAGCTCCAAAGATAAATTTCTCGTTAATCATGGAATTTCGACGGATGGTAATCCATATAAACATGCACGATGCGTATCTAGAGCCAAATATGATTAATTTCAGCTTAAATAAAGTGTGCAATTGACTCGATCGGTTGATGGCGAGGAGAAAGTGCATGGTCAAATCGAATGGGCCAGTAGATTATTTGGGAGTAAGCGCTTTGATATGAAATTCCATCTAAATTTTAGCGGACATTAATGCGCTTGAATACTTTTAATTTCCCAGCTTACTCACGCTGAAGTGTATCTTGCATAATGAACTGATGACGTCCCAAATAAAAATTACTGCCTTTGTTAAAAAGCATCATTATAGATTGTGAAAAAACTTCATTCATCTCGTGTCGTAACATTGGGTTGAATTTAGGGTACATTAAGTATTTAATGTACCATAAGTAGACGAAATTTCTTACCCCCTTTGTAAGAACGACCACTAAGAGGATTATATATATGTATGTGTATATATATATATATATATATATATATATATATATATATATATATATATATATATATATATATGTATATATATTATGTATGTATATATATATGTATATATGTACATGTATATATGTACATGTTCATATATATATACATACATATATATATACATATATTTTATGGCTGTCGTAATATCTAACCACATAAGATAAACTACTGAAATCTCACATATTCCAAGATCCTGTTTCACATCGTCTCAGTCGAATATCGGGAATACTTCCAATATACAGTATAGTCAAGTCTCTCTAAGTTTAAGGTACCCTAAGTTTCTTTAAGTCTTGATTCCGAGACTTAAAGAAACTTTATTTCACTACATACTAACATCCAGCATTATGTTTAAAAATTATTAAACTTATTTTTCAGTTGGAAAGCTATTAACTTTTGTACCGGATTCGACTCGAATTTATAAATCGACTCTCTTATTTCTAGTACTTCCAAAATTAGAGAATATATATTTCGGTCGTAAAGTAATAGCTTCTTCACGCCCATGTTGGCTCCATGTTTTATATACGGCACATGATCTTGCTAACATGACAATTTCACAATCAGCAATTATAAGATCTACAGGATTTGGGGCATAATGCCTTAGTATGTTTTCTTTGTATTCGAAATCCATGCTCTTAACCTTAGGAGTGAACTTGTGAAGAGTTTCATTTTCTTTCAAAGTTATTCTCGCGTATATTTTCTTTAAATTTGAACTCCATGCTCTTGACCTTTGGAATAAACTTAAGAAGAGTTGCCTTTTCTTTCAAAGTTATTCTCGCATATTTTTTCTTTGAATTTGAACTCCATACTCTTGACCTTTGGAGTAAACTTACGAAGAGTTGCATTTTCTTTCAAAGTTATTCTCGCGTATTTTTTTTTTTTTAATTTGAACTCCATACACTTGACCTATGGAGTAAACTTGTGAAGAGTTGCATTTTCTTTCTAAGTTATTCACGCGTTCTTTTTAATATTTATAATATTCTATGGATAAAAAAAAAATCAAATTGCCTCATCGTACTTGTGTTTGTGCGGATCTCTGATATCCAGAAGTGGGTAAAGTAGTAATCTCTTTTGTATGTCAGGTAATTTTTATATAATATCTAACCACATAAGATAATATCTGTCGTAATATCTAACCACATAAGATAAACTACTGAAATCTCACATATTCCAAGACCCTGTTTCACATCGCCTCAGTCGAATAACGGGAATACTTCCAATAATACAGTATAGTCAAGTCTCTCGATCCGTTTAACCATTTAGTATTTTTTGTAGACACTAACCGTAACATTCCTAGCATCAGATCATCACTATTTACTACAGTTCAATATCTGACAGTTCTGGCCGCAACCTTCCCCTCAACACAAGACATTTGAAGATTATCTTCATATGCCAGCCGAGGAAATGGAGTCTTCTCCAACCGTTCACAAATTATATCGTGTTATAAATATGCAAATATCATATCGCAAATTATAAAGTTGCGTTTCCCATATTATATATAATACTCATCATCCCTCATTTATACTTCATACAGTCTACGAGTGAAATGAATAAACAATTAGAACTTCTCCTTCAGTGGATGCGAGAAACTACTCAGTTCAAAGGAGATTATGAGACTCTAGGGGGTGATTCGCGCATGTGATTTACAATATCATTGTTGTTGTTGCTGTTGTTTCTAATGCCCCCTGACCGGAAGTATTCCTGGCCAGGTCCATATAGGCTAGCGGACAGAGGAGTGCAGCTCCAGTTCAAAGTGACACCACTAGGGTCGGAGTCCGATTTAGCCAGGTGCCACCTCAATTTTGACGGAGAACCTCTAAAAGCGACATATGGGGGGAATCATACACTTTCCCACCCCCTCTGACCTCATAGAGGGACTCTCCAGACTATGAACTTAACGTGGCCATATCCGGCCTGGACATGGAGGTATTTAATGGCGCTTGTCGGGATTCGATCCGAGCCCCCTTGGCACCGAAAGCCGACGCGCTACCACTAGGCTACCTCGGGCCACCTTTATCTGGGCAAGAAGAGAAAAAAAAATCTGATACTTAGAGAAAGGAAGACTATAAAATGATTTTTATTCTCAGTTAACTTCTCTTTTGTCAACAGCACATTAACTGATATTTGTACATGAAGGTATTTATGATATGATCGTAAATGTTGGATGACTACTTCCATCTGAACTGGTCAGTTCTGTAGGGAACTCTTAATGTCAAAACACATATATAAATAAAGGCTTATTCGCTTTAAATATCATGTCGTTTTCTTTGAGAGGAAGGAAATTCAAAATGAGACTTTCTCACATCACGAAGGTAGTAAAATGGACTCAAGATACGTAGATCAGTCCGCCTGTAGATTCGTGACTTGCGATCCACCCGTCATTACAACTTAAGGCAGAGCATCGGTTAAACTCGCAGGCTTCTATTCTCGTTAATTTATAAAGTAGTATCATCTTGGTATTTTTTTTAATCCCAGATTAACAAATACATATGAAGGCATACATTTTTGCACATGAAGACAGAATATTACTGAAATATCTTACATTAGAAAGGCTAAGTCCTTTTTATTTAAATGAATACCTACGTTTGCCTAAAAACAAAGCTGAAACGCGCATTTGTTAATCTTAGATTAACAAACAAAATGAAAGAAGTATTCTCCATACCTTAAATTGCGGATAAAATATTTTCAACATCAACTGATGTGTCGCCTTTATGTAAACAAAGTCAGACAAATTCTAGAGTTTCTCACCAGGAACAAACATCGGTTACTGTGCTGCTGACAAAAGGGGAAGTTAACGGGGAATAAAAATCATTTTCTAATCTTCATTTCTCCTAGTAACAGAATTTTTTTTAACCCAGAAAAGAGAAAAAAGGAAAATTTTAAACACAGAATAAAAGAATTATAAAGATGTGAACCTTCAAGAAAAATTAAGCAAGTACAGTCCCAAAATCAAAGTAAATGAAAGAGCAGAAAACTTTTAAATTTTTTTTCCGGGATTATAGAGCTATTACTTACCTTTCTGTTTTCCACAGACTGAATTTTGTCTTATATAGCTGAAAAGGTATTTTTCATGTTCTGCTCGGCAATGATTATATATATATATATATATATATATATATATATATATATATATATATATATATATATATATATATATATATATGTGTGTGTGTGTGTGTGTGTGTGTGTGTGTGTGTGTGTGTATATATATACACTACCCTACAATAATGGACCGGGCCGCAAGATATGATGGTATAAGGGAAAGAATACCTGATTTAATAGGGGGTGGTCCCCCTATTGTTGCAATTACATTAGCAACCCTTCTGGGCCTAAAACGTTCAACAAGGTTTTGATACGCAGATATGGATATTTGTGTCCATTCCCGCTGCAAGAATGTCGCCAGCTGAGCTGTAGATTTCGGACGTGGTTCCCTGATCAGTAAGCGTTGCTTTAATTCGTCCCACAAATGTTCTATAGGGTTTAGTTCGAAAGGTTTTCTCTTTGCAAAAAATCCAATGTACAGTCGGATTTTACGCAAATCCCCTGGCGTCCGGTCCATTATTGTAGGGTAGTATATATATATATATATATACACTGGTTATCAAAAATTAAGGAAAAGTCACAAAAATAGCGATTACACAAAATGTTACAAGTAGAATTTAATGAAACTTATTCACATTATACAATACATAGGTATGTATAAAATAGCATAAAAAGAAATCGCCAGACAATTATGGTGTTATAGAAACTAGCATATCTATACAATAAACAAATCTGATGTGTCAGTTTGGTATAGGAAAAGTACCTTTAATATGACGTATGATCCCCCCTGAGAAGCAATACAGAACATACAGCGATGTGTGATGCTGTCAATTATGCGGTAAGTTCGGTGGGAAGTGAAAGCCCTTGCTCTTGCAAAGCAGTTGAAAGCGTGGCTAGGATCCTAGGAGGAGGATTGACAGCAGCTAAACGTCGTCCTAAAGCGTCCCAAACATGCTCGATAGGATTCAGGCCCAGTGATCGAGCTGGCCACTCCATGCGCTAAACTGTTTCCTGCTCAAAATAAGCATCCACGATGCGAGCCCTGTGCAGTCTCGCGTTATCGTCCTTAGCACGAAAACATCAGCTATTGCCCCGGCATAATAGCACACATAAGCATCAAGGATCTCATCTCTATAGGTGTGAGCATTCACGTTTCCACGGGGAAAGATAGGGTCCACCCAAATAGATACCACCCCAAACACAGACACTGCTTTATCTGTATGTATCTCTTTCACGGATGTGTGATGGATGAAAACGAGTTCCAAGTTCTCTCCAAATCAAAATACTCCTACTATCGCTTTAGAGGCTAAACCTGGACTCATCCGTAAAGAGAACAGCTCTCCATTGATCACGCGTCCAGTGGACATGTTGACGTGCCCACTGCAAACGTTCCCGCCTTTGGCGTGACGTGAGCGCTTCGTAAATGGCCGGTCTCCTCGCAAAACGACCACCTTCGTGAAGCCTTCTACGCACGGTTGAGGTTGATACCAACCTTCCGGAGCTTGCAGCGAGGGAGGATCTGAGTTCAGACGGAGTTTCGGTTCTATTCCTTCGTGCATGACAAATATCGATCATGGGGAGTCCTCGTAGTGTATGGCCGTCCTTGGCTGGACCTTTTGGATGCCGAATCCATGGTTAGAAATTGTTGCCAAAGTCTATGAACCACAGACGGACTCACATTTAGCCACCCGGCCACTTCTGTCTGACTTTGTCCTGCCTCTAGTCTCCCAATAGCTCGCCATTGAATTTCTTCGGTCAAATGATGCCTGGAGGTCATTTCTACAATTTGGCTATGGCAGATGTCTAATCTCAACCTCGCAGCGACAATTGTTGCCTTACTCTGAGACGTGCACTTTTATGTTCCTCGCAAATGACGTATTCCGATTGAGTCACTATTTTGCATAATGTAGTATTGTTCAACACCATTTTCTTAACAACATATTCAAATTTTAAACATATTGGCCTAGTTTTGAACGTGTTATCCCTTATTTTGTGATTTTTCCTTAATTTTTGATAACTAATGTATATATATATATATGTGTGTGTATGTGTATATGTGTGTGTGTACTATCTGTTATACTATATTATATAGTACAGCTATATACTAATACATTTACTGCGTACGTTTCTCTAAACTATATTATAACTGTACATAACTGCGTGAATAGACTGAGACCCTTAGACAGAGAAAAATAAGAAATCTGACAAAAGACAAGTTATCGGGGAAAAAAAATCATTTTCTAATCTTTCTTACTTTAAGTATTGGAAAACTACTCTACTTTCCCACAGAAAAGGGAAAAAATGAAAATTTATTACACATTGTTAAGGACTCTTGAAGATGTGACTGAGTAAGTACAGACCCAAAATCAAAGTAAACTGAAAAACAGCAACTTTTTACGTCTTTTTCATACTATCTAAGAATAGATTTACTGCAAACAAATTTTGTTTGAAACAGGAGAAGAAGAAAGGAGGGTACGATTCAGCAGAATGTCCCCGCACGTACAAAGTATACTTCAACAAAGCATTTTACACGTAATCCAGAAACTTCTACTCGCGTTTGCAATCATCTCGATATCATAAAAGTGTTTCTCGCGTTCCAATTCTCAGTATTAAAGTATTAATGAAAGTTCTGAAATGTTTCAGTCGTGGAAGAGTCCAAGCATGATGGTTTAAGATTGTCATGTGTATGTTTTCCGTCCTATTTCTAAATCCAAAATTTAGTGTGAAGTGTTTTTATAGGTGAATATAGAATCCGTTATATTTTAGAGATACATTTATGTACAGTTATAAAACAGTATATAAAATATTACGCAGTTGATTTTTTAGTATATGGTTGTAATATACGTAGTATAACACAGTTAATAGTTTATAGTATATTACACATAATAGCAAATAGTTATGTTTCCTTTAATATTAAGGACCATTATAGTACATGTAAAACAATATATTTATAGTTCTTTAATTAATTGGAAATTTTCTGTCAAAGATTAATCAGGAAACTAAATAATTTAATAGAATTATTTCAGATCCTTGACAGGTTTCGTCCATTTTCTCCATTAAGTCCATTTTGTGGGCCCGAGGTAGCCTATCAGTAACTCACCGGCTTTCGGCTTTGATGGTGGTTGGATCGAATCCTGACAAGCGCCGTTAAATACATTCGTGTCTAGGCCGAATATGGGCGCGTTAAATCCGTAGATCGGAAAGTCCTTCTATGAAGTCAGTGGGTGGGAAAGTTACGGTCCCCCCCCCCCCCCAATGTCGCACCCTGGAGATGCTTTCTCATTGTTGGGGTGGCACCTAGCTCCGATCAGTCAGACTCCGATCCTTGTGATACTATTATAAATCGGAGCCGCACTACTCAGCCTGAAGTCTATATGGACCTGGTTTGGAAATCCCGGTTAAGGGGCATTAGGAACAACAACAACAGTCCATTTTGTAGACCAGTTTAATTTATATATATATATATATATATATATATATATATATATATATATATATATATATATATATATATATATATATATATATATATATATGTGGTAATGCTTCAAGTATGCTAGCTAATTTATACTTATATTATTTTGAAATTAATAATATAGAAAATTGCAATTACAATATATTTAGATATATAGATGATATAATAGTAATTAATAAAAGTAATAACCATATAGACTTAAATTTTTACCCTCCTAATCTGGAACTAATTAAAAGTAGCCATGATAATATTAATGTAAACTTTTTAGATATTAATATTAAATTAAATTCTCACAGCAAATTTACTTTTGACTTATACGACAAAAGATCTGACTATAATTTTAATATTGTTAAATTTCAAAATTATCTAACCTGTTTACATAAATCTGTTTTTAATAACATTATTGTAAATCAGTTAGTTCGTATAAATAGGCTATGTTCTAAAGACAATAAGATTAAGCATATTTTAGACTTGAAAGCTGTGCTAACACGGAATAATTACCCCGAAAGTCTATCCAAAAACATAATTGGTTGTTTTTGTTTTAATGAATAGTTTGTTCTGTTGCATTTAATAAGTTAAACATAACAATAAGATAAAATAGAAAAAATAACTACTAAAAATAAAAAATAAAATAAAAACATAAGTAAAAATAAAAATAATAATAAAAATAACTGTTAGTAATAATAATTAAAAACTAAATTATTAGGGTATAATAGTCCTAAAATTTGGTAACCATAGTAAGTCTGTAACTGAGAATCCACTACCTCCATGGTTGCAAGTTTTCTGACTTCAGTCATCTTGCGGTTACATGTTCTTCCACTCTGTCTAGCGCCAGACTTGATGTTCTTTGGTTAAGTACTATTATTCAATTATTAATCAATTCTTCTGTTTTTCATGGATTGTACGGTGTCTGAGTGTGTTTATTGTATAGATCATACTCATCGGAAACAATCCATTGGTTTTTAGACAGCATTGACACCGCTGATGAAGAAATGCTGTCTAAAACCTCTTTCATACTTTTCTTTTCATGTTATTTGTTCCTGGCTGCAAGTAGCTTTAGAGCTATTACTGGTTTTCTCTATCATCTATTTCTTGTTTATATATATATATATATATATATATATATATATATATATATATATATATATATATATATATATATATAAGGATTTTTTAGATAGGTTAGAATTTAAGGGGCAAAAAGGGGAGGGGGTTTCTACAGAAAATTGGAATAAAAAGTTAAACGCCGGAATTATTCACGTAATGCGACAAGCGCGTGTGTGCGGACACCGAAAGCCGTGGGAGCTATTAATAGAACTGAGCAGCCTTGAAGAAATTGGCGGAGAAGGACTACATTGAAAATTGGTGAGCTCAGCTTAAAACTTCTCGAACAATCTAGATACGAATTTTTTTTTTTTTTTTTTTTTTTTTTTTTAACCAATGCGGAGGCACTTGTATTCAAACATTCGCCCTTACTACGCCGCAGTTTTACTGTCCATTTTATTATGAGGGCACCATATAGGCGGACAGCATTACCCCTTATGAAGGGACGACACGAACGGAGGCATTTTTCGAGGCGCAACGCTGGGACTATTTCGATGTAGCGGGAAAAGAATAGTCAGACCGGGGAATGCAATAAATTACAATAGACGTATTGAAGCGTTCCGTGTTTTGAGATGGCCGGAGGGCCAGGTTTTCAATATGAGATTGGAGAGTGGTTTAACTCTGAAATGGAAGAATAAACGTGGAGACATTGCTGTATGTATTTAATGTGTTGGAGTGCCTTACCACGACGCCACGGACTTGTATGAGTACGAAAAAATGCAAAACCATATTAGAATAGCGAGTGGGAACAACGCTTGTCATGTGTATATATATATATATATATATATATATATATATATATATATATATATATATATATATATATATATATACAATATTAAACTCTAACACATATTTTACAGTATTGCAGATCTCTCTCATACATAATATTGATAGTTCGTATCATTAAGCTCTCGGAGAGCTCAGGTGAATTATAATCTCTGTAAAGAGCGTTGATGAATGAGAAATCTAAATTCTGAACTAGTCAGAGAGCATTTGGAGAATTTAATATCAGTTAAATACCTATTGTCACCATATGTGGCTATCCATAAAACAAGACGCGTTATAAATGATAGCATTCAAACCCCATGTTGTATAAAACATATGTATTGTCATATTCAGTGATAATAACTAAACACAAAACAAAAATGAATGAGTTTGGTTTTTTTATTCATTTTGAGGTTTTAGAAATATTTTCGCGTAGTATTTTGTTGAGAATCAGACATTACTCAATGTGTTTTATTTAAATCAATAAAATTATTACTTTCGCCAGTAATACTAGTCCGTGTTTGCACTAAGGAAAGTTGACGCCTATTTATGTTTAAACTGACATTTTATTAAGTTAAAACTAAAATAATCAATAACATATTTCCCATCAAAACTTAATACAATTTTAAAAAAAGAGTCACATTCATGAACAAAGGAAAAAAACACTTAGCAAATAATGCGATTCAAAGTGTAAACTCTTTTTAATTCAAACACCTTCTAGCATTATCCTAATAGTTGATTTTGAAAAAGTGAAAAGATCAAAATAGCCTCAAACAAAATTTCAAATAAAGAAATCTATAAAAGATATAAAAAAGCAAACTGTTAAATAAATAAATCGTAAAATCCCGCGAGACTTTACAACTAGCTAAATTGCATAATACACTGCTGGCCAGCCAAATTGCAACACCAAGAAAGACCAGAGATATCACAACAAAATTTATTTTGTAGATAACATGTTGACCAAGTATCAAATGATTAAATTTATAGACTTCTGTGAAGTGTGGTTCCTGCCAAAATCAGTAGCCAGAGTAGCCGCCATTGTTGGAGATCACCGCTGCCACACGCCTCGGCATTGATTCAAAGAGACTTTGGATGAGTTCTTGGGGTACAGCAGACCAAGCAGCTTCCACACGTTGCCAAAGTTGATCTGCTGTGGCAGCTGGGGATGGAATCTGGGTCAATCGTAGAGCAACCATGGACCACATGTTTTCTATCGGTGAAAGATCCGGAGAGCGACGCGGCCAGGGAAGCAATTCAATCTGGCGATTGACGAAGAACCATTGGACAATGCGTGCCACGTGTGGTCACGCATTATCCTGTTGAAATATGGCTGTGGGCAAGCCCTGAAGGTAAGAAAGGACAACTGGCTCCAACACCTCGGAGATGTAGCGCTGGCTGTTTAAAGTACCGGCAATGCGTACTAGAGGTGTGCGAGAGTGATATCCAATACCGCCCCATACCATACCATAATACCGCCATACCATAATACCCGGTGCAGGACCAGTGTGGCGGTGCATAACAGAGCTGTTCAGCAACCTCTCTTCACGGTGTCTCCAGACTCGAATGCGACCATCGTGGTGTTGCAGACAGAAGCGTGACTCGTCAGTAAAGATAATTTCATTCCATTCTGCCGTCCACATCCTTCTGTCATCGCACCATTGGCGGCGGAGACGTCTGTTGTTCTGCGTCAAGGGTAGACAAAGCAATGGACGTCTTGCGGACAGACCACTCTGCTGTAAACGGCGTCGAATGGTACGCGCAGACACTAGATGATGTGTTACAGACTGCATGTGCTGTGCTATGGTTCGTGATGTGACTGAGCGATCCGTCACTGCCATGTGCCCAATTTGCCTGTCATCACGTGAAGTGGTGCGCTGAGGTGGATGCGATCGAACACGCCGGTCCGTCGTACCCTCCTGCATCCAACGATCACATATCCACATTACAGTTGTTTGGTTTCGTCCAACACGACTACCGATTTCCCTGAAAGATAATCCACAATCTCGGTAGGCCACTATCCTTCCTCTGTCGAACTCGGATACTTGATCAAAAGATGATCGCTGTTTTCGATGAGGCATAATTGATCGTTTTTTTTTAAACCACAAGAAAAACACAATTGCCGAACTTGAAATCGTCGAAATCTCCAAGCCTTAAATAGCGCTTTGAAGTGGCGCCACAGGCGCGCGTGATGTGCGTCTGCGCTGAAATTCTAATCATTTGCATATCTGACCTCCGCTAATGCATGTTGTAAATTTCATGTTATTTGCATGTTTCCTTCAGGGTGTTGCATTTACAGTGGCCAGCAGTGTATATTACAATTCTTAGTTTTTAACTAAGCACAGCTGACACCATATACGAAGGAAACGTGTTATCCCGGAAATAAGTTTCAGATTAATACAAGTTTTGTTAAGTCCGTAACACGTTTCCGATCTGCAGGTATATTTTTAATAGTGTTTCTTAGCGTATTTATAAAGTTCATGCTTCCATAACAATTGACGAGTCCTCTTTAAACACCACTGCTGCCATGTGTTGGAGGACAGAGGCATATTTTTATTTTGGGAAAACTTATTTTCAGATGTAATTTGATCACACAGCATTTTACGGTATCTAAAATTTAAAATTTAAATTATAAATTACAATTGCAAGTACTATTAAATATTAGTAAATATAATATCTTTTAATTCTGAAGGATCTCTTAGAATACGTGGAAACTATCATTAATTTATGATGATGAGTTCTGTAAAATTTATGCATCTAGTAGCCTACTTCAAAATGACAGCGATAAAAGTAAAAAATTACATTTTATGAATATTTTTGTTGCCTGGGGAATAGTTTGTATTTTGTTATTTGTTTTCGCTTTGGATTAGCTCTGACATGGGTGATCTTGTTGTAACTAGACGTTACAATAAAAATTAAAGGAAAAGGAGAAAATTAAAAAATTCTGATTGCTTAGAACATAGATATAATGAAACTTATGCTATTCTAATATAAATTAAGGATATAAAAATCTATGAACAGTGATATTACTAAACTGACTAAATTTAATGAGATAATTTTAAATGCATGCATACATATTTTTCAACAAAAAGTAACATTCATAAATTTAAAAAAGACACTGGGAGTTAATAATTATAAACCAATACAGCAAAACGAAAATATTATATATATATATATATATATGTGTGTGTGTGTGTGTGTGTGTGTGTGTGTGTGTGTGTGTGTGTGCGCAATTGAATTTTTTAACCCTAGAAAGCTATGTCAGGTCCGGTCAAGTGCAATGCTCAAAGGAGTGTGTGCAATTGGCTTTTGTCGTGGTGTGGTGTACGATTTTCTAAATAGAAAAATATTTGTTTCATAAAATACGCTCGAAGTTGTGAAAAATAACCAAAAGAGGAAATACTTATGAAAGTTATGCTTTTAGTTAACCCGTAGCATCTAACATGCCAGCCATGATATTTAAATGGGAATGGCTGTGCTCGAGATATGCAAGAACAGTCTAAAAATGTAAGTTGGTATTTACTTCATCCAAAGTGTAATTATGCCTACCCTGTAACTGATAATCCCATTTTATAATAATTCATTTCATGATAGAAAGTTTTATACAGAAAAATTATATTTGCAGAATAGAATTCGCATTATCTTAATTTCTTTATCAGACTATATTTGATCTAGTGACGATTCACCGTGATTTTCCCACACCACTGGTGATTTATCCCTCGAACGACAATAACTGGCTAATGGCCCACATAAATGATTACTTACGTACATAAAAATGAGAGAATACTGAACAGCGTTATTTATTTATCCTTTCCTATAACAAGTTTCCTCTAGAGATTAAACAAGTAACGATCTGAAAATAATGACAACTACTTATTCACTTGATAGAAAATCATAAATGAATAATCCTATTACGTCAGGTGTCAGACAAATCACGGGATGAAGGGAAGATAGTCATATAAGTAAAGACTAATAGCATAAATTAGCAGCATATCTGGATCGCCTGATATCCTTCCACTATAGAGATTTTAAGTCCTTAAAATCCATGCGGTCATGATAAAAATGCTCGTATAGGCTTTTACTTCTCGATGATAAATCATTAGACTTGTACATCTATTCCCTGTCACTTACCACCAACAAAATTTTGAATTTAATAATCTAAAAAGGTGATTTTCACTTCCCGCTTGATCTTGAAAATTAACTTTAGGCAGAGAAAAATAAGAAGTCGAAGTTTAAAAACTAGAACAATTAAACTCCTTTCACCTCGCATTTTTAATTTCTTCTTTCGAAGCAACTTCGCTAGCTCGACAATCGAAATTACGACTATCAGACTGTGTGCTTGCTTTGCCACTGCCCACTCGTTAATGATCTTCCAGAACAACCACACAGGCTTTTAAAAGTCTTTCATTTTTCCACCTGATAGTCATCAGGGGATTCCTAATACTGGTCGAAGTAAATTCTTTTTCTTTACATAGCCTTTATGACGAAAAACGTTGCAGCACCTTTTTAAACTATATTTTTTTCCCATTTGAATCAGTTTGGCCGTTACAATAATTTTCGGGCTTAGCGTCACGGTCAAAATTATTGTTAACCGGACACAGGTATTTTGCCATTACAGAAGAGGGTTCTACTATCGATATTTTAGAACTACCTTATTACTTTACATAAATAATAATTATTTAACACTACAAAAATAAGAAATGATATTAAGCTTTTTATTTGAGAGCATTTCTTGTCATAGTTCATGTCCCAGTAAAGAAATACTTTAAGTGTGAAAAGAGTATCCAGTAAAACAGAATATTCCGAAACAAGAATGAATATATATATATATATATATATATATATATATATATATATATATATATATATATATATATATATATATATATATATATATATATATATATATAATATTTTTGTTTTACTTTTTTGCTTTATAATTATTAACTCACAATGTATTTTTAAAATATGCTTTTGTTACTTTTGTTAAATAAAAAATATGTACGTATGCGTTTAAAATTATCTCATTCGTTTTAGTCAGTTTAGTAACAAAGCTGTTCTGAGTTTTTTTATTTTCTTACTTTATATTAGAATAGCATAAGTTTCACTATATTTAGGTCCCAAGCAGTCAGAAATTTTATTATTTCCTGTTTTTCCTTTACTTTTTATTGTGACGTCTATTTACAAAACGATCACACCTGGCAGCGCTAATCGAAGGCGAAAAAATATTATAAAATACAAACTGTTCCCCAGACAATAAAAAATATTCATAATATGAAATTTTTTAGTAGGTGACAACATGCGCAAATTTTACAGAATTTATCATTATAAATAATAATTTTCACTTATTCTAAGAGACCCTTCAGAATTAAAAGTTATTACATTTACTAATACTTAACATTACGTATTTTTGTAATTTATAATTTAAATTTTAAATTTTAAATATCTAATAATGCCGTGATCAAACGGCACTTTAAAATAGTTTTCCCAATATCAAATTACTCCTCTGTCCGCCAACAGATGGCAGCAGTGGTGTTTGATTCATCAATTATTATGGTAGTATGTACTTTATAAATACACTAAGGAACACTATTAAAAATATACCTGCAGATCGGAAACCTGCATATTCCGAAATATTAGGAGCTATTTTAACTTTACACACAAGGGCTCTGCAATTGATACTTTAGAACTACTTTATTACAGTTAATATAAATGTTGATTATCGAACCTTAGAAAAAAATAAACAACGTTGTTATGTTTTTTATTTAACAATAATTTTTATCTTAGTTTACGTTCCAGTAGAGAAACCCCTCAAGTGTATTATTAAAAGAATATTCAGTAAAACAGAATATTCCAGCGATAAGGATCTCCTACAATAAGTAACAAGGGCGCAAAAAATGCTAAAAATATCCAGCGCAACGAAAGACCTCATAAAAATAAAAATTAATCACGAATCGACAGCCATCGGGTTAAATTTCTCATCAGCTTCCAAATATTTTAAGCGTTTCTCCGAGTAGATCCGGCTGGAGTTCTAGCCATTAACTTTCATCCGTTGACATTGAAAAGGATTTCCTTTTGATTCTCTTGAAATCTAATGAATTTTGTAGATAACAATGATTAGAAAAAAAATATATGGACTTTGTATTTCGAATACGAGGAATAACTAGCAATCATTATATAGGATTTTCCAGGTATATTTTTCTAGAAGAAAAGTTATATTTTTACTGTTATGCTTCAGATTCAAATGAAGGAAAATATATGACACCAGCATGCCGTAAATATGCCATTTAAGAGAGCATTTGTCAATAATCTTACAAACATTTATGAAAGGGAAAAACTCATACATTAACAGATGGAAAAAGCACAAACTTTTGCGAGAACGCGGATTCAAACCTGGTTCTACCGTATTTCGAGACAATACAACACAAACTGAATAATTTTTTACCATCCTCCAATGTATTTTATTAACAGTAGGGCATTATATGGTGCATACAGTCGCATACGTTAATGTATGTATGTATGTAAATATATATACAAATACATACATATACATATACACACCTACATGCATACATGCATATACTCATTCACGTGTGTGAGTGTGTGTGTTTTAAATGTCAAACAGAAAAGATGGATCAAATACTTACATGTTAGAATTATCACGCAAAATTCACGACTCATTTTGGTAATATTGCTGAGTTTCTACAAACCTGTCTCTATGTGTTTCTACTCTGTCATAATTGTCCTAACGCAGGGTTTCCCAACTTTTTATTGTACCGTACCTGTACGTTGTAAACAATTTGATGACGTACAGGTAGACCAAAAATTTTGAAATGGGGAATAATATGCAATGGAGAACATTTGTAATAAAGACAAGTAACTTGGGATATATTTTTATTGCTAAACATATACATAAAATATAATAATCACTTTAAAAAATATATAATTAGTGAGAAGGTTGGGCCTGTTTATTATTAACTAAAGAAGTAATATCGCTCTCAATGTTTGTCAGTTTAAGGCGAAGATCCGATTCAATGTCCAGCAAAGCTCTATATTTGGTTTTCATCGCAGTCGTTGCAGAAAATCCTTTTTTACATAAATATGTGGTCGCAAATGGCATTAAAAATTTTAGCAAGAAACTTCTCAGACACAGTTATTCTCAGACATTCGCAAACACACTTATAGACACAGTTATAATTCGCAGGCGAGTTCTAAATTTTTATGGGGCGGTTATAGATAACACATTCAGGTGTAGACGGCATCTTTTGAGATTAGGGTTTGACGGTTTTTTCAAACCCGGTTTTAAAAAACCGGTTTTTAAAATAAATTTGTCACATTTGAAAACTGGTTTAAAAAATTCAAATTATCATGTAAAAATTAATTTTTAACTTATTTGATTTCTTGAAGACCCTGAAGAAAACCTTACAAATCCAAAGACACTGAAAGCTGAATTTTCATTATTTGAGGCAATGAATAAAAGAACCAAAAACTTAGATTTGTTATTTGATACCCTGAAAACTATAAAACCAAGCTCAGTAGCTAGTGAACGAGTATTTTCAATTTCAGGCAATATTGTGTCCAAAATAAGAACAAGACTTAGCCACCGTTCAGTGGATATTTTATGTTTTTTAAAATCCTATTTTCTTAGGAGAAATTAAAATTAGTGAAATAAATATAAATATTATTTGAAATTTGAAATTTTTTGTTTGAGTTTTCGTTATTTTGTGTAAGTAATGTGTAATCCTTAATTTTTTTTTATATTTTGACTTTGATATTGATTTCGTTTTTTGTTATTTTATATAAATTAAATAAAATATTTTTCCCTAGTCTATTTTTTTTTGACAAAAATTCGAAAACCGGCTAAAACCGGTTTTTTGGAAATCTGGAATTCGAAAACCGGTTTTTCAAAAAGTAGGTTTTTGTATAAACCCTATTTGAGATTAGGTAAATCCCAATAAAGTATTACAACACAAACAATGGATTAGAAATTCCAAACTAAAATATTAAAACGTATGGATTATTAGTTATTATAGTCATTCCTTTTCTTTTTTGTAATACAGATTTTTAATAGATTTTTGTTTTAAATTGTAAAATCATTCGCATACCGGTAGCTGCTTGTCCGCGTACCGGTACTGGTACGCGTACCCAAGGTTGGGAACCACTGTTCTAACGGAATAGTTTTATTCCTAATCTACTACTATCTCTAATCTTTGACTTCCTGAAAAGCTCATGTTTAACTCGAGGCCTATCCATGGCGATAGCATTGGCTCATGCTATTTTTTTTATTTGTTTGTGAAAAGCTGACTAATATTTGAAGTTTCCGCTTTTGGCATCTAGTGCTATTTCCAAAAATTTATCATGCACAAAAATACTCCTAATATTATGGAGCGAGGGACTTCAAAAATATTTTCTAAAAAATAGGAAAATAGCCTGATAATTCTATTCAACATTTATGTACCTCGGAAGGGCAATCTCCTTTGGCACATCCCCGAACTATGTAAAATCTAATCTCAAACACATATAAAAAATTTTATATTTGAGCCTTATATTAAGGGCATATAGTAAAATTTATATTCCTTACTATATGCCCTTGATATAAGGCGAAATAGAGTTCGCCAGAAAAACTAATGACTCTCTTAAATTGCGCTCTCCAATTAATCCTTTGAGGTGCACCATTTGCACAGTGCAAACTCCTAAATCTAGTTGCTTTTTAAATTGCATTCAATGTATTCCAGTTAAATGAGCAGAAAATAGCTAGTGCTGCCATCTGTTATCAGTTTAAAGAAGTAAAAATATTTTGCAACCTTTAATTAGAAAATTTTTCAAGATTTTCTAGGTTAAAAAAATCTGCACCGTGCAAACGGAGGAGTTTGTTGCTCCTGAAAGGGTTAAGCATTCGTCTAAAATTCAACAAGTTTAGTTCTTTGCACAATTGAATAATTCAAAATGACCCAGAAATAATATCTTAATTAGCACCCATGGGCCCAGAGGAGAAATATTCCTTAAACGACGTTCACACATAACTCGTGATACCAAACTATACAGCACTTTTCTTCAAAAAATTAATATATCCGATAAAGGCTCGCAGGGCATAAATTGCATCGTCACTCCAAAGTCCCGTACAACAACTAAGGGCCTGTTCACATAGGTGTCCGTTGCGTTGCGTTAAGGAAAAGATGACGTTGAGAAGAAAATAAACCATTCATATGCCTCCAAACGATTAGCAATGAAATTTTTAACGCCTATGATTGGTTTATTTTCGTCTCAACGTCATCTTTTCCTTAACGCAACGCAACGGACTCCTATGTGAACAGGCCCTTAACCATCGTAAATAGCTACATTAGCAGTTGTGGGTAAGGTATGCAATTTTACCTAGCCGGTGGATTCTAATTAACGAAAGTCTTATTTATTTCTCAGGCTTCATGTGGCATCATCTACTATAAATTGAGGTGCGAGATGATGTTTCCAATGATCATTATAGTAATCAATGGTAACTGATACGCAAACAAAATAAAACATAACGGGGACTTTCATCATTTTCATAGATATTAACATTATTTTATTTATAGGTAATTCCTTGACTATAATTTAAAGCAACAAAATTAATTTACTTAGTTTTTTTTAGGATCCTAAATCCACAGGTCGTTGTCCTAGGAATTCTAATTTTAAATCCAAATGTTCAAAATTAAAAAAGGAACACTTATTCTGATTATATATAATGCTAGTGACTATGTTATCGTAAACCTGGACATTTATAATACGTGTGCCCTCGTGCAATTTTATCTCACGATATTTATTCTTTGGGAGTCCCAACAATGACAGCTTTAATAAAAAACATTCCTGATTCTCCTTAAAACATTTCAGGTGTAAACAACGTGACAGGTCTAAAGCGCTAAGCTCACAACTTTAAGGATTAAAAAAACATTCGCCTGCTAAAGAGAACAGATTACTTCAAAAATTATAATACTACTGTTATTTCAAAATTTTAAGTTTAGTTTTCCACCTCTAGCCTAGAATT
The DNA here is from genome assembly GCA_907164885.2 of Dolomedes plantarius. Classification (NCBI taxonomy): domain Eukaryota; kingdom Metazoa; phylum Arthropoda; class Arachnida; order Araneae; family Dolomedidae; genus Dolomedes; species Dolomedes plantarius. The sequence continues at coordinate 175,366,000 of OU015492.1, forward strand.
ATGGCAAATAAAAGTAGTGCCAAAAAAGTAAATATTTTATTTTTAATGGGAAAACTCGTGTTTTACGACAGGATCTTATTAATATATAACAGCATACTTTAAATAATATTCAAAACTTTACTGCTACTGCGAAAGTATAAGTTACTTTAAATCTGTTTTGGAATACTTTTAAAGATTTTTTTTGTTACGAGCATTTAATTTTTTTCATATGAATCTACGTTTGTTATGGCATAACTGCAGTTTCAAATGTTTAAATGACAGAACAAATTCCAAGAGAGTGCTTTTGCATCTTTAGTTAAAGGTGTTAGGGACTTTATTTTAAACTGTTAAGTACTTCAAGAAATGTTTGTCATAAAAGAAATCATTAATTTATACAAGGAGAGAACTAGGCATTTATATATATATTTTTTTCAAACTTTCACGGATTTTAACACAGCAGTTTTTGAAGATAAATTCCATGCAACGGTAACCAATTGTTACTGATGACTAATTTCTTCAAAAGAGTTTTTGAAAATATGAACTTCTTACACGCTTCTTATTTTAAAAATTCGTTGCTACGTATTACTCAAATTTATTCTAAGATGCAAAGTAAAATATATCTCTAGTGACATATACCCATACCAAAATACCCATAAGACGGAACATTTTCTAGTTAATTTAAAGCAACTCGTAAAAGAACCAACCCAAATTTACTTTGAAATGTTTTCAAACTTAATAGAATCTATAGTTTGTCGTGCAATACTGTGTTGCTCTAGTTTTCTTCTTTCGTAGGAAACATATTCTATAGGCTTATTATAGAAATGACAGTTCATATCTGTCGTTATTTTAAGGCTGCTGTATATTAACCCTGTTGGATTCTCTCACCTCGATGTTAACCTATGGAGAAAATTTTTCCAAGGATAGCCGACTTGGATTTAAAGATTTTTTTAAATTGTACTTTGTAATAGAGCAAGAAATTTTACAACTTGGGGCATTTTTCGATTTTTTTAAAATGCAAATAATATTTTAAAATTTAATTTATTCGGGGGGGGGGTGATCTGATATAGTGTGTTTTAAACGCTCATAATTTCCTTTGGCGAACGAAATTTTTAAAATGAATCCTGTTGCAAGTTTCAGAAAAGTTCAAGCTATCTGAAAATACCCTTTTTATTGGACCCTTTGTTTTACAAGCATTTGTGTAGCTGTAAATATTATACAAATTTTCTCTATTGGTTAACGTTTAGGTGAGCGAATCCAATAGGGTTAATACACAGCAGCCTTAACTTGCCAGTAATGCAGGTTATTAAACTCTGTGATGCCATGGATGTTCGCATGTTGGCTGTGCTGTACTAAATATTTGCAACAAAATTTATAGATAATCATGACTGCTGCGTGATTAGTCTTTAGGTAAAGACTAAATATTAGTATCTTTCAGCCCAAATTAAGCTTTTTCACTTATTTAAGACAGAGGGAAATTATGTAAAAATCAATTTTCAATATCATTATTGATAATGTTAAACTCAGAACGTATGTGAATTTTCCTCTCTAAAGATTCTCTCGTGTTTCAGCACAAGCTAGGGTATGTTATTGAATTTGATGGCAATTCATTTAAAAGTTAAGGAAAAAGTCCCTTAATAAAAAAGTTACATAAATCCCGCTTAAAATTTATATAAGTGCTCATGATAAATACCCCTATTTAGAAGATTTATCTTTCTAAGTCCTTAGTTTATGTAATAAACAAATCAAATAAAGTTTTTGGTATTTTGAAGACTTATCTTTCTAGTCTTTAGTTTATGTAATAAACAAATTAAATAAAGTTATTGGTATTTTGAAGATTTGCCTTTCTAGTCTTTAGTTTATGCAATAAACAAATCAAATAAAGTTATTGATAGAGTAGTTTTCGACCCCTTACTTACACTTCAATACATACACGAAATATCTTGTATGACTCATATTAAAGATTAACCTGGCTCATTTTTAGATGCTTTACCGTAAGTATCATTATCTACGGGATGTCTTTATTTTATTCAGAATTTAGTAACTTTTAAGGTCCGTTTGATATAAAAACGAAATGACCCGATACCATGATCAAAACGCATGTGAGAAAGGCGAGTGGAGTTAAGTTCTTGAGCCAATCTAGTTGGAAAAATGTGATAGAGAATATAACGTTAGTATAATCATACAAAATATTTTTTTGAAAATGCTGAGTGAAATTTGTCTAATCTTTGAAAGTATTAATTGATTTAAATAAGGGTATAATTAAAAGTAGAAAAGAAAAAAAAACTTTACAAGTTCTTTACAGGAGAATAATGAAACCTGTAAAAGATTATAAAAATAATATTTTTTTTATTTTTGAAATGTTGTGCAAAGGAACAGACAAGACAAGAAAAATTTCTTTTGCCTTTGAAATTGCAATTACATATATAATAGCCGTTGTCTCTGTATAACACTTCCGGGCTGTACTCATCTTTCAATTGAAGCCCTCAGTAAACAAACAGCCGGTTAGGCTTAATTTCAATTTCAGATGTGGATCAGAATTTTTTCTTGCCTAAAAACTAATATCTTCTCCATCAAATCACGTTTGTCCAGCCTATTTTTCTATAAAACACTCAGAACTAAAAAAATTGGATGCCTTTAGCTGTATATTTAACAGTTTTTATAAATCTGTTTACTTTTGCGATAAATTCTGAAAGTAAACAAACTTGAATGTGAATGAATCAAGTAGCTCACGTATTCATATCGCGTAGTGAGCTGTAAAAAACTGGATGGCAGTCTACTACTCCAATCGCATGAAAAATTAAATAAATAAAAAATAATGAAAGGGTTTGCTTTTACAAGGTGTGGATTAAATGCAATATTGTTAGATAATTCGAGATATTTTTTAACTTTCATATACTTTTTCCATTATGACGTCATTATTAGCATTATGACGTCAAAATGACGGGTTGGATGGCATTCTACTACTCCAATCGCATGAAAAACTAAATAAATAAAAAATAATGAAAGGGTTTGCTTTTACAAGGTGTAGATTAAATGCAATATTGTTAGATAATTCGGGATATTTTTTAACTTTCATATACTTTTTCCTTTATGACGTCATTATTAGTATTATGACGTCAAAATGACGGGTTACCTTCTAGTTATTAATAGTTAAGAAAAATGTATGTAGTTGTTATTAAATACTTCCAGTTTTGAAAATTATCTTTATATATAATTTAAAACCCTTGTCTACCAATTAATATTTTTTCATTTAGTAAGACATAAAATGTACCCACTAATTGTACAAATAGAGCAAGTTTGTATTTTCTGTTAAGCTATTTCCCTTATTTAGCGCTTCTATCACATTCCGCTACAAAACATTTTTCGAGCTTTTAAAGTTTATTATATTAGACTACAAACATCACTCGTTTGATGGTATGCATATAGTTGGTATTTTGTAAAAAAAAGAGAGAGAAATAAATTTACTGTAGATAGGAAACGTAACTGAGATTTTCGCATACTTTACGTGTTAAAAAATTTATTGGAGTATGTTAGATAGAAAATCTTGAAGTGAGTCCATTGTTTTGTTGAATCTACACACAGGGATTTGAAAAAATACAGTAGTCTTAGAACTGTTAATCATAGATCTTACTATACAATATAATATAAGATGCAATGAAAAATCTGATCATTTCAATTAAACTTCAACCCTCTGTTTCTTCAACCATTACCATTGCTTCTCAAATATGAAGAGAAATAAGAAAAATATATTTAAGCAAAGGTTTTTTGGTCTGTAGTATCACCTGTTCATGCATTTATTGGAGAAAAAATCAGACACATTTTTTTAAATGAAGTTCTTTACAAAAAATAACCTCTATCATGAAGTAAAGAGCCAGAGATATATTAATTGTGATGTTATATCTTCAAAATATATCCGAGGAATTCTTTCAAAAACTACTTTTCATATTATATCTAATAACCCACGAACTATTTAAAGCCAGATATTTTACTTCGCTTTAAAAGCCTTCATCATAATGAACTTAGATGAAACTGATATGACCTATCAAAATAAAATGCGGTAAAATTAGTTCGCTAGTTTTTAAAATAAAAATTAATATGAAATTTTTGCTTCCGTAATCAAAATGTTTTGCTTAAGGGCTCGTAGCTATTGAGGGAAACCATCTTCTATTTTTCTTTGTTAGAAAAATGCTCCTTTAAGAAAATATTTTCCAACGGTCATTTCATTATTTGCAAGAAATATTCAAGCCGTGTTGCAGATAGTGCTAGAAAAATTATAGAAGTGGTTTTATCGAATATTATCCATGGGATAGAGGTAAAGATGAGCTAAATGGAAGGAAAATATGCATAAAATATGTTAAAAACTGTACATTACTGAAAAATGCATTTAAAAAATTGAAATTAGCCGAAAGTATTTAAATATATTGTTAGAATCTTTTCTTATCATATAATCATTATATGATGAGAAAATAATCTTTTACAATATTTTCTTGTCATATAATTCTATATCACATTTCCTATAAAATTCAGAAGATTGGAATTTGTAACATTCTATAAATTTTGTTTCTAATATTTAGCACGATACAGTCAGCATGCGAACATAAATTCTTCGACATTGTACTCACAAAGGTATAATTCTTTATAATCGGGAAGTTAAAATAACGGTAGTTATGTACTTTCAAGTCTGTAACCAGCCTATCGAATTTGTTACCTTTGAAAGACGAAAACTAGAACAAGACAGCACTGAGTGAATAATGGTAGTGAGAGTTATTTCCCTCGGGTTCTTTTCGTAAATCTAAGAATTGTAAAAAGTGTCTATTTACTCCTTTGTCGTTTCCGAATAAATTAATTCAAAAAAGGGGACTTCGTTACATCACTAAGACACTTCGACTTGTATAATACCGGTTGGGAGACCGGATTTAAATTCCGGTGCTGGAAGTCTGCCATTATAATGGAAACCAACTGTTGGAAAGAACGATTAAACACTTTTAGACATCATATGATAAATATTCTTCGTGAAAAGTTTTCAGTATCGTCAATAAACCAGAGTAATATATATAATGTCGTACATTCTGTGTTCTTAGCATCAAAATTAAATGAGGAGTATAAAAGTAATTGTTCTTCAGGTTAGTTGAGATGGTAGAATATTAGCCAGGTTAAAATTTTTGGTTTAAAGTCCGGATTTGGAAGAAATCGTTATGAGTTTGCTTTTGTAATCCAAACCGTAAAGTTCATTTATGAACATTTATAATTTGTTGATTACTCCATGAGAGCTTCGAAATTTATAGAACAATATAGAAATTTTAGGATCTTTCTAAAATGCGCCCGCTCTACAACCGTCGAGAACGTTTTAGAACATATTAGAAACTTCTAGAATGCTCTAAAAGCTTTTTGGACTCTCAAAAAGTCTCTGCACTTTCCTAGAACTCCCTAGATGTTTCGAGAACTTCCTAAAAATTTTGAAAACTTTGTCACAACTTTAAGAGCTCTCTAGAAATTCTCAGCGATTTAAGCACCTAAAAGTATAAACCAGAAAGTTTAAGTCTGGTTAGTTTCATGCTATCTACTCTTACAATTATCTTGAAACATTGAGAACATGAAAAGGAAGAAACATTCCTATAATAATAATAAAAACAAGCATGATTTTGAGCTCTATTGGAAAGACAATAAAATGAGACAAAGAAGGAAAATTACATGTAGAATTTCATTTTTGAAAATGATTTACAAAACCACAATAAATCTCCAAAAGCTACCAACATCTAAATTTTTTGGGCCAGTTTTCTTAATTGTGTATGTTTGTTGACAATCATAAAGGTATGTTATGTTTGGGATTACATGATAACATTTTTTTTTCACTATGTACTGTTAGAACATAGAAACAAAACTGACCTACTTTAACTTCAGTTTGAGGACAAAAAATTGTCAACCTTCGACACTTTTTGGATTAAACAACTAAAAATCAATTCTTACCAAAAACAAGGAAAAATTGAAAATTTGCTACACTGTGTTATTTTTTTTTTACCAATAAAACTTTAATCAATGACATTAAGGTATTGCTAAGGGTTTTTGTTTTATTTTCTTCACGAAAAAAATTGTGGTTAACGGAAGATTCAAGAAGACGATAATCCTCATCAATCAAATCTTTGATTCTTGAGGCATTTCTTTCCCCGAGTTTTTCCCCTAAGATGAGGCATCATTAAAGAAATTCCCGAAATGATGATAAAAAGTTACCTTTAACTGTAACTGAATTATAATGGTCGGAAGAGAGGAGTAGAGGTTTTCTGTTTGTAACTGGAAAGCTAATATAATTGGGAAACTTTAGTTATAATTGAGAGAAACATTTGTGGTAAAATCTTATCCATCAGAAGAAATAGCTCATTGCATATATCCATGAGTACTTAAATTTAAAGTAGCAGAAATCGGGTAAATTAATAATTTTTTAAACAATTTCAATATATTTCTGGGCTTGTGTCAGCCCAGTGGTACAGCGCACTGGTTGTTGGTGCTGAGGGTGCTCGGATCGGATCCCGGCGTCATGCCACGAAAAATGTCTCCGCTTATGTCGTCCCTTCATGGGGGGTAATGCTGTTCGCCTATATGGAGCCCCCATAGTAAAATGGACAGTAAACTGCGGTGTAGTATAGGCGAATATTTGATAAGTGTTTCCGCTTTAATATTAATATATATATATATATATATATATATATATATATATATATATATATGAAACAATAACGTTTCCCTTCATTAACTTTGTCTTACCGCAACAGAACATTATCCCTCAATTTGATTTTGATCTAGATATACAAAATTAATCTATTAGATTTTCCCCGAAGTCCACGTGCGGACAGGAAGCTTATATAAGAAGATTGCTCGAGAACCATGACGAACCATCACCCCATATGACGCGTTAAAGTCAGGTGTCAATTTTCAACCAATTAAAAGTCCAGCGCGTCCGTACTGAAAGCGTGAACCTAAGGTTTTCGCGGGTCTTTTGCGTTCTGCTCGAATCGGACAAACATGCACATCTTTTAGCTCTACGTTCTTTTGTTTTATCCTGTTCTGTTCCGGCAGCCCCAGGACGATATTTTTCATGTATGTTAGTTATATACTAAGTATGTAGTGTATAGATAATGAAGTATACCTAATCATCGAAATACTGTGAAATAAAAAGACGTTAAGCCAGTAACCGTGAGCCTGTGTTCCTCGACTGGATTCTATGCCTAAGCCTTTCCCAGCCACTCTCCACGACAGAATAATGATTCGAGGTCTCTTCCTGTCATCCAACATCTCCTTTTCTAATATCTCATATATATATATATATATATATATTTATTTATTTCTTGTTTGTACAGTAATTTGCTAATATAAATTATATTTACATGTTAAATATAATCTTGATTATAACTGAACATATACTCATTTTAAAATCTTGCAGTAGTACTAATAATTCATTTCATATTTCTAAAAATACTTAAATTTAATGTAACAAAATATTAGATTACTCACAACTGGATTTAAAATTATTGCTGTACAGTTAGAGATTTAAAAATATGTATCGCATTTATACGTTAATGGTGTAAAGTTTTAAAATTAAAAATATATATCTTCCACAGAGAGAGAGAGAGAGAGAGAGAGAGAGAGATAACTATGTGGAGTTACGTCAGAAATCAGCCTAAAATATCCCACTATTAGCAAAGCTCATTTTGGCTTTGAATGCTACACTTATTCTCAGGAAACATTATCCTTTAATGATTTCCCTTACAATTTTATTCTCCTGGAAATATTACCTGTTAATGATCCTAAAATAAAAAGATCCATGAACGTCATCCAAAGGGAAACAGTTTCTATGCGAATGCTTTCCTTTTGTGTTGATGAGAGGATGTGAGGAGCATCTAGAGAGAGAGAGATATCGCAGTGCGTAGAAATTTCTTTTGATCTTAAAACTGCTTTGACAGAATATTATTTCCAGTCGAAACACAAAGCATTGGTTTTTTACTTGTAATGAAAATAGTGTATATAAAAATTGTACATGAAAGGAAAATGGTCCCAATTAAGAATATAATTATCCTTTTTTTTCTGAGAAACTTCTTTCAATTGATAGTTGCCTTAAAACATCTTTGCAATTTTGGTGAAACTACTGCGTTTTTTTTTTCACGATTGAGGAAATTTTAAGTAAAACCTTGATAGGGATATATCATATGGCTTAATGCAATTCTCGAGCTATTTTACTAGCTAGTACTATAGCGATACAATGTTCTCCCTCAATGGCAGCACCTCTGAAAATGTCGAAAAGTAATGAATAACTTTACTAATAATTTTGAAATTAGTCATCACATATATACCTGTTATGAAGAGGAACTCAAAAGTTGTTCTAAAAAGGGGTAATTTTTAAGAGATTCGATTGTTTCAACAGGAGGTACTTTTTAGTCTATTAATATAAATATTAGGGGTGATGGGGGAATTTCTGGTTGTGGAGTGCACATACCAACTCCTACTGGTGCTGTGGAATTTAAAATTAAAAATCCAGATTTCTGTTCAGTTTTTAGATCAGTGCTTATTGCTATCAGGATTGCAGTATGCGTGTCAAGTTGAGGATCAATTTCACGATGTCTGGATTTTAACTGACAGCCGTGCTTCAATTCAGCACCTCTCTAATTGGACTATTATAGGGGACCAGACTAGCCTGGACATCTTAGATCTTCTTCACTGGCTTTCATCTGGACACACTATTCATTTTCAGTGGATCCCTTCCCATGTTGGTATCGACGGTAAATAAAGGGCCGATTTTTTAGCCAGGACTGCGGATGAGGAGTGCGTGAGACCTTGTGAGGCTCTTACTTTTAGAGAGATTTCCTCCCTTAAGAAGATTGAACAAAACCATCTTTGGAGAACTCTTCTTGCCACCCATGGTACTTTGGAAGAAGTCCGGGTGGGTATTTTCAGATCAAGCCCAGAAAATATCAAACAGCCTTCTCGCGCTTTATGAGTGGTCATATTAAAGCACTCACTTTTCAGCAGGTACAGAAGATCTTCCCGGAGTGCCACTGGTGCTCTGCCGACATGGCCTCCCCTGCCCATATTTTGGCTTGTTTGGGTTTTACTAAGGACGAGGTCCTTCTGGACCCTCTACTGATTTTAGAATTTTTAGAAATTTTTGGTTTTATGGAGATTGTCTAGCCTTGCTAGACAATCTGGGATTAGTAAAAAAATACATATTTGTTTTCTGCAAACCTTTTCTATGCAAAGAAAAGTGATTACGTCATTGTGTATTACCTTAGACCAATAGTTTCAAAACTTTAAAGCTCTAAAAGCTTTTTAAGAAAAGAATATTTTGTCTGATCCAGTTAGTGTTTAGTCCTTTATAAAACATTTATAATTAAGAAATACCATAAAAGAACAATCCATTAGAAAAGATGTTAAAATCTTGTTATTTCTTTATTACAGATTTACAAGTATTTTTTTTTAATGTGGCTATACAGTTATAGTATTTTAAAGAGTTTTTGAGTAAATAATATTTTTTTTGAAGATATACCCAAGCCACGGATTTTGTTATGTCTTAATCACAACTATTATTAATGTCAGGTTCAACATTTGACTTACTTAAGTCATGTTCAACCAGCAATAGATCTTGTTTGCTTTAGTGGTTAACGTCACGAGCCTCCACGGAGTGGGTCGAGTTTGTAGTACCGACCTAAGACATGAATGCCTTACTGCTACGCCCTAATGGGGAGTTACGTGGTATCCTCCCCTGTATGGTTTTCCCATAATAAAACAATTTCAGGTAATCTCTTCGAGCGAAACTACCGCGGGTTATTAACGTAACGTATTAACGTAACTTATCGTTGCTTACCTCTTTTGTAAGTATATATGTATGTAAGTGTTATGTATATATGTATCTATATATATAAAACAGTTCCGTAACTGTCTGACATACAACGCACAGACCAAACAGCTGGACCTAAAGGGGGCTGAAATTTTGCATGGCGATTCTTCATATAGTGTAGGGGTGCACTAAGAAAGATTTTTGAAAAATTCTTCTTTGATTTTTTTAATTAAATTTTTAAGCTGTTTTAGTAACATTCTTTAAAGTTTTCAGTTAAAATAATAGTTTGAGGGGTATAAAATTTATATCGCGAGAAAGATCATAAAAATTCCTTTAAAATGAATCAGATCCTTTAAGGATTTTCCTTTAAGGAAAATGTCCCTTTTAACAACCTCGAACTCACAAGTGGGTGGACCCAATAATTTCTTTTTCTGTATTTTAAATACTTATAAACAAAGTACAAAAACACAACTCTTTTTCTTGAGTACGCTTCCAATTCTCGTGTCCTCAATGTTACAGCTCGTGTTCTCAAATTGTTCGCTCGTGTACACCCACCTGTCTGTCACGTGAATTTCACAGAACAGCCAAAACCGCAACGGGATCGTCTCTCGTGTGAATTGAAGCCTGCGGCACCGATGCGAATTCACACCGGCACCGGATCGCTCGTGTGCACCGAGCCTTACCCTTAGATGGCGAACTTACGACAAGGGTACCAGAAGTATCCTGCTAAGCAATTTTTACTAGCACTCAAACGACCTATAGAAAAAATAATATTTAAAAAACTTTTTTATCTTTTTCTTTATTTTGAATTATCTATATATCTAAAACAGTTCCGTAACTGACTCACTCACTGACTGACTGACTGACATACGACGCACAGACGAAACCGCTCGACCTAAAGGGCTGGAATTTTGCATGGCGATTCTTCTTATAGTGTAGGGGTGCACTAAAAAAGATTTTTCAAAAATTCCTCTTAGATTTTTTTTAATTAAATTTTTAAGCTGTTTTTGCAACTTTTTTTAAGTTTGCATTTAAAATAATAGTTTGAGGGGTATAAAATTTATATCGCGAGAAAGATCATAAAAATTCCTTTAAAATGAAATCTTTTTCGAATCTTTACCTCCATTTTCTCACTTTTGGTGAATTTTTAAAGATTATTTTTTAGAATTTAATTTATTAAATCCTGATCACGTGATTTATTTTTGTGGTACTTTAAATTAATTTATTGTCATGTGCATACAACGAAATAGACAAAAAATAATTTTTTATCTTGCTAATGCGGTAGACGACAGGACATTATACAAAAAAATATTAAAATACAGTAAAAGATATGTTCCCAAAACTGTACTATATTAACTGTACTATTCTTTAGTGTGTTCTATTAGATTTAATTTGAATATTTTCTTCTACATAATTTTGTGTATAAAAATATCCATTACGATTTTTTATTAATATACAGAGGCTGTTCGCACATTTTTTAGACGATTTCGGTAAGCGGTAATAAAAAATTGTTTGCTGCAAAATAAATAATTGCAAATGTACTATGTTTTTAAAAGTCAAAATTATCATCTGTGGCTTGAAAGTTTTGTTTTTATTCAAAATGGCGTTTTTAACAAAGCAGTGGTTCGAGGGCTACATTTATGCTCTTTCCGAAGAGAAATATGCATACTCCGTTATCCAAAAACGATGTGAGAGTCATGGTTTTGTGATATCTAAATCGTCGATAGGTAATATCGTCAACAAGAAAGGAAAAAACGTCAAATTGGAGCCTCAAGTGGGACAAAAATTCCAAACAGGTATCCAAGGAAAAAACGGACATCTTCGACTATTGCAAAGGTACGTTGTTTAATGTTAAAAGAAAATCCCCCTAGTCAAAGGACAGTTGCAAAATCGTTAAAATGCTCGGTGTCCACTGTAAACAAAATGATAAACGTTGATTTAAATCTTAAGAAAGCGAAAAAACGCAATGTGCATCGTCTTCTTCCAAATCATATCGCTGAACGCAGGACACGCTGCAGAATTCTATATGAGAAACACATATCCAAAGGAAGATGGAAAACAATTGTCACAATAGATGAATCATGGATGTATTTAAATGATTGCAACAAAAAAAGAGTCATTTATTATCATAAAAGGGGAGAAAAAAATGTAAGTACATGGTTCAAAGAATCGAAAGAAAGTTTTTCTATGGGAATCATGAATGTTGCTGGTTTTTCTTATAATGGCAAGTTAAAAATAAAGAGAGTGAAAAAATGGCAAGATTCACTCCAAATACTATCAGGAACATATTTTATCGCCAATTTTTCTGAATGAAATACCATCGCTTTACCCACAGTGCGATCAATCTGTGAGACTCCATCAGGACAAAGCTAGCAGTCACACATCAAAATCCACTGTAAATTTCCTTAAAGAAATGGAACAAAAACTGGTATCAAGGTCATACCCTTCACTGATATCCCTACTAAATCTCCCAATGTATCACCTATGGATTTTTGTGCTTTCGGACTTTTAAAATCTGCATTATCCAAACGTCGTCCCAAAACCCTTACAGGACTCTGGAAAGCTGTTCAGGGGGAGTGGGATAGAATACCTCTTCTGACAGTTCAAAAGGCATTATTATCCTGTAAATTGCGAAGTCGAAAGATAGTTCAGAATAAGGGATGTCAAATAGAACATTTAAAACACAAGAATTTTATGTAATTTAGTTTTTTGAATACAATATACTACATCGTCTAAAAATTGTGTGAACAGCCTCTGTATTGTTTTACATCAATTGCTTACATTGATCGTTGTATTTATTATAAAAAATACTTTTTATTGGCATTAATTGCATACATTGACCGTTGAAGTTAATCTGAATGTACTCGGTAGCGAAGTACGGGTTTTCAGCTAGTATATATATATATCTGTGTGTGTGTGTGTGAGTCAAAATTTTGACGCGTTTTGGTACTTTTCTGTTTAACTGTTTACTGCTTGCCCAAGCGATACATACTGGGTTTGGAATGCTGCCAGAATTATAACTCGCGACGACCAACGGTTTTAGCGTCTGAAAAATTGCTTTCCGGAGAACCGTTATGGAGGAACGTAATCCTACGTTAAAAAAACACCAAAATCGTAGTGCGAAATGGGTGAATGCATAAAAGACAAGACCCTGTCGTATTAGGAAAAAACCTTTTATATGCATAGTAACTTGACGGAAGCTTTTACAATGAATAAAATTGATCAAAAGAGAAGCTAAAGCTGCATATCATCTGTGATAATAGGGGAAACTCCATCATAACCAAATTAATGAAAACTGTTTTATTTTTAAACAATCCAGAAGAAACCATCATAATGCATCGCCTTCATTTTATTCTATTTGAAAAGAGTTGCTATTGTAAGATTCTAGTTGAGGAAGTAATTTTTTGTTCTTAGTCAGTATTAATGGGAGTCTAATATACAAATCTAAGTCTTTCTCTGAAAATTTCTTTCAAACTTCTCAAATTAAAGTAAAATTTTCAATTATATTGTAATGATACTTTTTTCCAAACCCTCGTATGAGCCTTTATTTTTCAAGAAAAAGGATACTTTTAACCTGAGTACACTCAACAACTGTCTAATAGACTCCTAAATAGTTTTAACCACTATTACAGACGGAATAGTTAACATATAAACCTGAATTATTTATATCCCTTTCACTCATTTTCATTAATCATTTTCTGAAAAAAATCGGTTATACTGGGAGAATTAAATTATTTTAACTCTTAAGGAAACTGCATCCAAAAGGATTGATAGCATTTGAGATAACAACAATTGAAAAGACATCTCCATTTATCTGTAATGGCTGCAGTAACTTTAGGAGGATAAAAATTCGTTTCAAAATAAATAGAAGATCAGCGTTTTTTTATCTCTGACAGCACAAATTTATGTTGCCGACAGAGAGCTATTACAATAAACAACAATTGATTATTAATCCATAAAATATATTTTCCTATAAATTGTAAGAAAATATATAATTACATCGGGTGGGTAAACTTTTCTGGAACTTGAATGTCAGTCGCAGGTTTTATATTGAAAGTTTCATTTTATAAACTGTAGGAGGATTCACTCGCCCCGAATATTTTGTAATAACTATTGCTAGGATGAAGCAGTCTGAACCAAACAAATACGCTACATAACTTCACGTAGGTGTAATCGATGGCGTTACCTGCGGTGCTGGAAAAGACTTCCGTTTTCTGCCAGGCACATTTCTGCGAGACGCTACATGTTCCTGAACGTATTGGCTAGGACATCCGGGGAATAGGAGCAATTTCCCGTTAAATATTTTCTTTGAAATCTTCCTCAGTTCTGGGCTTGTTCCGATAGACTTTACCCAAATTAAGAAGTCTGGTGGTATCAGATCTGGCGACCATGGTGGCCAAAGCCCCTTTGAAATTATCCTGTTGCCAAGGGACTATTTCCGCCATATTCCATGCCGATGTTTGACACGTTGTTCCATCTTATTGGGCGTAATTTTTTCGTTAACGCACAATCATACAGTTGATTCACGAACTGTTAAAAAAAATGTTCAGGTACACAGCGGTGTTCACAGTGGTGTCAAAGAAGATGGGGTTTATGATACGCAACCGAAACATCGCGCACCACACGCTAACTTTTTGATTATGGAGCGGTGTTTGGTGAGTGTTAAAGAGTTCATATACGGGTAAAAGGAGATCACTTCCAGCATCGCATTTAAAGCAATCGATTACACATACATGAAGGTATGTAGGGTATTCGTTTGGTTCAGATTGTTCCATCCTAGCGAGAGTTATTACAGAATATTCGGGGCCTCTGTCAAATGAATCTTTCTATATTATTCAGAATACGTCTGTCATAAACAGTAAAATAGCATTGTCTCGTCACGCCGTATTTAGTTATGGCTTTGTAAGTTACTGCTATGTAACTTATGACATAGCACACATCTTTCTAAGTTTTTACAAAGAATTTCGCTTTTGGAAGATTCTACATGATGCCAACTTGAACTAGCTTTTGATGCCGAATTTTCTTGCCAAAGTGTCCAAATTTTCCAAGATGAAGACGCCAGGTTATTTTGCACCTGGTATGCATCCAATTTTCTGAAAGTTTGCATCCACACTACAAAATTTTTATTGTTAGGAAACCAACATAAAGTGAATTCTAATATGGTCCACCTATAAGTAATTACGATGCAAATATTCGTACACTGTAAAAATGAATTGCTGTTTCAGGATGTAATGTTTCTGGATAGCGAATTTACCTGTTTTGGATATTCCCTTTTTGTATCTTGAACATGCTTTCGTACCCTTCCAGTTATACTTCCATATTTGAAATATGCCTAAAACAGCATGAGTCAGCTGATAATAAATCATCCAGACAGTTTACCGACATACTATATATATATATATATATATATATATATATATATATATATATATATATATATATATATATATAACATTAAAAATCCTATAACCATTTTAAATTCTAATTTATTCTAAATTCCCTGTGGCGTTCGAACTAATTTCGCTTTTGATTCTAAGTTCTAAATAACCTCAAGAGAAAATATTAAATGGCTGCCTTTTTACTCGAAAACTAAACTTGCGTAGCGTGGACAGAAAATTAAATGATTTAGCGCATTAGTCACGCCTTTTCCTAACTTTTAACAAATTAAACCCTACTACGATCACATGACGAGATAAGTTTATATAAAGTTTGGTATCACATACATGTAGGCTTTTTTCATTTGTAAGTTGCCCCGAGAAGTTGTATTTCTGTGTATCTTAAAAATAAAAGATGTAGTTAAATCAACGTTGTGGTGTTTTGCGTGTCCGAGGGTGAGATGAAAAGCGGGAAAGAAATTTAACATTTGTGATGCACGGCCGGGCGACAAGTCATCCATGTTTATCTCAAAAAGATATGCCACTCAGCCCTTCCTTCGTCGGCCCGCGCCCGTGCTATTACATATATATATATATATATATATATATATATATATATATATATATATATATATATATATATATATATATATATATATATACAAATATGGGTTACCCAATTTTCTACCTAATGAGATTTGTGCGACCATTATTTTATAATCTACCAAAAATTAGTGTATACCGTTGCAAAAGGCTGCTAAAGTGAGATTTGAGTTATCTTTTTATCTTGAAAGTATTATAAAATCAGCGTAATAATAATTGTAATAGTTACATTGTTTTAATATCCTATCTTTTATGAGATGCATTCTGTTCAGTGGTCGAATTCTAAGGAGGAATAAAACATACATTTCGAACGTAGTAATATTACTGAATTCATCCAAATACCTTCACATATGGAACGATATCGACATACATTCTCATGTGCATCTAGTATGTTTTATTCATAGAGAGCAGTTTTACTAAATCAAAACTTCGGGTCACTTTATGATTCTGCAAGAAAATGGACATTCATCTTGGAGCGGTGTTTCATGTCCTCTGACGGCGAAAAGTGAAATAGTATATTGCCTGAATAAACGTTAGGAGATACACAGCGTTGGTGTAATGCAGTAAGGAAAAAATATTTTATGTTTTCACCTGAGCCGGTAAAGTATAAAAATGAGGAAATTTTTCTCAGCAGTTTTATGAGATTTGGATCTATTTTCCTTTGATTTTGAAATATTAAAGTTACAGTAGAACTAAAAATGTTGTATACATACAAAGCATTCTTCATCACATAAATTTTCAATATAAGGGGAATTTTGCCTCCTGTTTCGTATCCCCAGGAGCAAATATTTAAAAAAAATAAACTATCATTTAAATCAAATAAGTAACTAAATAAATTATTAAATAAATGACCGTTTTTACAGTTATGATATTTTATGTATATGGGACTAGGTTTGAGTGAAAAATAGCTATAAAATACAATAATATAATTTATAAATAATGCTTATGTTTAATTTTTTAATCATAGATAACATTAAAATTCTGAATAATATACATGCATGCCAAGTATGAAACCTACAGATGTGAAAAAAAGAAAGTCGTCTAGCAACTTTCACGAATTTTATAAATATACGAACTTGAAAACTATGACTTAGGGAGATTATTTTTAGTGTTTCGGAACATATTATTATTTTAATATTATTAAAATTTATAAAATACCGTACTGAATCTTATATAACCTTGTTTTCGCAATATCATTAATTTTATTGCTATTATAATACTGTCGATATATTGCATCGCATGCTAAATTTGTACTACACTGTCTGTCTATCAATTTGGTTGGAAGAGTTACACTATGTTATTGATAATGTAACTTTGAATATACGAATCATAACTCTTGAAAAGTATAATCTTTTACTTTACTTTTTGTCCATTTTTAATGCGGTCAATTTAGTCCAGAGGGACTAAATTATTTGAGGAGATAGAAGTGTACAGATAATTCCCAATTTTCCCTTTCACGGAGGTACTGTACCCTAACACTTCCCAAGAAAGCAGAGTACCGATTGTAAATATATGATAGTTAAACTTAGAAAATATTAGTTTATAATAAAAATATAATACGTATGTTGTAGCAATGTTTATAATTAACTAAGTTGAAAGGTCGTGAAATCTGATAAACAGGAATATCGATAGTTACATACATTGCTATTAGTAATAGGATTAATTATTCCTGGGAGATATTTTACCTCTACTTTAATTACAAGACTCCTACTTCCTTAATACCATGAAACTCTTAACTACTATTCCTACTGTCCCTAGTTAAAATAGTTAACACTGGCTAGCAATGTCTGCAGCTGACTGCCTAAGAAACGGATATCAATCTCCAATTTATCTTCTTTAGTCAATATGTTTATTCAGACCGATTAAAGGAATTGGCCCAATTAAAGCAATTGGCCAGGGAATACTAAAGGATGTGTAAACTAAGTGATTTGTTCTAACACAAATGTTTCCGTTTTCTCTGCTAATTAGAAACGAACATATTGTAAACTGTATAACTTTTATTTTTATATTACTGATTAAAAATTTCTGAAAATTCTCAGAAACTATACCAACTTTCATGATTGATCTCTGAGATCTAAGCATGGGGAGCTGTGAATGTTTCTTAAACACATTATACCATTAGTATAATTACCATATATAAAGTTAATCAATTAACATATTCATTTATTTTCCAACGCTGTTTTCCATTAAAGTGTCAAAACCTTCTATGAATTCTTTTACTTTTATGAAGGTTTTGACTATACCAGATATAATTATCGTTTACTCTGCAATTTTATGTTGTTATTTATCTAAAAGATTAAGTTAAAGTAATAAATTGTTAGTTATATATGTGTATATATATATAATCATTAATTAGTTTCTCCTTAAACAATTATTGTTATGCATAAACGAATTTACATAAGCAAATTAAATATTATACCTATGTAAAATTGAAAAATATCTAATTTTTATAAATGTCAAATCTTTGAGATTCCCAAATAAAAATTCAACAACGCATTTAACACTGGCAAATGCGTGATCTTAACCCCCTAAGCTTGTAATTGACAGTAATAGATTATGTCATATAAATACAAATTTCATGATTTGTAAAAACTTTTATTGTATGTTTGTTATTCATATTTTTTTTGCTACATCAAAAGACGAAAATATATTTGTTATTACATAGTGACTGATGATTTGTGCAATTGAGAACAAACATATGCATGGGGTAGGATTTATGAATAAAGTTATAAATAGCGTAATTAATAACATCTATAAAAATATACTCACTATATTTTTTAAACGATATTTTCTGTAAAATAGCAGTTCAGGTTTGTAAGCCAATAAATATCTTCACTCGATTCGTATAAAGATATATCATGCCTTAAATCTCAATTTCCCTTTTAAAAGATTTTGCCTCTGTTATCTGATCTTATACTACTCACAAAGACCCAGTAAAATGTCGTATTCTTGTCTGATACACAGATATAACAAAATCAATAAACATGACCATGAAAGGAAATCATTCTAAGAAGTAAAGCAGATTGTAATAAATAAAATCCAGTGAAAAATTTTAAATACATGATAAAAACATCTTTGCTAAAGCTTTACACCTTTAAAAACTCAGTTAAAACTTTTCACATTTTTAAAAGGTTTTTTTTAAGTACCACAATGTTTTTTAATTGAATTTGGTCCCTCAAATCAAGAATATTGTTATACGAATGTTTGCAACGTTGATTCTTTAATAAAAGTAATTCTTTTTCTTTTACTGCAGTAGGCATTCGTCTGTTCAACGTTTGCTCATATACACCGCGGTCTTTCTGACTACTTTATTATAGGATCACTATTAAGATCAGCCAGCTTATCTCCCTATGAGGGGACAACATGGCAATGACCAAGCCTTATTCGGGATTCGAACACTAGCCCAATGTGTGGAAGCTCACGACGGTAACCAATATACCATGTGGGAGGCGATAAAATCGAAGTCAATGAAGCTATTTTTTAAAAACAAGATTTCATTAAGATATATACAAATACTAGTTGAATACGGGTGCTTCGCTACGGAGTACATTCAAATTAAATACAACAGTTAATGTATGCAATTAATGCCAAATAAATATATATATATATATATATATATATATATATATATATATATATATATATATATATATATATATATATATATATATATATATATATATATATATATATATATATATATACATACATAATAAATACAGCGGTCAATGTATGCAATTAATGCCAAAAAAAAATTATAAAAAAATAGTACCAGATATAGTGTAAAAGAAAATATTCAAATTAAATCTAATGGAACTATGGAACTACTAAAGAATTTAGTACAGTTATAAAAGTACAATTTGAGGAACATTTCTTTTACTGTATTTTAATATTTTTTGGGATAATGTCTAATCGTCTGCCGCATTAGAAAGAAAAAAAAAATTTTTTTGTCAATTTATTTCGTTATTATGCACGTGACCCAAATTAGTTTAAAGTATCATAAAAAGAAAAGAAACCACGTGATCAGCATTTAATAAAATGAATTCTAAAAATTAATCTTTAAAAATTCACCAAAATTCAGAAAATGAAGGTAAAGATTCGAAAAAGATTGCATTTTAAAGGCATTTTTATGATCTTTCTTGTGATATAAATTTTATAACCCTCAGATTATTATTTTAACTGAAAACTTTAAAGAATGTTACAAAAACAGCTTAAAAATTTAATTCAAAAAATTTAAGAAGAATTTTTCAAAAATCTTTCTTGGTGAACCCCTACACTATAAAAAGTATCGCCATGCAAAATTTCAACCCTTTAGGTCCAGTGGTTTGGTCTGTGCATTATCTGTCAGTCAGTCAGTCAGTCAGTTACGGAACTGTTTTATATATATATATATATATATATATTAATGAAAATTAAAGTTGTCCAAAAGTAATTATATTTTTCTATGGGTCAAATACATATTTTGAGCAATATTTTTCTTGACATTTACCAGTGTGATAATAATCAATTTAGCTCACGAAATTTTAATCCATCTCTTCACACAGCGATACTCAGCAATACTGCTGTTCTAGTATCTAATTTTTAAAATCCGTGGTATTCAAACTGTGATAGGCTTAATATTAGTGATACATGTTCGAATTTTTAGAGAGCACGTGAGAAAAAAGAAAAAATAACAAAATCGCAAGATGGTCAAACGTAATGATAAATTTCCTCCTTTAATTATTAACAAAATTTTATATTCTTTGCCACGTTTATATGACATCACTAAATTTGAAAATGGAAAACATTTTCTCTTAACTCCTTGCAAGTATGCTAAAAATTAAGAAACAACTAGTCATCGAAAAAGCTCTGTTGATCCCCGCTAGAGCATTCCTTTTGCTAACTAACTCTGAATCTGCCAACCAGGATTTTGGTTGAAAAATTGGATGGAAATATTTGTGTCCAAGTAGGTTTTTTGTTCTTTGCCTCGTAATTTTTTAACTAAGTTTTTAATATCTTTATTTATCTGATAAAAATGCTTGAAGCTCTATTAGAAACTTTTTTGCTTTTACTTTTTTTATTTAGGGGTTATAATGCTTGTCCACCTATAAGATGCTCCCAGAAAAGTGGCCAGCAAAACCGCGGTGTCATATGACGGTAAGGGTAATGTCCAAGTAACCATCTGCCACATTGGAGAAGACTTTATTTTTTATCTGATCATAATCATCCTACAAAGGACATCGTATTAAAGGAAGAAAATTTCATTAAATAATAAATCACTTTTGCAATAATTCTGTTGCAGAAATATTTCCTCTAAATAAGTTAGAAACTTCATTGGCAATTTACCAGGTGGTAATTATTTTTTTAATGTCGTTTGAAGATATATTTTAAGGATACACTTTGGAGTAGATGTTCAAGAAAATTCAAAATTTTTCGAGCAATCTATTGCTTTAGAGCATATTTGAAGCTGAAACTATTTTAGGGACTACACCTCTGAAGAGACAATGTAGAATAAAATCAACCAATGTAAAATACATTATTTCTCTGTGAGCTAAGCTTTGATTCTTACAGCAGTGTAACAACTCACAAATTTATGAAAAAAAATAAGAATCGATCTGTAAATAAAGTAAGCAATTAACAATGAAGTTATTTTACATTTTTAACACTACGGTCTTTTTTAAGCAAGATAAACAGACTGACGCTTACGGTTTAAAGCTGATTCCAAATCATTACAACCTTGTAAGGTATACACAAGATTCGATTCACAAGAATCGAACTTTTGAGTGAATTAAAGAAGCTGCTTTAGATATGCTAATTTCGGCATACGCGCTTATTATAAATACCACGCAGCGTCATTAATGAAAAGGGGAGGTTGTTAAGGTTAAAAAGGTGTTATCATGCGCTAGTGCTTAGCGGGCCAGAAGTTTACATGGCAGTACTGCTGGTTTGACTTACTGTTCGTGAGTATAAAAATATATTGTTCTTGAAAGCTGTGTTTATACATTCCGTACAAGTAGTACGTATGCTTATTGCTGTAAAAGCCAATTATATGTGCAACGAATTCAATAAACATTGTTTCATGTATAAACTGTGTTTGCTTCAAATTCAAATAGAGTGCCACTTCAAATTATATACACCCAAGTCTGGGTAGAAGTGAGCATAGATTCTCTATACTGGCGCCCGAAATTATATATACCCTGGTAGTTAGCGTTACATTTGTAACGAACAACATAATTGAAATTAAAAACTGTGTACTGTGTACTTATATTGATAAAATTGTTGCAAGTACTTATATACTATTTAAAAATGAGTGTTGTAGAACAAAATCCTGCTGGAAATTCTCCTCGGGTAATTATGGTTCAGCAAATTGCGCCATTCGAAGCCACATTCAATGGCGGCCCCTCAAGCCAATTCCTAAAGAAAATTGAGCATTACTTTCAGCAACAATGCACCCCAGAGGGGGATAAACTTAAAATTGCTCTATCCGCTTTAAGAGGTAGTGCATATCAGTGGTACACGTGTATGCAAAGCAGTAATCTGATTTTTGACTATTTGTCATTCAAGCAACAGTTTCTTAGCGTTTTTCCAAAGACCTTTAATCAAAGTGAAATTGAAGCGGAAATTTATTCGCTAACGCAACGTGAAGGTCAGTCTGCGTTAGATTTTGCTACGGAAAAGATTTCCAAGTGTGAGGAATATTTAGAAGGGGTAACGGAAGCGGTAATCTTAAAAATAGTTATCCAACGTTTGAAGCCAAGTGTTCAAGATTTTTTAGATAATCAAACAATTACAAGCAAGGTTACCCTCCTTCAAGCTTTAGCTAAATATGACAATAGGCATTTCTTCGCTACCCCTCACCGTCATTCAGGTACGAGAAGTTTTATACACCCGCGCCAAAATTTTTCGCGAGTTTCAAACCAGCAGCGTAAGCAGTACCGCAGACAAAATAATAGAAGCGCAAGGCGTTATAATGAAATTAGTGCACTTAAAGTAAATAATATACAAGCACCTTACTTGCACTGGCAAGTTGATGCACATGATATGGTTCAACCTGTTGAAACTGTGTGGTCAAATGTATTATTTTGTCCGAGCAGTAATCATTATTTTGAGAATAGTGAAAGTCAGGGTATTTTTGTGGCTTATAAAGAAAGTGAGTCTAGCTGGAATGATGAGGTAATTCCAGTACAAATTTCTGAAAATAGTGCCGATACTAATGCTAGTGGTTTAGAAAATAAATCATCTGACACTTCTATTAATGCTATACCTGATATTATTAATGCTATACCTGATATTTTAGAGGATATTCACACATGTGTTAATGAAGGAAATTTAGTAGATGACGAAGTATGCGTTACGGAAGTTAGTGAATACTTATTAGTTGACGACAATAAAAATTCTTTAAACGATAGTAGGAACTCGCTAGGTAATGATGATATTATTTCAAGTTTCCATCCGAATGAGGATGCTGTAGGCCAGGTTGATAACATGGTTTTAAATAAAGTACATGAAAACCATACTGAGAGTCAGGATGAAAAGTTGACACAGAGTTATACTGTAAGTAGTTTAGCTGATGCTTTGGAAGTTATAGACGCAGTTTGCGTTAAAACGCACCAGTACGAAAAGCTTAATCTTCCTAAAACTGAAGCAGTGTTAAAGAGTTTAAATGATAGCGATTCTGAAGAAGGACGTTTTAAAGAGCCTTTTTCGTCAAAAGAAGATAAAACTAAAGTTAAGGGGGATAAAAAACGTGAAAAAGTGCCTTCAGGTTCCAGCATTAAAACTGCTAATACTGAAGTAATTAAGGCGGTAAACAAGAAGTCGTATAAGCACAAATACGAAAAACAGAGTCAGTTTGTTGAAAAACATGACACAAGCAGAGAGATAAAGCCAGTAACTAAACACGTTGGTGCGGCGTATAAATTTGACAAAATAGAATCTGCATTAAATTCTAATAACGATACATGCAAAAGTGCGAAGAAAAGTAAAGTGTGCACTACAAAAACTCCATCAAAGGATGAATGCGTCGCTGATAAGGTACACAAGGTTATGAAAAGGAAGAATGACAATTTTAAAGTTCCTTTGCATAAGTACAGGAAACGGAAGATTTCTGCCGCCCAGCAAGGTTGGCCTCCTCCCAAGAGACCTCCTGTCCATCGTCAAGCCGGACCAGTGCCTCAGGACCTACGACCTGCTGCACGAAGGATGACCACACGGTCAACGAATACCTTTACTAGGACTGCGACCATCAAGAGAGGTCCCACGGATTGGACAGACTGGTGCAGGGAAGTTGCTGCATTCATGAACAGTCTTGTATCAATTCTCTTATTCTAACTCCCACCCTTTAATAAAACCGAACCAAATTGGTTTGAAGTTCCCCATTGTATATACTGTGTAAACATTTTGAGGGGAAGGAGTGAGCCACTGAAAAAAAACGGCATACTGTTGTTTTATAAATTTTTGAAGGGGACATGTAGTGACTAGGAAAAAAATACATACTGCACAATATACCAATTAACCATTAATGTACTAACTTCACAAAAAATAACACATGTACATTATAAATTGGGGGAGAGCAGATACAGTCAAGAAATGTCATGCTGTGCAATTGTGTTGTCACTTTTAATTAAAATAGATATTTTAGGGCGCAGTTGGCAGCCCAGTATCCGCAACTCTGCAAATCCACTGTTTGATGGTGTCACCTGGACCCTTCGGGGTTAGTTTTGTAAAATGGTAGTGGCGTTTTTCCCCCACACAACGTGTGGAAGGTTTTTTTGACTTTGCCACCCATTATGTCAAAAGTCAGACCAGCACGCGTTTTCAATTAGTTAACTGAAGCCTTTCAGACCTCAGTTACCTAATTTTTTTTTTCCAGGGAGGCCAGTGTAAGGTATACACAAGATTCGATTCACAAGAATCGAACTTTTGAGTGAATTAAAGAAGCTGCTTTAGATATGCTAATTTCGGCATACGCGCTTAGTATAAATACCACGCAGCGTCATTAATGAAAAGGGGAGGTTGTTAAGGTTAAAAAGGTGTTATCCTGCGCTAGTGCTTAGCGGGCCAGAAGTTTACATGGCAGTACTGCTGGTTTGACTTACTGTTCGTGAGTATAAAAATATATTGTTCTTGAAAGCTGTGTTTATGCATTCCGTACAAGTAGTACGCATGCTTATTGCTGTAAAAGCCAATTATATGTGCAACGAATTCAATAAACATTGTTTCATGTATAAACTGTGTTTGCTTCAAATTCAAATAGAGTGCCACTTCAAATTATATACACCCAAGTCTGGGTAGAAGTGAGCATAGATTCTCTATAACCTCCTCTATCATAGCACTCGAACCCGCCAACTCTTGTATCGTAAGCCTGCCAGGTAGTCATTTTCCATTTCGTAAATAAAAATAAACCCTGTAGTCTCAAGAACAAAATATGCTCGCTAGTCAGTTTATCCAGAGGTGCATATACAAAATGATTTTCAGAAATTAAACTTATCACGCATTTTCAAAGTATATTACCTTCCGAAGTTATCTGTTTTAAGATATATATCTAAAATTTGTAAAATATATGAATCAGAACGTGTTTAACCCACAAAACATTTTGCAAGTTTGCATAGATTGCTTTTTGTCTTCATTAAAAGCAGGATAGAAAATTGGAATTAAAACTTGTTTCCATTATCCTAACTCACTCCGACACCTTCTATGTATCCGTATATTTAAAGCAATATATTTTTTTTCAGTTTAATTAATGTGTTCTGTGCTTTTTAGCATACCGTAATAACCTTATTGTAAATCTATTTCTTTAAAGGTCAGTCATGCGTCGTGCTATTTTACATAAGGATTTCAAGGATACATATTTGTATGCTATGAAAATAATCAAGCTGAATATCTTTTCTAGAAAATAAACGAGCATCAGAAATTTGAGCCCTTGGTTTTGTTTTTCATTTACTTCTTGTTTAGTCCTCTTTGTCCTTTTGTATTTTTTCATTTCTTTCACTGTTAGTTCTTTTATTTCTTTATTTATCCACCACATTGTTCCTTTTCCCCCTTTTTATGGTTTCTCGCTTCACATGTATCTCCTCTTCATAGTTTTCCGGAAATAAGAAGTAACAACATTTGCTCTGCCTTTACTTAATGGCTGCTGTTTGTAATTACGTTGTTGCTTTTGTCTTATTAAGAAGGCCACTTTTTAGCTCTTTTAAAATTTGAATTAAATTATCTATGTCAGTTCAATAATGAACTTATAACATTAATTTTCTATATAATCGTGTTTAATTTGTTATATTATTTTTCATTATAATTTTTATTTCAGTGAAGTAAACTCTGCAAACCTTTATTTTAGTTTCTGTTTTATTTCTCTATTACTAATATTCTCCAACTTTCCTGCTGTGTAAATATATCTATTAATTTACACACTTTTGTGTCATGTATATTTAGAAAACTCAATTTTTCTGCGGGTGAAAATTATTTTAAGCTTAGCTTATCGAAAAAAATATATTAATTTTGTACTTGAGGCTTTTAAACCTAATAATACAGTTACAATTTACGTTAATGAGTATCTAGTTTTCTATAAATATGTGATGAAACTAATTTTCTGTATTTATAATTGCGTTAAAAAATGTCTTTTACTTCTATAAATAGTAATTATGACATTACTTCCTTTACTGATAAAACAGCGCAGAATTTTCCCCTCAATAGATAGTTATTTATGTATTACTTACAACAAAACGTTTTCTTCAAATATTACTTAAATATATATTTAATACAAAATTCCACTCTGTAAAATACCCTTCACTCTTAAAACAATATCACGAAATCCTTCTCTGGAGCGAATAGCTTAAATCTATTTCTGTTAAGAAAAGATCATTCTCAAATCTTCATAAGAAATAAGGCTTGATCTTTCACAGGCAATTGAAATGGCGACTGCTCGGCACCTTATTCTGTAAGCACCAAATTTTACGATTTGGCAACCTCCAGCTCCACTGTCACAAGCCATTAGAGAAAACACTCAGATCTGAAACTACTATCTGCTTCGACAAGCTGTGTCATAGAGGATACAAGTGTAACAAGCAAATAATAAATGGAACAATGCAAGAGAAAATCGTCTCAGTCTGTAAAAATTTTCTTCCGGGATAAAAATGATCCACGAAAATCATAACCGAAAATGGCCTGAGAAAGAAATGAAGAAATAAACTTTGGATTGAAAATTTCCGGGCAAAATGTACATTTCATTTTTAAAAAGTATCTGTGTGTGCGTGGTTCTTCAAAAAGCTATATAAACCATAAAAAGCTTTTTTCAGATACTGTTCATTTTTAAGCAAGCACAAATGTGCTTTCATTGAAAATTTATCACTTCGGCAAACATTTCCTAAACTATTTAATTTTCAATAGTCTATCTGATTTTTCTAACGTGTAAAATTTATTAATGAATGTCTGGGAAAACAACGTTTTGTTGAAATATACTTAAATTTAAAATAATTATTCTCCGTAATCATTTTTCATAATTCATTCTTTTGTTTGCTATAAGAGAAAATATAAAAAAGTTACTAAAAAGGTTCTCTATCAGTATTTAAATAATTGCAAAGTACAGTGATTTAAAACGGAAGCCAATGTTTTTAATTACCCTGATTCTGCAATATTAGGCTGGTTTCTAAGCATATCCGGTAAATTCTTTTGTATCAGTCTCATACTAAATAACAAAAATTGTTTTGTAAATACATGCCATGTAAATAAAAACGAGCCATCTGAATTTTTATTTCGGAAAACTTTACTAGGAAGTGTCTGGGGTTGCAACAAGTATTCTTGAATTTATCTGCAAATATTTTCTCTGTATTCGTTATTCACACATTCGTTCTTTATTCATATATTCATTCTGTATGTAAGAGCATTTGAAATACAGTTAATTGCCAAATTAATTCTTAAAAATCACTCACACTACAGTGATATAGAGCTAAAGTCGAAAATTTTAACTAAGCTCATTAAGCGATATTAAGATGGTTTCTAAGGGTATTGGTGAAGTCTTTCACATCATTCACATATTAAGAAGAAAAAACATTTTGTTTAGGAAAGCTCGCCAAGTAAATAAAGCTAAGCTGTGAGTGCACTTTAGAAATATGTAAATAAATCAGAGGTCTGGGGTCTGTTTCAGTTCTTTTGACTTTTATCGCTTTCTCTATTCTTTTTCATAAAGCTCTGGGCTACATCACAAAAGTGTTGGATAAGAACTTATCTCACTCACACATTTGTTACGTGATAAGCGCTGCAACAATATCATTTTCTTCGTATCTACTCTTTAAAATGAAAACTAAAATTATGTTTTCCAGAAGCAGAAAACAAACTACCATAGTTTAAAGCGTTATATATAACTCTGCAATTCGAACAACAAAGTATATTTTTCTCATCGAATATTGAAGTTGAAATAAATTAAAACGTCGTATATATCTTCAACGCATTCTGGAATCTTCTGCAATAAATAAATTATAGTCAATAATATTAATTTAAAAACACTTATATCCTATGAGGTATTTCATCACATATATGGGAAAAGATATTTAACTATGATGCAAAGAATCTCCACCTTTCTTAATTTTGAATCCGTTTCATTTCAATGTAACAGGACAATATACATTTTGATGCTGACGATAAAAATGTAATTTTATTTTATGAGGTTCTTATGATTTTTAATACACATTTAAAAATCCTTTACTAATGTCTAGGGATACGTAATTTTCGTATTTACGAAATAGATGCGAAATTTGCCGACATGAGCGAATAAATGCGAAAATTATTTTTTTTACTACTTTTCGGCGAAAACTCGGCGATAAACGGCTTTTTAAGCGAAATTAGGTAAAAATAGTAATAATTTATTAACATAATTCATTAACTAAGACCATCCGAGGTCTTTAACTGAGAAATCTCCGGATTTGCTCCGAATTTCACCCGGACAGTTTGTCCGTACCGGAGTCGAACCTAAAATTCGAACTGTAAAAATCAACCATCAAGTTTTAAGGAACTATTTAGTAGATTTAAGAACGTCTCTTGAGCGCCAAAGTCAAGGGTATTTCAGCTACTTACAGTAGTCAACCAAGGTATTCCTGTTGATGTTATACAGATTTTAATTTCAACGAAATGCTGCTACCTTAACTTTGAAAAGGCAGCTATACGAAGCCTCTATATTCCCGTTAACAGAGTAGCTACTGAGATATTTTAGTATATATAACATGGTAATTAATGACGGAAGGCGAAGACTTAAGACAAGATAATGTGGAAACGACTACAATGTTATCTTTTAACTAAGCATTTTGATATTTACTTATTCAAGTAAGTAAAACTGTAATTTTTTTTATAAATGTGAAATTGTTAAATTTATCTGTTTTTGCGAATAAATGCGAAATTTTATATATTGTAATATTTCTGTTGCGAAATTTCGATATTTTTTATGTGAATTTTACGTATCCCTACTCATGTCTTTATTCAGTTTGCAAGGACAGTCTTTAAGGACATGAAGGATTCGGGTCTCCTTTTCTCAAAGCGGTTGTTTTCCATCTGAACTACTCAACTAACTTCCCTGATGCAGTGACGAACTCTCAATTTTTAATTCCATCCTTCACATATTCCCCTTTCTTTTAGGGCCAAAGAGTGTTGTCGCCTTCTCAGGATTGTTGGTTTTGAACCTAACAGAGCTCTTTCAGGGATAGTTGGCTTGAAAGAATCTTTCCTGTTAGTTGTCTTTAATGATGCTGAGTGCTTTTCCCCGCATTTTTTTTCTGTATGTTGGCTTAGCTGCCCATTATTGTATTTTCCAATTATAAACTGTCACGGTGGAAACCATTAGTTTCTATACCTTTCTTGAAGACTGTTTCGTTTCCCCTTTCCCTCGACATCTTGAAGCATAGCGTAAATATTAATATTTATTCATATAAAAATACATTTATGAATGAAATCTATACATTTAAGTTGCTAAACCGACTTTTTGGGCAGTCCGTGAGAGAAAACTACTGCATGCATTTACTTCATTTTGGTCTTAAAGATTGTAATCTGTAGATTTGTCAAATTTGGTTTTTATAACCGCAATTTCTATTAATAAACGATAGTTTACAATTAAAAAAATTTATTTCTGCGCATGCTCAGTGACATGTTTTAATGATAAACACATTTATTACGAAGAGTCTCTATATCTCTCCCTGCCATTTTTATTTTTATGATAACTATGTTTGTGAAATATAAGATTAAACCTGGTGGAAATTGTCTATTTCGCGCTGCTTAATGAGCAATAATTTACAAATTTTTAAAAAAAAATTGTTTTCTGCGCATGCTCAGTGACATTTTTAAATCTAGCTTTAGATACTCACTAAGCACGAGGTCGCTTAAACACATTAATTTGTTTCTGCGCATTATTATGATTTTCAACATTTGGCAATGATGTGTTGAGTATAATTTGCTTAATAGTACATTTATTTACTATCTAGCCGTCAAGTTTTGACTGGTACCAACTAGTATTTATTTAAGTACACAAAATAACTAATCAGTCATCAATCAAATTGTAACCTCTTACGATGAAATGTCGGTGCAACTTTTGCCGTACTTATTACTTCTTTTAAGTTTTGAAACACAACTTGTGATCTTAATTCTTTTTTGTCGGGGGCGAAAACTTCTGACACAGCTTAAAGAGTAAAAAGGGTTTTTTAGAATAATTTTTAGTGGCTTGTGAGTTCTTATTGCACTAAAAAAATTGATAAAACACATCTTGAGATGTTATGGGAAAGAAGTTAAAATTTTGCAAAGGTAGCAAATTCTGCCTGTTCTCTTTTTGACTTATGACAAAGTTACTTAAAAGTATTTTTATGTTTGGCTTATGTTGTATCTGCGGAAAAAAATAATGATAAAATTTATCTGCGACAGAAAATAAGTATGACGTGGATTGCATCTTCAAGTTATAAGAATATAAATTGAGGGGAAAACATGAAATAAAATAATAATAGAAAATAATACAAAAAAATGAATAACATTTAAGGTAGGTTATTTGATCTGTAACATTGCTTATTCCTACATAAATTTTAGATTATATGTTTAATAAGAAACTTTTATCTTTATAACAACTTGAGTTTAAATATTCTTCCTTATTGCTTATTTCCGTTAAAGAACTGTAGCCTGCTTCCATAAGGGTTATATAAAATTACTAGCTGAAAACCCGCACTTCGCTACGGAGTACATTCAAATTAAATACAACGGTCAATGTATCCAATTAATGCCGCCCCCCCCCCCCCCAAAAAAAAAATATATATATATATATATATATATATATATATATAAATCATAAGGTATATTTTATAGACAAAATAATGTAGAAGAAAATATATAAATTAAATCTAATAGAACACACAAAAGAATATAGTACAGTTAATATAGTACAGTTTGAAGAACATTTCTTTTACTGTATTTTAATATGTTTTTGTATAATGTCCAATCGTCTGCCACATTAGCAAGAAAAAAAAATATTTTTTGTCTATTTCGTTGTTATGTACGTGACGCAAAATTAGTTTAAAGTATCACAAAAAGAAAAGAAACCGCGTGATCAGCATTTAATAAATTAAATTCTAAAAATTAATCTTTGAAAATTCACCAAAAATCAGAAAATAGAGGTTAAGATTTGAAAAAGATTTCATTTTAAAGGAATTTTTGTGATCTTTCTCGTGATTTAAATGTTATAACCCTCAGATTATTATTTTAAATGCAAAATTTTAAAAAGTTACTAAAAAAGCTTAAAAATCTAATTTTAAAAAATCTAAGAATTTTTAAAAAATCTTTCTCAGTGCACCCCTACACTATAAGAAGAATCACCATGTAAAATTTCAGCCTTTTAGGTCCAGCGGTTTGGTCTGTGCGTTATATGTCAATCAGTCAGTCAGTCAATCAGTTACGGAACTGATTTATATATATAGATAAATCAATTTTTAAAGGTTGGGGAAAATTCAGCACTTGGAAGATAAATAGTGAAGCTTTGCTTCGTAAGAAATTTTTGATAGTAGCCTGGCAGAAAATAACTATAAGCCCATTTTTTGAGCACACATTACATGGTTATGATATTAAAGGAAACAAATAAGCTCAGCTCATTCATAAAACGAAACTTAAACGTTTCTGTTAAAAATGCCCTGTCTATCATAGTTTTATGATATGCCTGGAGGTGTTGGTTACCCCTATTCCACTAGGGTGAAATATAAAAGGGAAAAAAGAGAGCATTACACGCAGCATTTATCAAAGAACAGAAACCCCTGAGGTGGACATCGGAACATGAACCTCATCAATTCCCACATAACATCTCCACGTTTCTTACGATAACGGACAACTTAATCCAGGTTGTTTGTAAAGCCCCTTCAGCATCATATTATGTTATTTTATAGAGAATACTTTTTACTCTCCGCATCTTTAAAAGTCCATAAATATAGATCATTTTTACATTAAATAATTATTTTCCTATTGACACGAAATATTGTACAGGGTTAGATTACGTATTAGCAATAAATAGACCTATACTGTCTTCTACCAAACGTAGCATACAGTTATAAAAATAGAATAAATAAATTCGGACAAAACTTACCATATCTCTTAAAAGGTCTCGAACCTCACCAATCCCCTTCATTATTCCATAAATAGAGGATCCCTATGAGGGCGAATAAGTGTCTACCATAGAGTGTGTGTGTACACATGTATTTGAATGGTTATTTGAAAACCCAAGAATAGATTGTGATCTTTGGAAATCTTTCTGAGTAGAAATAGTCTAATTTAAGAAAATTGGGAACTCTGTTTGGTAAACAAAGGTTCAGGGAGGGAAGAAATAAAGATCTTAAATTAATCACTATACATTCCTTTATAGAAATCCTTATTGCTGATTCATACAGATTTTTTGAAGCATATTTAATACGATTTTTCATGAAAGTTTTTAGTTTTGGGGAAATCTTTTCTGTCAAAAGGTTCCAGAATTATTCGTCCCTAATAAGGTTAGTAACATAAAAAGCTGAGCATGTAAATATTAGTTCAGTCTTTTTAGCAACCGAAATCAAACATTTTATATTCGATAGATGTCCTCGTTTTTAAATGAAATTACTTGAACAGTTGCAATTTTTTACAGATAAATGTGTGCGTAATGTATCTTATTCAGCATGCACTAAATTCCTCATTTGCTTCAGGGGGACGAAAATAGAATAATATTTTTTCGGCAATAAAACAAGTCGGGTTCGGGGAAATTCTTAGACTTTCGAGTATTAAAAAGGTGTAATTGGATTATTCAACATGATACCACAGGAAATTTTTATTAAGAAAAAAACTATACACGTATAATGTTCATAAAAAATATACTCCCCTAGGAAAGTCAAGATGATGGCCATTTTGATTTAAAATACAGCAATTTGAACAAAAATAGATTATATAATCAACAACAATATTATTGTTGTATTTCATTTGTATTAATTAATATAAATAAATGTAAGAAAATTATTTACCGCAATCTACTATGTTTTCAAGATTTTTCAAGCAATAACAAACGTCTGAAGTTTCTGTTGTTAATACAGCTCATATCTTTTAACAGTTTTAAAATTTAAACAAATCTAAATTATATGTAAAATCCCTGTTATAGAAGGTTTTTCAATAAAATCAAACTCCAAAACACTGAAGTTTTCTTTCCAAAACTTTTCCTTCCATTACGGCAACTTTTTAAGGGAAATGGTACTATTTTATTAATAAATTACCAATTTGATTTTTTTTAACTGTTACAGTGTTGAAAGGATTTTGGATAATTTTAGTGAATTCATGTAAGGCATACATCATACTCATTTTTATTCCTTATATGTATTTTGACTAAAAAGTACTCATATCTAGAAATATTTACTTATAACATAATTTTTTTAAAATTATCAATTCCTATATTAGTTTCCTTAAAATTTGCAACTAAAAACAAATTAAATGCTGTGAAAATACATGCAATTATTCTAGATAAATTGAGTGAGGTAAAACTTTCAAATCTACTCATATATAAGGCACATACACCTCCATTGTACTTATTTGGATTTAGCATATTTACTCTAAAAAGGTCATTTTCCCTTGGAATATTAATATATAAGAGCAATTTATTAAAAAAAAGTTGAAAACTCTATTAAAGCTTGTTTTAATGAACTTTATCTAAATATAGTTGGCATTAATTAACAGACATTCGCTCAAAACACACCGCAATTTCTGATAGCTACTTTAATTGCAAGAGAACCAATAGATGAGCCAATACTGCTTCCTATGAGAGGACAACACTGAATATCCATGCCTTATCCGGGACATGGACAAGATGTGCGGTAGAAGTTTTATACGCTAACCACCTCAAAATGGGAGTGGTTAGAAATAAAAACTGCATCCAATAAGATAAATCTAATATGAAAGCCTCGAAAATATATACAGTGGAATCTCGATCGATCGTTTTCGGATCCATCGTTTTTCCGTATGTGTCGTTCATTTTATCCAGTCCCAACGATCATATTGCTTTGTTATGTTTCCCCATCTATCGTTTTCCCGCATTTATCGTTCATTTCAATCGGTCCCTTGAAAAACGATAGATCGAGATTCCACTGTATATGCAAATTGATATGGTTTTCTAATGCATACCAGTGGATATTAAAATTATCTCCACTCATACAAATCAATCTGTATATTACCATTCATTAAAAGCTAAGTGATTATGATGTCCTTAAAAACACCTATAATATTTTGGTTGTTTTATTTTAATGCTCCAGTCCATCACTATTTCTCAGTATGTCCGTAGGTTCTGTCAACTACATTTTGGACAATAAAAAAGGAAAAACTTCTGAAAAGGAGTATTTTATGCTGCATTTATCAAGAAAGTGAAAGCCCAGCGGAATGGAGGAGGAAGAAAAATACATCTCTGATATGTTTCTGTCCATAGTTCTCTATTGACATCCATATTGAATAAGCCTTTCAAAAAAATAAACCTCCTGCGAAATGAGGCAGCAGTTTGCAATGAATATTTCATCCTCCGCCGTGCAATGTCTCCTTAAAAATAATTCTAAACTTTATGTACTTTATGCTGAACAAATGCCCCTGAATATATTGAACAGGATCTTTCCCTCTCTGACCTCAAAACATTTCAAAAACATTAAATTTATGCTTTTTGAAGGGAGAAAAATGAGGTTTCCTATTATTCGAAATGGCAACTTCTGAGCAAAATATTTTCCTTTGAAAGGCCATAAAAATGCTTGGAGTTTAAAAAAAATATATTGCAATACCTCATGCCCCCCTCCCTAAAAAAATAAAGAACTTAATAACCTTAAAAAGAAGGAAGCATTTTAGCAGAGTAAACAATTAGAAACAAATATTTTTCTGCTGACTTCTGGTGTATTTTATCAAATTAAATGCAACACAGTGTTGCCATTCGTAATCAATGCATCCATTCATAGATATCGTTTAGTGCAGGGTGTTTTGGCCCGGGGGCCACTTTATGAAAGTGGAGGTTAGCGGAGGGTCACACTTTTTAAAATTATTGAATTTATTAGTTAGCTTTGCATTTCCTAAAAGGCAAAAATTGTACCATAAAAATCAATAAATATAAATTAAATAAAATATTGGCAGTTCTTTGGCTGTCTTTGGCAGTTTTTCTGGCTGTCCGGATTTTTCTGGGTGTCTTAGCGGGCCACAAAATATCTATAGCGGGCCGCTATTTGCCCACCCCTGGTTTAGAGGATTAGTATTCCAATCCGGGTCTAAAGGTTTTCTCAAAAAGTAAAGCCCTACTTCCTGTCCGAAAACTATTTGTTTTTATTTTTAAATACCTGTCAGAAAAATCTTTCTTCTTGATATGACCTTTTCTTATAAATAAAATTCTATAAAAGAACAGGGGTTGTATTACCGTTTCCAAACCAGTTGCCAAAACAATTGCATTATAGTTTGAACTTCTTAAAGTTATTAAATTCTTACTGAAATAATAATATTATATATATATATATATATATATATATATATATATATATATATATGTGTGTGTGTGTATATATATATATATATATATATTATATGTGTGTGTGAGTATATATGTATATATATAGATATATATATATATATATATATATATATATATATATATATATATATATGTATGTATGTATATATGTATATATGTATATATATATATACACTGAAGTGCCACTGAATTAGGGATACCTACCTAGTAGCGAGTTTGGCCTCCTCTGGCCTTGATAACGGCTGCCACACGACGAGGCATAGATTCAACAAGTTTCTGGAAACGTTCCACGGGAATGGCTTGCCAAATATTGGCTAAAGCTGTCCATAATTCAGTAAGGTTCATTGGTGCTGTGTGATGGCCTTTCACGCCTTGTTTCAAAACATCCCAAAGATGCTCAATAGGATTTAAGTCTGGGCTTCTGGGTGGCCAATTCATGACAGAGAAGTCAGAGGAATGCTCATCCAACCAGCCAGTATCCAACCGGGACTTGTGAGAAGTACAGTTGTCTTGCTGGAAAACTCCATTACCGTGCGGATAACAGAACAGCATAAACGGATGGAGGTGATCACCCAGCAACTCTGCGTACCGAATTGCATTGAGGGAGGTTGGTACACGCACCAAAGATCCCAAATTGTGCCACGAAAAAACACCCCAGACCATGATTGAGCCACCATGCCCTTGTACAGTTCCAGCCAGGCATGCAGGATCCATGGCTTCATGAGCCTGACACCATATTCTCAGCCTCCCGTCGGCGTTAAGTAGTCGGAATCGAGACTCATCACTCCATGCTACTCGTTTCCAGTTCTCTACACTCCAGTCTCTGTGCTCTCTTGCCCAGGCAAGACGTGCAGCCCGATGGCGAGTATAGAGCAATGGTACTCTCGTAGGTCGACGGATCCCGAAACCCATACGGTGAAGCGAGCGTTGCACAGTCCGTTTACTGACTGTACGACTGGCACCGTCATTAAACTGGGTGGTAATTTGAGCTAATGTTTGGCTTCGCTGGCTACGTACAATACGCCTGAGCCGTCTCTCACCACGCACTGTCAAGGCTAATTGTCCTTTGCAGTTTGCCCGATCGCTAGTTTTTTTTTCCACCATCCATGTATTCTTGGTATACTCTTGACACTGTCGACCTTGAAAATCCTAGCTGTCTGACGATTTCGGAAATTGAATGGCCCATTCGTCGCGCACGTACGATTTGTCCGCGATCGAAGGCGTCTAAATCAGGTAGTTTACCCATACTGGCAATTCCAACAACTAATTCAGAACAACCACAGTACGTGCTGTATATGCAGTTAACACAGCGCCCTCACTTGCGCATACATGATGCGCAGCGCTACACAATTTGCATAGGCTTTGCTATCCCTAATTCAGTGGCACTTCAGTGTATATTTATATATGTATATATATATATATATATATATATATATATATATATATATATATATATATATATATATATATATATATATATACATATACGTAACAAGAAATCGCGTCCTTCTATAAAATTACATTTACCGCGTATTCTAAATTATCTTTTTAATAAAGCACGAACCCTTTTCAAAATTGCAACCTAAAAGTAAAGTAAATTATAATTTATATTAGCCCTGCAGATCATTAATCAGGCATGTGAAATATCTGGACTCAATAACATCCCCATATATCTATGGTCCGAGTGTTCGAAGTTTATGGGATTCCAAATGTCAGAATAATGTCAAAATTCTTGAGAGCCCTCGAACCACTCTAAATTTCTTCGTTCTATAACGTCGAAACCGCACATTACAAGAACTTTATGGCCTCTTATCCTAGATTTCATGAGACCACGCAGATCAGTAGTTCGCAGATCTAACAATCGCATGATTTAGCAATAAATCCCCGGGTAATCCCCGGGTAAACCACGAAGTGGACACGTG
This sequence comes from Dolomedes plantarius, assembly GCA_907164885.2. Classification (NCBI taxonomy): domain Eukaryota; kingdom Metazoa; phylum Arthropoda; class Arachnida; order Araneae; family Dolomedidae; genus Dolomedes; species Dolomedes plantarius. The sequence goes on from OU015492.1 coordinate 175,403,689, forward strand.
AACTCCACGAGACTAAATTCGTCCAATTAAAAATTAAGTAGTTTAGGCCCTCTAGTGTCAATATCACCAAACACTTATTTAATATCTGCCTGAATGGAAGACTTCTCTCTCTTTGCTCCTAACTCTCGTTGCTGTCGGATCTGCTGTCCACGGACGCCAGAAGTCCGGTGGTTACAACGGTTCTTCTCTTAACTTTATCATGTAAACAGCTCTCCGCGCCCCGTCCCGTTGCATGGACGCAGGGCAAGTCCAGTGGCCAATACAGCTACTGCCCTCGGATAAATAAAACACGTCTTGGAATTAGTGTTCCTCTCTTAAATTTCTTCTTCAGTATTTTCCTAGATGAACACTTCGCCAACTGCCTATCTCCAAGTTGTACGCAGCAATTCATTCGATTGTGATTATTATCACATATATGTATGTATGTATGCATGTGTATATATATATATATATATATATATATATATATATATATATATATATATATATATATATATATACACTACTGGCCACCCAAATTGCAACACCAAGAAAGACAAGAGATATCACAACAAAATTTATTTTGTAGATAACATGTTGACCAAGTATCAAATGATTAAATTTATAGACTTCTATGAAGTGTGGTTCCTGCCAAAATCAGTAGCCAGAGTAGCCGCCATTGTTGGAGATCACCGCTGCCACACGCCTCGGCATTGATTCAAAGAGACTTTGGATGAGTTCTTGGGGTACAGCAGACCAAGCAGCTTCCACACGTTGCCAAAGTTGATCTGCTGTGGCAGCTGGGGATGGAATCTGGGTCAATCGTAGAGCAACCATGGACCACATGTTTTCTATCGGCGAAAGATCGGGAGATCGAGGCGGCCAGGGAAGCAATTCAATCTGGCGATTGACGAAGAACCGTTGGACAATGCGTGCCACGTGAGGTCGCGCATTATCCTGTTGAAATATGGCTGTGGGCAAGCCCTGAAGGTAAGGAAGGACAACTGGCTCCAACACCTCGGAGATGTAGCGCTGGCTGTTTAAAGTATCGGCAATGCGTACTAGAGGTGTGCGAGAGTGATATCCAATACCGCCCCATACCATAATACCCGGTGCAGGACCAGTGTGGCGGTGCATAACGCAGCTTTTCAGCATCCTCTCTTCACGGTGTCTCCAGACTCGAATGCGACCATCGTGGTGTTGCAGACAGAAGCGTGACTCGTCAGTAAAGACAATTTCATTCCATTCTGCCGTCCACATCCTTCTGTCATCGCACCATTGGCGGCGGAGACGTCTGTGGTTCTGCGTCAAGGGTAGACAAAGCAACGGACGTCTTGCGGACAGACCACTCTGCTGTAAACGGCGTCGAATGGTACGCGCAGACACTGGATGATGCGTTACAGACTGCATGTGCTGTGCTATGGTTCGTGATTTGACTGAGCGATCCGTAACTGCGATGCGCACAATTTGCCTGTCATCACGTGAAGTGGTGCGCTGAGGTGGATGCGATCGAACACGCCGTTCCGTCGTACCCTCCTGCATCCAACGATCACATATCCGCATTACAGTTGTTTGGTTTCGTCCAACACGACTACCGATTTCCCTGAAAGATAATCCACAATCTCGGTAGGCCACTATCCTTCCTCTGTCGAACTTGGATACTTGATCAAAAGATGATCGCTGTTTTCGACGAGGCATAATTGATCGTTTTTTTGAAAAAACCACAAGAAAAACACAATTGCCGAACTTGAAATCGTCGAAATCTCCAAGCCTTAAATAGCGCTTTGAAGTGGCGCCACAGGCGCTCGTGATGTGCGTCTGCGCTGAAATTCTAATCATGTGCATATCTCACCTTCGCTAATGCATGTTGTAAATTTCATGTTATTTGCATGTTTCCTTCAGGGTGTTGCATTTACAGTGGCCAGCAGTGTATATATATTGCTCTTTAATTCTAAATTCTTCCCGATTAAATACGATGTATTTTAATTTCTTAAATCCTTAAGTTAGTTTCTTAGTTTCTTCAGTGATTGTATTCTGAATCATTATAGTTTTATATCTTTCGGAGATTCAACAGTAAAATTGATTAGGGTAAAAAGAAAATTCAGTTAATGTTTTATGATTTTTAATTTCTTAAATGTAACAAAGAGTTTACATTCCAAACCCTTATAACTCTATATATATTTCGGAAAATTCCTATCCATGCTTGTCCTAAAAGAAATCTTGAAGAAGAAATCTTTAATTACAGTCTCATTGTATGATTATTCTTTTAAAAAGATTGTGAGGTCCATTAAATGTGATTACGGGGGAATTTTCTAGTATAATACTCAGCGCACCAGTCTGGTAAACAGAGACAGAGTATTTGATTTTCAATGGGGGTTAAAATGACAATGGGGTTTAAAATCAAATCTGAATGTAGGACGTGAAAGAAGTATCTATTTACCTAAATAACAAGTATATATCACGTTGAAAAAAACTAAAAGCGAACTGTTAAAGCATATAGAAGTAATTCACCTCTATCTAATCAGTTTTTTGTCACTAGTACTAACTTAACTCTGTATATAAGTATCGGTGGAGTGAGGAAAAAGTCATTCGATAAATATATGCGTTAAATAGAGAAATTTTATAAGACAGGGGTGGGAAGTAACCGTCCGATTTGGGGCGCAACATACACCAAGTTGCACGTGGTTGAACAGAACTGATCGCTTAAAAAAATCTAATAATAAATTATGACATACAGGAAACTTGGGAAAGACTCACTGGTAATCAATATTTCTTTAATTCCCCAATAAATTAAGAATGATGACATCCTTTTAATTTACTGTGTTTTATACTGTTACACTCACTTAAAGAAATGTTGATCACGCGTGTGAGTTTTGCACAAGTTTCCTGTAAGTTAAAATTTTTCTTAATCCGGAATCATTTTATTTTGCATCATTGTATCTTTGCCATTAATTTTCTCGCACTTTGTTTGAATGTATATCTGATCACTCTAATGCTAAAATTATCTGTGCTGGGAACGTTTATGAGTCGGACATCTAACTGACTACCAGGTCGAGAAAAATGGACACCTATCGACGATTTGTGTAAAAGATAAAATGTTCATTCTTGTAAATTTGATTCCTTATCAGCAGTACATTGAAATAAATCATTGATGTGGTATAAAAGGTCAATGTATCATTCATAATATATCAAAGTTTATGCGTAGACCGCTTGATTCTAGTGTGTTATCTAATGAAGCTGGTAGTGAAAGGCATAATTTTAAGAATACTGTTTTTGTAGTCTCTGTAACTGTGAGTCCAGACCCACATGAGGATCTCGAAAATAATTGAAGGGCCAGCGGATAGTTTGAAGTAAATTTTTATCGTATTGAATTATTTAATTTTAAAAAATTGCTATTAATATGCTAATGATTTTGAAATCTCTGGCAAAGAAGAGAACCCTAGAGCAACAAATACCACAGATAATCTCAACAGGGATAATAAATAATACAGCAAAATCATGACAATACACAAAGCGGAACAGTATGTGTTATCAAAGGAAAAACTCTGGAAAAATATCCAGGAAAGCTGGAAAGACTACAACCATAAATCCCTTATAGAATCAATAGCAAACTTTTGACTAAAAACTCGACACGATTGTTTGGCAGAACATTTAAATCGAATCGGTATACTAACCACAAGTAAATGCCAGATCTGTAAAGCAGGCAATATGAATGCAGGACATCTACTATCTTGCCCAGGACTCGACCCAGAGTCCCAAAAAAGTGGTGACTTTTCCAAACTATATTGGGACGCTAGAAACACGATGAACTATCTATGAACTTTTTACACCCATAAGTGACCATCTCTATTCACTGATAAGCATTGTATTTATTTTCTTGTTCTTGTTCTCTGTTTTATTGTTACTTGTTCTTTGTTTTATTGTTCCCTGTCCCTTGCTTGTTTACGTCGCCTGTAATTTGTATGGATTGATTTCCAAACATAGCCATATGGAAAGAAAATTGAAATCGCGCTCCTTTATATTTAATTTTTTGTTAAATTTTACCTAAAGAAAATACAGATTATATTAATATATCAATATGAAAGTTTTAGTCCCATTAGATTTGCCAAAAGCGAAAGCGGAAGGTAAGCGAGACATTTTTTTAATGTTATTACGCAAAGTAAATATATACCAAAAGTTTACAGTTCGTCAATTTTTAAAATAGTTTGTCAAAATTTGCTTATTTCTTTTTTCATATTTTTTTGTTATCATTTTCCTAATTTTTTTCTCTAAATTTGCTACTACCAAAAAATTTTCATCGGGGATCGAGGGATTTTTTATTGAAAGATATTGGGTCACGTTCTAATAAATTGTGTGCACTACTGCTTCATATCTTTGACTCTATCTTATTATGTGTATCGTAACATACGTCGTTCTGCGGCAAATAATCCATGAATATGTTATAATTATGTATTTCGTTGCTCGGAACTCAATGACCAAATTATGTTTTATGCAATGCTATTTTCGATTTGGGGGGTTTGCAAGTAATATTTACCAGAACCATTTCACTTACGAAATACTATGTAATACTAATAATATATGACAGGATAAACCACGTAAAGTTAAAAATCATTAGGATACTGAAATTAAATGTAGGCAGAATCCACTAAATTGACCATACTTAACTTCCAAACTTAGAATGACGTACATTGTCGAGTAATTGGGGAACGGAATGGAACCTTTTTCGGTCTATGAATATATGAATTCTCTTTATGAAACTACCAACTACTTTGCTTGATCTGAAATATTAAATTGTCATTTCACAAAACTAATCAGTGTCTCTACTTCACTAATTTAATATTATCAATACATCAGTAGTTCTTGTCATAAAGCAAGCAGAATATGTTAGAGTCATTCTACCATTTTGTACTCGTATTCCTATATTATTTCCTCGCTTAGTTGAACAGTTAGAGACAGATTTTAAGGGTTTATAATAAACATAGTTTAAGAATTTTTCCTTTCTTTATTAAAAACTGAAGATTGTTTTTCTTCATTCCACTCATGATTAAAAACAGTTTTGCTCTTAAAAATATAACAAAATGACTTATGTTTAATAAATGATAAAGCAAAGTCTCGTCCCTTAACATATGAATTTTGAAACTCTTTTCTCTCCATCTAACCCTCATCCCTCTAAGTTTTACAGTCTTATTTTAATTTTTACATCCATGCCCACGCCTCAATCTGAAACTGATTGCAGAAAGCGAAATAAATAATAAAACTCGGAAGTACTCCGTTCTGTAAATTGTAGTTCTTTTCAATATTGTCGCTCCTTCTCCCAAATTGTTTCATTCTTTCTCAACATCAACGTCAAACACCCCTACTTCAGGAATTCGGCTTTATTTATTTTTCAACGAAATAAAATTTTCTATTGAGCACAACCGCCTTGCTTTGACACGTTTTGGACATACGAGTCTCCAAGGAAAAAGGTGAGAAGTATCTCTTCTTCACTAAAACAAGAATGATTATTTCAAGAGGAGTATCACCTTTAAAGAAAGATTGATGGGGGAATTTTTTAAATGGTTGAAAGTAAACAAAAAACAATTCTGTTGAATATATCTTGACGATGATGATTTATATAAAACGAGACAGAAATATAGAGATGTTTGAATTCTGAATTATATATTGCTTTAAGTCAAATATTAACAATTTTCTATTTTGAAAAAAATAAAATTTTATTCATACTTAAAATATGATGTACACCAGGTTTAGTGCAATTGCAGCTAATGACAATTAAATTACTTCAGTTTGATTTAATTGTCATTAGTTGCAATTGGAAAAAGTCTGGAGTACAGCAGATTTTGGGTATAAATAATATTTTATTAAGTTTCACAGACAATAGCATTATATTGATCTTTAAATTAAAAACAGGCCAGGACTGTCGGCTGATCACCTAAATATGCTAAAATACCTTCCAGTTAAGACTGTTGTGTTCTAACCCTATTGGATTCGCTCACCTTAATGTTAGCTTATGGAGAAAATTTGTCCACTATTTACAGCTACACAAATGCTGATAATCCAATAAAAATGATATTTTCAGCTAGCCTGAACTTTTCTGCGCCTTGCAACAGGATTCATTATTATAAATTTCGGCCACCAGAGGAATTTATGACCGTTTAAAACACACTATACCAAATTTTTTCCTCGAATAATTTGAGTTTTAAAATATTATTTGCATTTTTTTAAACGAAAAATTCCCCAATGTGTAAAATTTCTTTCTCTATTGCAGAGTACAATTTTTTACAAAAATCTTTAAATCCAAGTCGGCAATCCTTGGATACATTTTCTCCATAGGTTAACACTGGGGTTAGTACATAGCAGCCTTAATGTATGCCCCATTTGTAATATCGGCGTTCTGTCCTCTAATCGCCTTCTGGTGTACCCGGGTCTGGATCCAGATTCCCAAGCGCTAAGGAAATGCTTGCAAGTTATATTGGGAATCCAGGACTGTATGTCCTTACTCAGCGGTTTTCACTCTTTTATGTTTCTTTTGGGTTTCCTTCTTCTTTTGTATGTTTTGTTGTATTAATTTTAACTTAGGTTTGCGTTCCTCCAAAACGGTCCTCCGGAAAGCAAAATTTCAGACGCTAAAACCGTCCGTCGTCTCGAGTTATAATTTTGGCTGCGTGCCAAACCCAGTCTGTATCGCTTGGGCAAGCAGTAAACAGTTAAACAGAAAAGTACCAAAATTTATCAAAATATCAATATAAAATTTATAAAAATTTACCAAAAGTATCAAAATTTTGACACTAACACTGACACTGACACTGACTGACACACACACACACACACACACACACACACACACATATATATATATATATATATATATATATATATATATATATATACAGTGGAATCTCGATCGATCGTTTTCGGATCCATCGTTTTTTCGTATGTGTCGTTTATTTTATCCAGTCCCAACAATCATATTGCTTTGTTATGTTTCCGCATCTATCGTTTTTCCCCATTTATCGTTCATTTCAATCGGTCCCTTGGAAAACGATAGATCGAGATTCCACTGTTTATATATATACACTGCTGGCCACCCAAATTGCAACACCAAGAAAGACAAGAGATATCACAACAAAATTTATTTTGTAGATAACATGTTGACCAAGTATCAAATGATTAAATATATAGACTTCTCTGATGTGTGGTTCCTGCCAAAATCAGTAGCCAGAGTAGCCGCCATTGTTGGAGATCACCGCTGCCACACGCCTCGGCATTGATTCAAAGAGACTTTGGATGAGTTCTTGGGGTACAGCAGACCAAGAAGCTTCCACACGTTGCCAAAGTTGATCTGCTGTGGCAGCTGGGGATGGAATCTGGGTCAATCGTAGAGTAACCATGGACCACATGTTTTCTATCGGTGAAAGATCCGGAGAGCGAGGCGGCCAGGGAAGCAATTCAATCTGGCGATTGACGAAGAACCGTTGGACAATGCGTGCCACGTGTGCTGTAAACGGCGTCGAATGGTACGCGCAGACACTGGATGATGCGTTACAGACTGCATGTGCTGTGCTATGGTTCATGATGTGACTGAGCGATCTGTCACTGCCATGCGCACAATTTGCCTGTCATCACGTGAAGTGGTGCGCTGAGGTGGATGCGATCGAACACGCCGGTCCGTCGTACCCTCCTGCATCCAACGATCACATATCCGCATTACAGTTGTTTGGTTTCGTCCAACACGACTACCGATTTCCCTGAAAGATAATCCACAATCTCGGTAGGCCACTATCCTTCCTCTGTCGAACTCGGATACTTGATCAAAAGATGATCGCTGTTTTCGACAAGGCATAATTGATCGTTTTTTTTTTTTAAAAACCACAAGAAAAACACAATTGCCGAACTTGAAATCGTCGAAATCTTCAAGTCTTAAATAGCGCTTTGAAGTGGCGCCACAGGCGCGCGTGATGTGCGTCGGCGCTGAAATTCTAATCATTTGCATATCTCACCTCCGCTAATGCATGTTGTAAATTTCATGTTATTTGCATGTTTCCTTCAGGGTGTTGCATTTACAGTGGCCAGCAGTGTATATATATATATATATATATTTGGCATTAATTGCATCATACATTGACCATTGTATTTAATTTGAATGTACTCCGTAGCGAAGTGCGGGTTTTCGGCTAGTATGTAATAAAACTTATGTACAGGAAATTAATATTAACGTTAATATGCAACTCATAAGAGGTATCATTCTTCTTCTGTAACTATCATTACTATCAGATCATATTGAACTGAAAAAGCTGGTCAAGCTGTTTACTGGTCAAGCAGGAGCAAGACTGTGTGGTGAACTGATTTCTTTACTAGGGATTTTGACAAAAGACACGGCATAGTTTCTGTAAACGCGTAAATAATAAATGACGAAGAGTCACTCAGGAATAATCCCCGAATGCTGGGAAATGTTATATAAATAAGTTGTAAGGTATACATAAGATTCGATTCACAAGAATCGAACTTTTGAGTGAATGAATTAAAGAAGCTGCTTGAGATATGCTAATTTCGGCATACGCGCTTGGTATAAATACCATGCAGCTTGATTAAGTAAGTGGAGGTTGAAGAAGGTTTTGTTAAGGTTGATAGATAAGCGAGTTAAGGGAGCTACGAGGAAAGCAGCTCCAGGTGCTATCCTGCGCTAGCTCTTAGGGGGCCCAAAGTTTATGTGGCAGTACTGCTGGTTTGACTCTCTGCTGGTTTGTGAGTATTTGCAAAAGTGTATTTCTATTGAATGTTAATATATATTCCGTGCAAGTAGTACGTATGCGTTTTGCTGTAAAAGCAAATTCTATATGTGCAACGAATTCAATAAACATTGTTTCCTGTATAAACTGTGTTTGTATCAAATTCAAATAGAGTGCCCCTAAGTAATACTCTATAAAGTCATTGTAGAAATCTTTCAAACTTTTATTTAAAAACCGAGTCTCCAACAAGTGAAAACAAGCAATCAGATCTTTTATTTCTATCTCTCAAGTATTACTAATTAGTGTGTGGATTACTGATAAAATGAGACTAAATGTACAATGTTACCTTTTCTACACCGTAAAAAAAATCCTTCATTTCTATATTTTTTACCTCAAATTCTAAAAATTAAAGACCTTTTATTATATTGACCTTTTATTGATATTGACCTTTTATTGATTGTGACTTTCTCCCAATAAAATTCAATGGACTTTCAAAAATCATAGCTAAGTGTTAGTTATAAATATTATAGCATAGCTATGCAAAAATTAGTCAAATATGTATATTCAATGAGCAGTTTTAAACGTCTTACATTATATCCTTGTTAAAAAAATTACATGCTTAAAATTTCTTATATGTTTTTAATTGCAGTTTCTCATGAGTGAAATTTTCAATCACTTTATGTATGAAAGCATATTTCTAAAAATCATATTCACTTAAAAACTGATACATTATTTAATACACACAATACTTAAGAAATGATAGATAATAACACTGTAAAACAGATGCATTTTGTTTACAATTTACCCCCTCAGAGAATGACTAGTAGTAATTTAACCAGAAAAAGGGATATTTTAATGAAAATAAAAGATTTCTTTATAATAGCAGGAAATAATTTCAAACTAGACGGAAGCAAGAAAACTAGACAAAAGGTGAAAACAGTTAAAAATGTCTCTGAAAAACGTTTCAAAACCCCACCGTAAAAAAATTTAAAAACATCAGAATCTTTTGGTGTACTTTCTCGATTTTCATGCATCTGGATCTCCGTACCAAACCAAATATATAACATAAAATTGTTTTATGATTTTTTTCGTAGTGAGGTAAATAGTTAATTTTCAATAAATACTAAGTTTCCTTTTTGAACGTTAAAAATATAAACCAAAATACTTCATGGAGCATTTTAAATAAAATTTAATTGTTACTTTAAAATATTGATAATGAAAGATCTGTAAACATTTTCAAATTATTAACAGTGGATTGTGATCATACTTTTTGAGCTTATTACTAGAGGCATACCAAAGTTTCAACAGAAATCACTAAAATTTCAAAAGAAAAATTGTTTTAAAACCCTGTTGTCTCCTTACTACAGGATGGATCACATTTGAAGAAAATATACTCTATGACTGTGTTGTTATGTAGTAAAAAACAACGAAAATTTTTAATTGCATTACATACTCCAACAGTTTAACCAAACGTTTCAATGGATTTTATTTTTTAACTACCGAGAGTGGAGACCATAGAAAAAACTAAATTTTTAAAGTTTCATAAATCTTGTAAGACCAAAAAAATAAAGATTTTTTTTTTGCCATTAATCCATTACTATGTACAAACCTCACATTTTTAGATAAAACTGCATAACATTTAACTTTTAATTTTAAGGGAAAACATATAAAACGTATCAAAAATATTTCCCTAAGGACCATATCAAAGATGTTTAAATTCTGAAAAAGTTTTCAATTTGTTAATAAACTCCAAAAACTGGTTTTCAGGAATAAAACTTGAAAACTAGACGGAAAGGAGAAAACGCTGAAAAAAAAATATGCCTTTGAAACGTTTCAAAAACCATATCGTTAAAAAAATAATTTAAAAGCATCAGAATCTTGAAGTGTACTTTCTCGATTCACATGCATCTGGGTCTCTACCAAACCAAATGTATATTCTGGACTAGTTTTATGACTTTTTTTGAGGTAAATAGTTTTTATCTTTCTCAAAATATCAAAGCTTATTCTTATTCTGGTTCTCATTCTAGTCGAGAAAGAAAAAAAGAGATAAAATTCTTTTCCTCTTTTTTCTCGTAACAAACTGCCGAAAAACCTTGAGCGTGCATTTAATCAAAAAGTGGTTAAAATTTTCTATTTGTCAAAAGATATTTTAGCTGCGTTCTAAGAACGATATACAATGAATAATTTAAACTTCTTGAATAATAAATGCTCTATCAAAGAAAAAAAATAGCATTTTGGGGAGTTTATTTGTAGCTTACTTTCAAGAGATCTCTAGGTATTAGATATACAGGATCTTTTAAAAGTGCGTTTACAAATTTTAATGAATAACGTGTGTGTGGGCTTGTGGTGGCCTTGTAGTACAGCGCGCATGTTTTAGGTACTGAGGGTGCTCGGATCGAATCTCGGCGTCGCGCCACTAAAATACGTACCTTCGTTTGTGTCGTCCCTTCATAGAGAGTAATGCTGGTCCGCCTATATGGTGCCCCCATAATAAAATGGCCAGCAAACTGCGGTGAATTATAGGCGAATGTCTACATGACAGTGCCTCCGCATTAGTTAAAAAAAGTATGTGTGTGTGCTTGTGTGTGCATAGTACGCATAGAAAAGGAACTGCGGGGACTCTACTCGGTTACTGAAACAACCAACCACATTTCATTCGAAGCAACGTCAAGAGACGGCTAGTGTCACAAGTAGAAATCAGCAGAGGTTAGTGCTTGGGGTGAAAGTGTCTTAATAATTGTAGTTCGACAAATTTGCATGCCCTACACTCGAATAATAAGGGTCATTTATGCAAATATTGTCATATACAGCGTATACCCAGCGACCACAAACCTGGTTTTCTTCCTTGTTATGGGTCCATCTGCATAACAGAATCGAAGAAGAAGCTGATGCAGAAAAAAAATTCCAAGAGGGGAATAACTTTGAATTTTTTAACACAAAGAAATAATATCTTCCAAAATTTCAGTTGTACAAAATTGTTTAGATTGCTTGTAAAGGATAAAATTACGTGGCACACACCCTAATAATAGGGAATGTGTATAAGTGACCCCTCCTCTTATAGTCCATGGCTACTAGAGATGTTACATGCATTTATACTTTTCTATCATGGAGATTCAATTACTGCCCATTAAGGTTTCAATATTTTTTAAGCTGAATCTGTGATATTTTTTCCATTTGAATTAACACGTTTCTCAAAATTTTAAAGGTGTGTACAAAGCAATTTTTTCCCTCTTTCGCACAAGTTCCATCGAAGATTTGATAATTAATTTTGATACTAAGTGTTCATGGAATTTAAAATGCCTCGAAATGCATTTTTTATTTTGGGGACACTTCTCCCGCAAAATACAATTACTGTCCATTAAGGTCTTGAATTTTTTTTTAACCGAAATTATTTTGCTCTGTCTTTAACTCTTCACGGTCCTAACACTAAGAGAATCTTTCTCAAAAGAAAGTTACATTACGAACCGAAATCAGTATGCACATAACTTTAAAACATTTTATGTCGAGATCGACAATCGATGGGTATGTCTGACCTCTTCGGTAAATCCAACTTTTTACTTAGTTTCAGTTAATGACTTTTCATGTTGCTTTTTCCTGTCAAGAATGAAAATGCCTTTCGGAGCATAAAAGGCTTTAATCGAAATTTTATCGGAAAAAAGACCCTGGATACGTGGTCATTATTTCATTTACGATTTCAGAAGGAATTCAATAAATGTGAGGATGAGACGGTAAATTGCGTTCAGATAATTATTCTTTGGAAAGGAACATAATATACCAGTATTGAATTCCCTTGTTATAGCTAGAAGCATGCATTACAACTGTGTTTACGCTGTTTTTTCAGTAATTATCGATTAAAATTGAAAGCAAAGAGATATCGAGTATTTCTGAGGTGGAATAAAAGAAATTACGGCAGAAAACGCATCTCTAAATGCTTTCATGGTATTATTTCTAGTGAATTTTTTCTTTTGAAGTCAAAAATTGGGCTATCATGGAATACAAAATGAGATTTAAAACAACCCAGAAATGCTTGTTATCAGTTAAAAAGTTGAAAATGTGTGAAAATTGCCATTGTTATTGTAAGATATTCAAAGACATTTCTTAAGCGCAGTATTAAAGAACGTAATTTATTCTTCCTCTCTCTTTTCATGCGTTAAGTTTTTTAACGACAGGATAATCTGATAACACATTTTACTGTTACTTCAAAATCTTAAATAATAGCTCCGATAAATAATCATATTGGATTTTACCGAGTGAATGTCTTGTAGCGCTGTTTGCTCAGAGAAAAGAAATAAAAAATATTGGAACTTGTGTCGAACCTCCTCACTTCCACGGGTTCACTTTGGTTCGTTTGTCAAGACGTTTTCAATGATACACAAATAAATTTTCACAACATAAAGTTCAGTACACACCTGTGAGTATTCAAAGATGTATTTCTTTCGCAAGTACAAACGCCGCTGTCTACAAACTTATTTACAGTATTATACAGTCAATTAACTATTTCAGTCATCTCCCAATGACTGTTACCTAACAAAGACCTACTGCGTCTTCGGGGTCTCAATACACCCACGCACCGTATTCGTCTGCCCGACTCTCTCGAGAGCCAACACCGCAGACTGAAAAAAAAACCACACGCCTTCTCTCTCGTGGGCACAAGCACTCTCCGACGTCCCCCTGACTTCTGCTCGGGGCACCGTCAACAATCTCGAATCCCTTATCGAGCCGGGGTCATTGCCCTACCCCCCTGCTTTCTTGAGAGGAAAGTACAGGGACCAAAAAAAAACAGGAGTTGACGCGGCAGACACGACAACTTCCATAGCAACAAAGCTCTCAAACTATTAAAGTTACGATGTTTGAATCAAAAAACATGCTAAACCCTAAAAATGTTATTAAGAAATAAATCAAAAACGCATGTCGGTTATTAAGTGTTATAATAATGAGAAACACTGGAAACTCAATGTTGAAAACAGACGAAGAAAATAATTGAAAAAGGAGTTAGCATAAGTGAATCCATTATAAGAGTTACACTCAGCAGGTGAAATGGTGAACTAAACAAAGTTACTAAATATTAAAAAGTTTGAATGAGCAGCAAAATGGGTTCAAAAATTTTGTTTGTAAAGTTTAATTCATCATAGCGTTCAATTACGCTGTTCATAACACCAATTAATTATATGGTTACTGGAAGTTAATTATCTTACATTACAGAAAAATAGATAAACTTGCCACTTAACGTGTTTAATTATGAATTAATTCTTGCATTATTATTTAAACACTTAGGATAAAATGTACCAAAATTAAAATTAAAATTACAAAATTTAAGTAAGTTTTTTTACAGTGTTTTTAAACTTTTAGAGACACCAAAACACTTTGAGGAGGATAAACAAATTATACGTAACATTTATGGCAAGGAGTACAATTAACTCCCGACGGATGGCCCCACCGGCCTCTTAATATAAGGGTAAAATGAAAGGTGGTTAAAAATAATCCCATTAATTCTTATTATTTGATTATTATTCTCATTATTTGATAATAGAAAGGATTCATAGCATGTTGACATTATTACAAAAAAGTTGAGTGCCTCACTATAAAGATTTATTAATATAAAATTGAGTGATGCTCTGTTAATGGAAATAAGTATTTTTTTCCTTTTAACTATCCCTACCGCCATTAAAGTGAAAACTTTTTAATTGAATAAAACCCCAAAACTTATTGTTCTGAAAATAAGCCTAGAGTTTAGCGAAATGTACACACCCCATTGACAATAGATACACCTCCAGCCTACCTGGCAACTTCTGTGGAGTCCGTAGCAAGGGCGAAACCTATTTCCAAGGCTACCTGGTGTACTAGAGGTGTATATATTTGCAATAGGCTCCGGGCACCAGGGAGTGTCATCGTACACTCACTACTCAAAGACAAACTGTCATTTGTCTGATTGTAAGAATTTTGTACCGAAAAAGACATCTACAGAATCTATGATGTGAATATACTATATCTAGATACCTGACAAAAAGAGTCTCCATTCATCGACATGTACAAAGTGTGTAGTTTCCTCAAATTTTATGGACATCTAGGTGTCAGAAGCAACTAAGACAAAACATTCTGCAATGAAAATTCTATTGGGTCTATTCAGTATTCTTTGATTTTTTTTATTGACAAATCGTAATTTTGCTCTAAGAGTGTAAAAAATGTATGAATCTACATCAGGTAAGTAGCTGCAGTGCTCTAATATTTATTTCATTGCGAAAAATATATGGTGCCATCTCTATAAAAAGAAATTAACTATCATAGTTATTCATGGTATATTAAGAAAGATTAGCAGTACATCAATGTCATTCTGAAAGACGCGAATGCAGATGAATTTGTAAAAGGAATAGAGGACTTTTATCAGAGTGACTATATGGAACAGTGTAGAGCAAGTTTTTGTAGCGCTGCAGACCTCATCAAGACTTTCCAACTCCATCATTGACATGGTGTGTTTAAACTAAAAAAGTGGGTTATTTTAACTGATAATAAGAAGTAAATAGCAAGTTATCATATAAAATATTAATTTCCGTGAAAATATAGCGGAACATCTTATGTTTCATTGCAGGCAGTGAAATGTTCATATGACTTCCCTGCAGTAATATTACGGAAAGCCCAATCCGAGATCAAATTCTGCTACTAATGGCAGAGCATATCTGGGAGCGAAGTTGATAGTATCGAACGATGACTACAGTAGTTCTGTAGCGCATCTCGACGTTGGATGGAAAAAATAACCTAGGGTTTAAAAATTTTGTGTGATTTAATTTCATGAAACTCAAGCTTCCAAGGGCTCAACAAATACTCCACTAAATTTCTTCCACAACTACATCGAAAACTTTCACCCTTCCCGTTAAACCTTGGATGATGCATAGAACTGCTTGTTTCTACATTCTTGAGTCACGTGTAAAAAATGCGACTTCTAAGAGGCCTTTTAAAAGAAAAAATTCCTCTGATCTGGTTGTTGCAGATTTTTTTTACCATTCACCAAAGCACACCACGTTCCCAACTATCAGTGCCTTTGAGGTTCACCATTTTCAAACGGTGTAACGCATCACAAATCAAATAGAGTTTCCATTTCGTTTTAAAGTTACATTTTCAAAACCATTGTTATGACAAAAATTCAGCTTTTTTTTATATCATACCAATTATTCTCTGTTTTCCTTTAATGTTCTGTACTCTCTTTTGAAACACCCCATATCTGGAGTATATTTGCATTTTGTTACCCAGAATTTGTGTGATTCATCAAAGCAATTCCCAGCTGCCGGCCAAATCCATCTCAAGACAGAGAGCACTCGAAAGTTGTATACGAAATTCTATACGATAATTAATACTGCACTATACGATAACAGATACCAGAGTCGTTGTAAAAATTGTACATAAAGCTTTTTCCCTTATTCCTCCTGAATAAAGTGACATACATTTTTTTTCAAAAGTATGAATATCTCATAATTTTTACATTTTTATCACTCATAACACTCAGCCGCTCGCATGAAGAGTTATTTATTTGTGTAAGAGTGTAAATAATGCACTACAGGATATAACAGGAGACACATTTTCCTTTGACACATGTAAGCATTTGCAAAAATTTACAACTCACACATGATATATATATATATATATATATATATATATATATATATATATATGTATGAATATTTTTTCACATAAACTTCATTTTTACTGCTCTTCAATGCATATATAATGTCCCCAATCGGCATTATTTATGATTCAAACCATCGTCTGGATATGTGTTATGTCAATTTCCTAAGAACTAGAATTGCAGCTCTCGACATGTACTACAGTTTTGATAAAATAAGTATCCAACTGTATTAAAGCACCGTAACAAATATCAAAGAGTTATGACATAAAAGTTTGCTTGTCACAACGTAGTAGATTAGTTATAAACAGAGTGAGCGTTATTCATGGTAGAATATAATTTCTCCAATTTTAAAATAATCAAAAATAAGAAATTTTCTTATAACAGAAGTATTTATGAAGATAACTGTTATTCCGTATTTTATATACTTCTGACGTCATTGGAGAACAAATTTTTAAAAAAATTCGGGTTTTAAATAACTAGTTTCTGAGTTTAATAAGCTAAATCCACGAAATACAGGGTGTCTGGGCTAAAAGTATCCAAAAGTTATGATTTTTTTTTTACAGAACTACCCATTAGAATTTTTTTTTAAATATTTAAATAGAAAGAACACCTCTCAAAGTTTTAATGTCAATCATAGATTTCGATCATAGTATCATAGATTTCGATGTGTGCTCCTTTTGTAGCACGACAAACGTCTAAATGGTAATTCAGTTCTCTTCAAGTGTTTCGTAGCATATCAGGAGTTATTAGATTTTTTTGATTGGGGATTCATTAAATCAGTTGTGTATAAACGAAAAATTGAAACTGTGGAGGTGTTGCAGAAGCGTATCATTCAAGCAATTCGTGTAATAACTCCTCATATGCTACGAAACACTTGGAGTGAACTGGATTACCATTTAGACGTTTGTCGTGCAACAAAAGGGGCCCACATCGAAATTTATGATACTATGATCGAAATCTATGATTGATAATTAAACTTTTTGAGATGTTCTTTCTATTAATTTTTTTTTAAATTCTAATGGGTAGTTCCGTAAAAATAAGCCATAACTTTTGGATACTTTTAGCCCGGACACCCTGTATATAGTACAGTTATAGTTTTTTTTCCCAATGCGGAGGCACTTGTCTTCAAACATTCGCCTATACTACGCCACAATTTTACTGCCCATTTTATTGTGGGGACAAAATATAGGCGGACAACATTACCCCCTATGAAGGGACGACACGAAGGGAGGCATTTTTTTCGTGGCGCGACGCCAGGATTCGATCCGAGCACCCTCAGCACCGAAATCCAGCGCGCTGTACCACTGGACCGCCACAAGCCCCAGTTATAGATATAGAAATATATATATGGCAAGAGGGCCCGAGGAAGCCTTATAGGGCTTTGGACTGGGGGGGGGGGGGTTGCTGCTCAGTTCGAATAATGACGAACACTATTAAATACCTTCGTGTCTAGGTCGAGTATGGGCAATCCGTAGACCGGTATGTCCTTCCATGAGGTCAGGGGGTGGGAGAAGATACCAGCCCACCAGATGTAGCCCCTGGAGCGGCTCGGTCAAAATTGTCGAGGCACCTGACTAAATCATACTCCGACCCTTGTAGTTCCATTAAAAACTGGAGCCGTACCCCTCAGCCAACAGCCTATATGGACACGGTCTGGATTGTTGCTGCTAGGGGCGGGGGCATAAGTCCCAACAATATACACAACACATATAGTAGAATATATTTTACTTTAAGAAGAGTATTCCTAACTCTGCGATGGATTCGGCTATATGTGGCTTTAACGTTCGAAAAAAAGTAGTAAAATGTTTCGAGTGTTTTGAATGCTAGCAAATGAACCAAAAATGCTGTCATTAAAAGCAATCTTTAAAGAACACAGACAAAATAATTTTCAAAATGAAACGGACTAATAAATTCCTTTTCATTGATTTATTAACAGTATGAATGGATTGAAATATTTTAAATTTAAAAATTATCTCAATATGAACCTTTTTTTCGACGCAATATTGAAATTAGTTTGGATGCTTCCAAACTTTGCTTTAATAACAATAACTCTAATATTTTAATTAAACTAATGAGATAATTATTATTTAAAATACTGAGTATTCAACTTACATAAATGCGTATCGACAAGAAAGAAAAAATTCTGCTAATGATAGATTTAAAGTTTTGTGAAATTATATTTTCTGATACAATCTATTCCATCTTAAATGTAACTCTTCCTTGCGCATTCTTTGATATTTCCAGTAATTTTTAGAGTACTTCATTGTAATTAATAAAGACTGTCAGAAAAATGCAAAATAAATATTTGTTTTAAAAATAGTTTCTCGAAAGAGAAATTTCTAATGATACACTTGAATACATAACAGAAATTTTTAAATATGCGAAACTGGAACTTTATTTGCAGATATTCAAATATTTTACTAAATCGTAGAAAATGTAAAAGGCTGTAGCGATGTAAAGAGAGTTGAAACAAAAGAGAAAATGTTTTATTTATCCAATGCACAGAGTTTTTTTCTCTTGAACATAAATATTCAGTAAAACATGTGTTATTTTACTGCCACATGCTATGAAGCAAAAATCTAAAGCTTAAAAATAATACACTTTAATACCTGCTATTTAATTTTACTTTATTTTTAAACTAAAACAAAATGTGCAAGAGCAAGAAAAAGTATCTGTCTTTTAGCCATAGATTAAAAAATGTTCAATTTTAGATCTTTCTATCAAAAATATTACTGCGTAGAAGTAGAAATTACTGCGGTGTATATAGTTTAACAGGAATTCTGGAGAAAGTTAAACACACGAGTACAGCTGTAGAAGAAAAGGGTGTTGTTAATTACTAACAAAAAGTGATGATAAATGAAAAACTATAGTCTTTGGTTGCATCGTATGTTAGTTTAAATGATAAAAAATTTGTTTAAAAGTCGCACAAAATTTCAAACTAATATTTTCTAAACACTAATCTTTAAACTAGATAGCATTAAAAGAAACCATTGTAATAGAACCAAGTAAACCATAATCAGAAAATAAGAACTTAAAGAAGGAATTTTCTTTTTAAAATAAACAATAAAATTGAATAAAAAAACATGTAAAATTAAATTTAAAATGTAAAAAAATATGAATTTTAAAATAGGAATGTTTACCGTTTCAATCAAGAGAAAAGAAACGTCACGTTCATAGTACAATGCATGCAAAAGACCAAAAGGAAGCATTAATTTTTAGACCGGCAGTTATGCACTCTAAAAATAGACTCCCTCTTCATGCCAAAAGAAACTTCAAGGTCACCATTCCGTAAAAAGGTATCTTAGTTTATGTTTCGACCAATTATCAGATAGTCATTATTTCAAATATTGAGCATTCAACGTGCATAACTACGCATCAGTTATACAAAGAAAAATTCATTTAATGGTAAATTTAAATAGTCGATGGATATATTTTCTTACAGAATCAATTCTATCGCAAAAGTTTTTGTCTTCTATATTTTATTGCAAAAGCACTTAGTACAACCATTAGCCCCCACACATCTCAGCGTAGTGCATGGAGTTAGAGCAAATAAGAGAAGACAATAAGAGACAAATTAGTTTACAAAGCAAAGTAAGTTAAGGGTATAAAACACATAAAGAGAAAAACTGAGTATTATGGGTGTTTAATGTTTTGGAGAATGTTCTGCAATAACTAAATTGTTAATCTTACTCCTTAAATGATTACTATCGAGGTAGCTAAATTTGGGGTGTATTGCCAAGATATATATAAATCATTTACCATACTACCTGATTGTTTGATCGATTAATATCATCATCTTTACTTGCGTTGTGTTTTTTTAAATAAAATAGTCTAATTACCTGATTGAAATTGCAAATGGATAGATTTATTGAAAATACTAACACACATAAATACATTACAATACATGACACAATTATTGTCCTAACAACCTTATTTTAAGTCTTCTAATTTTTATAATAACTACAAGCGGACTTCATCAACTACATACAATTCACTTAGTCATCTCTGAGGTATTAATTAACTATTTACCGGATGAGTTCTGGATAGGCATACACAGTTTTACAGGATCAATGAACAACTGCCACACGTACCTTTACTGACGCTTCATTCGTAGACCTGGGCACGCGTCAGGAATCATGATGAACTTCGCACAGTAACAGCATAGGTGGGGGTCTATCAGGTAGCTGATGGCGGACGTCCTTCATTAAGTCCCCTGGGAGCGGGTATTCACTCTCTCGGCTAGCAGCCACTTCTCGGGACTCGCTTCGTCATCCGTCGGGTCAAGGCGCACTTCTCGTAGCAGGACTCCCAATTCAGGTTCACGTACACTGTCGCTGGTTCAAACCGTCGGGCCTCGCACCGTCGGGCCTCTTCGTTCGTCGGGGAATGGCTGTCTCTACGAACATTCGGTCATCTTTTCTAGGCAAACAAAATCTCTCTCTGCATGTACTCTTTATCCCGCTTCTATTTTTATATCTGTCTCCTCTGCCTCTAACTCCTCCTATATTTTCTTGATTGGGCCCTTATTTTTTTTTTGGGGGGGGGAGTTTCCATCCCGCCCTGCTGGAGCGTTCCTTCCATCTCATTATCCGTACTTTTTCCGGGGATCATATTTGATCTCTGCCGCTCTTCTCTCGCTTCCGATCTCCTATTCTTTTCGGCTAAGTCATTTTTCTTACGCCGTTTCCCATCTGTCATCTCTTTTCATGCCATACTTGCTTCGTTCCGCCTTAATCATCTGGCGTTACTTCGTGATATTTCTTTCATACTGTAACGATCTTTTTTTACTTCTATAGGATCCATCAATATTCTCCTTTCTACCCTCTTCTATGGATTCTTATTTTCCCAGCTTGCTTCATCTTCCGACCTTTTCACATGCTCATTCATTATCCTTTTCTACTCTCTACAATGTCACTTTTACCCGTGACACTGAGAAACAAAGAAATTAACGTAGAGGTTCAGAACTCAATTGCGTCATCAGTTCCCTCGCGTGCAAATATCGCTCGTATGAGTCCTTTCCAGATACGGGTCTAGAGTTCAATAAACTATCTTATATATAACTAGCTGAATACCCGTGCTTCGCTATGGAGTACATTCGAATTAAATACAACGGTCAATGTATGCAATTAATGCAAATATATATATATATATATATATAAATTGTAACGGATATTTTATAGACAAAATAATGTAGAAGAAAATATTGAAATTAAATCTAATAGAACATATTAAAGAATATAGTACAGTTAATATAGTACAGTTTGAGGAACATTACTATTACTGTATTAATATTTTTTTAGATAATGTCCAATCTTCTGCCGCATTAGCAAGAAAAAAAAGAATTTTTTGTCTATTTCGTTGTTATTCACGTGACGCAAAATTAGTTTAAAATATAAAAAAAAGAAAAGAAACCACGTGATCAGCATTTTATAAATTAAATTCTAAATATTAATCTTTAAAAATGCCCCAAAAATCAGAAAAGAGGCGATGGAGGCGAAGATTCGAAAAAGATTTCATGTTATAGGAATTTTTATGATCTTTCCCGTGATTTAAATTTTATAACCCTTAAATTATTATTTTAAATGCAAACTTTAAAGAATGTTACAAAAACAGCTTAAACATTTAAGTTTAAAAAATCTAAGAATTTTTCAAAAATCTTTCTTAGTGCACCCCTACACTATATTAAGAATCGCCATGCAAAATTTCAGCCATTTAGGTCAAGCGGTTTGGTCTGTGCGTTATCTGTCAGTCAGTCAGTCAGTCAGTTACGGAACTGTTTTATATATATAGACTATAAAAGCAAATCTTCGTCGGTAATCATGTATCGATAAATCTTCAAAATCTAGGTATTTCATCCGTTTCTTTCCTTCTTTTTCAATGTGCAATTCAATCTCTTTTTCAATGTGTTAAGAGTATTCACAAAAGAGACTTCCGTTTTAGTAATTAGACAAAAATTAAACCACGAACATTTTTCTTGTATGGAAACAGCTCGAAGGATTTTCAATCAGAATTATGACGACTTAAATCTTATTCTTTGCAGAAAAAGGAATCCTTTTTTTTTCCCGTGGCACAAGTTATTAAATCCAGTTATCAAGTCATCGGCCAGCCATAATTACTTTCCTCACTTCAGATTCCTTTAAACAGTAAGATCATTAGTTGATTTAATAATACATTGTGGTTCAAGTGCAGAAAATTGACCTAAATTTGCTAGAAGAGGTTTTTCAATATTTAGGATTTTTTAATAGCTGCGGAAAGCATTTCTTCCCCGAGCATTGATCGTTAAATTCGGATGTCGTAGACAGTTGAAACATTATTCAAAATATATAAAGACAGGATTTTCAATTTCATGCTACTTGTATACATTACTAAAGAGCTATGGAAGTGACGTGAAATCAATAAAATGTTTTTCCAATTTTTTAAGATTTTATTGTGATTTCAAATCTTATTCTACTGTATATTCATATTTTGCACACTTAGCTGTTAAATAAGTGAATTTAATTTGCTCAGAACTTCGGATTCACAGCTATAATATTTTCCCTTTCCACAAACCTTACGACAAGTAAAACATTAATTTAATTTTCCAGATGAATTTGAAATTTTAAAGAACATACTATTTCAAGACACAATTCGTTGTCGTGCATTCAGTTACTCCATTAATTTTAATATCAATAAAATTTTACATGACAAATTTACGCAAAAATATTATTTAGTCCTCAAAACTATTCCCTATTAATTCTTATCACGTCAAAATAAATGGTGTTGTACTTTTAAAATGGCTTTCAATAGATTGAATTATGAGTTTTGTGTGTAACTGTTAGTACAAAAAAAAATTATTTACGTAAATGAATAAAATACTTCTTTATCATCAGTCGTAAAATATCTTTTACGTATCGCCAATTGCTTTACTGATTTCTTACCTTAAAGTTAGAATATATTTCAATATACAAACATATGACGCGGTAAAAGACAAAGTGGTGTAAGTCACATTTTCAACTTTTTTTATTTGAGGGCAAAAATGTAATTTCCATGTTCAATTTATAGTGAAATTGCAAATAAATATTATTTGCAATATTATAATAATTATTATGAATTATAAATTTTTTTTAATTTATAGTGGAATTTTTTGTAGTTTTTGCAGTAAAACGCTTTGGACTTACACCACTTGACTTACTGACTTACACCACTTTGCCTTTCATCGCCTCATATAGCAGTGGAATGTAATCATCCAAGTTCCCTTTTTAATTTTTTTTCCTTGTTCCGTTTTCTTTCGAAATTCCTTTTCTGTTTATACCGCTTGTCTAATTACCAGTCAAAATTCAAAATTTCTTCCAAATGTGCATAACCCTTAAAATACTAATCATAGAAGTATGTTGATATCTCCTAATACATTCCAATGATATAAAATAGAAATCTGAAATCCGCGCCTTTTATTTTCATATCACGATTGTGGCCTATTCCTGTTATATTTTTTATGCATCCCTCGAGTTGAAGCCTACCATAAGGCTAGATTAACTAAGTTTAACCCTTCAGCGGTCGCGCCCGGGTGTAGAGTGCAACATTTTCGTAATGCTTTGTTTTTACATATAAGGGCTGAATGTTCTAAGCAGTTTCTATTTATAGCTACACCCTTTCTAATGCAGGTATGATTTTCTGACCCTTCTATTCATTTCCCTTCATTGTTAGTCGGAATTTAACCGTGGTAAACTAGCGATTATACTGGATTACAATACGACAAAAGCAGGAGTTTATGTAGTCTATCAAATGTGCAGATATTTTACGGTTTCCCGCATATCACGAAGGTGGACTCTTTCATTGTTTTTTATGTTTCTGGACATAACAGGAATCAATTCGCAAATTGTCCTTAGATCAAAAACACCGGACAGTTTTGAAGTAAGCCGATTGTATCTGCATTCTTTGGCGTTTAATTATAAATATATCTCAGTATTATCGCCATTTTGTATCTTGTCATAAAAAGGAGAATTATTATTTTAAGTCTGATAAAAAAGTTTATTACAAAAAGAATAATCAAGGTTGAAAGAGAAGTTGCACTTTGTGCCACACGCGCCTGCTGGTGTTCAAAAAAATTGGCGCGCCTGCTCAGGGGTTAAACATGCGTCTCCAAATTTCGAACCCATTATTCTTCCAACTGAACTGCCCCGGTGCTGTTAAGAGTTGTAACTTTCGCTAACTTCCCCTCATATATTGCCCCTATTCTTTTTAATCTCAAGTAAAGCACTGCATGTTGACCTGGATATAGTTTTATTACTATAATTATTATTTTCCCTGACTTTGATTTATGATTCCGAGGTGAATATCTGACATCTGTTTGACAAAACTGGCCGTAATCGCACTATCCATTGAGTGAGCACCGATATAACGACCCCGTGCCAGAGGCAAGGAATGTAATGTAGTCCACAAACCACCAGTATGGTATTTTATCAACTGAATAAATCCAGTGATGTCAGGAGGTGTAATTCTCAAAAACTTTCTTTTGCAAGTTTACAACTAAATTTCTTACATGGAGTCCTTTTATCAAGCTTTCCCCTCCCACTGCCAACAGAATAAATGCCAGCTGAAATGCAGAAAGTGGTTATAGGGTAACCGCCTATTCAGATGAGTTTATAAATTACAGGTTTGAAATATTTAGATGTTCCAAATAATTTAAAGTAATCAGGGTAAAGCGATAATTATTTCATAATTTTTCGGTTGCATCTATACATGTACGAATATGCATACATACATATATATATATATATATATATATATATATATATATATATATATATATATATATATTTATATATTATATATATGTGTGTGTGTGGGTGTGTGTGTAATAATAACGTCCCACCATTATTAACTGTTTCGCCCCACCTTTTTTACTTAATGAGTATTCTAAATTATTCCCTTTTCAATAAAGCCCAGTCCCTTTTTCCAAATTGCGATCAACAAATAAACGAATTAACTAACAAGTTTGTTCCTTAAGCCACGCGCTGAAAATCAGGCACCTGCGATTCAGGATTATTCATAAACCACTGGGAACATAAACCCTGGGGACTTCTCCTTCAACGTCGGAAATTACCAGAAATCGCATAGAGTGTAGTCAAGGCTGTAAGGAGATTATGACATGGTTTTAATATTGCATTTTGTAAAAAATTGCTGAACATAAACAGCGAAAGACGGGCAGGCATTATCGTGGCCTAGCGTCCACTTTCCTACAAATTCACATCGCTCTCTCGGCATGTGTTGCGCAGACGCTTCGAGACTGAAACGTAATTGACAGCAGGTTTTGGTGGAACAGCATGCTTATAGACCACAACTTTCCGATGAAAGAAAATTATCTTCGTTACCTCTCCAGCTGACTTGGTTTGGCGGAATTTTTCGGAGGAGCAGAGTCAGTGTGTTTTCAGACTCTTGTTGAGGATTTCGCAAGAGAGTCAAAATGAGGAAACTACGTTTCATCGGCAGTTATTACTGTCTTTAAAAAATTCAGATCCTTTTCAACCACCTGTTCCCACGCATGACACTGGTGAATTCTGGCTGACATTTGTTCTTTTGTCAAATGATGAGGGCCCCATCTGGAACACACACAGCGAAGCATCAATTTGTCGTGTCAAATCCGAAATATCGGTGTTTTCGAAATATAAGTTGATGCCGTTATATTTCCACATGACATTCGCTGACCTTCTTGTAGGATTGCCCAGACAGTGTTAATATTTCCTCATATAATATCAATTTCAGGCTAACCAGGCCTGAGAGGGAATTCTGCTGATAAGTCTTCTTTTTTTTTTTTTTTTTTTTTTTTTTTTGAAATCCCGGTGCCATCTAAAAATTGACTACTCACCAAAATACGAGGTGCTTTCAAGTCTCTAATTTTTTCTGAAGAATGAGGGCTGGTAGAAATTTGGGATATTTTTTCAAAGATTCGGGTGCTCTGTACGGTTATGGAGGATATATGGCAGCAGCATCCAGTTAGTAGAATACTCGTAGCACCAACTGTAATTAGTAGCTTTTTAGCCACTAATTATGAAACGAGTAGCCACGTCACCGCATCAGCCGATCGGCCCATCCATGAGCAATTTTCCAGAGGTCTCAACATACGTGCAAAGAAGCGTCCACAGAGGCCCTGCAGTAGTGGCGTCGACGTTGTACAAAATGCGGACGGTCACAAGTGGGCTATGTTCAGATGTGGTATTAGTTTCAGCCTCGTAGTGGATTTACTTTACAAGGAAGAAAAATAGGAGACCTTAGAACTTGAATGCACTTCGATTTTTCCTTTGTAAGCCTATTTCCTTAACCCTTCAGCGAGCCTTAACCAATTTTTGGAAAACTAGCAGGCGCACGTGGCACAAAGTGCAACGTCTCTTTCAACCTTGATTATTCCTTTTGCAATACACTTTTTTCTTTCAAATTGAAAATAATAATTTTGCGTTTTATGACAAGATTTAAAATGTTGATAATATTGAAATATATTTATAATCAAAGGCCAAAAAATGCAGATACCATCGCCTTATTTCAAAACTGTCCAGTTTATTGGATCTAAGGGCAACTTGTAAATTGATACTAATTGTCCAAAAACCTAAAAATCATTGAGATAGTCCGTCTTTGTGATATGCGGGATACCATGTTATAGCTACAAATTTGATCGACTACATCAACTCTTGCTTTTGTCATATTGTAATCCAGTATAATCGCTGGTATGCCACGGTTAAATCACGACTAACAATGAATGGAAAGGAATACAAGGGTCAGAAAATCAGATCTGCATTAGAAAGGGTATAAATAGAAACTGCTTTGAACATTCAAACCTTACACGCAAAAACAAAACATTTCAAAATTATGAAAATGTTGCACTTTGTACACGGGCGCGCCCGGTGAAGGGTTAAATCAACAGAGAGACGTCTGCAGTTTCATATTTCATTTTCGCATTGCTGCCAACTCGAGAACAAAGTACTCTCAATTTTTATGGAACGCCCTTTGTATGTATTAGGCTGAAAAACTGCGGATATATATGGTTAGAAACTGGAAGATAAATTGCTTTTCACTATCCATTTAAAAAAAACAGTAAGTCTTCACTGTCATGTTAAAGAAAGTTAGCATCTCTTTCTTCTGTACAACTAAATCATTATTGGTAATCAATATACATCTAGGTGACCTTTTTAGAGGGCCCTTTTTTTCACATCTATAACGATTTTTTATGCTAAATTGTTTCCTGTGTTCACTGATTTGCAACTTCCATCTTTCTTCGTTAAGTTCCTTGTATTGAATTGTAAGACCTTTGTAGAAGAAATACTGAGAAAGCTTTGTTATTTTATTCTTAAAAATCATTAATAACCTATGCAGGGATACACTTAATCATCTATTTTCTGCCATGATTACGTAAGTGTTCATTTTTATCATAAAAATAATTTTAGATATTTAGAAGAGATGTATGTAATATACAAAGACCTTAGTTCTTTCATATTATACCTTAGTTCTTTCCTTTATATAATAGACCTTAGTTCTTTCTTTTATATAATAGATATACTGGTAAATACCATTCTGAGTGTACATGCACAGTATTATTTTAACCAGGTTATAACTGGACTGATAGAAATTTATTTTTATAAATATTCTTTTTATTCGCTTGCTACAGAAAATTATTTCGACTTTGAATATCGTTGTTTCTTTCAACAGATCTTTCTTTCAGTCTCAATATGTTAAAATTATATGTCTCTATAAATTAAAATCATATAGTTCCCTATATTAAGAAATGATTGTCCTTTTTTTAATTTAAACAATTGAAAACCCTATTCGGCTCTCATAATTTTTATGCATAAAATATATACAATGCCACTGTTTGACTGTACTCGTACATTCCATTTTATTGAAAGTTACATTTTGTTTAATCCATTTCCAACAAAGGACAACAATTTTTATACTTTTAACTACCCTTCTAAATATTTATATTAATAAACAGGTAGAATCAGCAATAAAAGGAATATTCAAAGGGTCTATAATACACGTAAATTTTACGTTGGGCCAACAACATTGCATGTTTGCTCGGTGGATAGATTATCCCAAGATCCGAAGTTTGTGGATTTGATTCCAGAAAAGGCAATATTGTTTAAATTGAAAAAAAAATTAAACTTTGACGGGAGAGGTGAGACTTTTACTGAATCTTTTAATGTAATCTGGGGGATTTTTCTACTGTAGTAAGGGGTTCCTAGGTGTCTTTTCGGCGGAGTAGAATGTGAGGTAAAGCAAGGACGTTGAAAATAATTAAGCTTCTCTGGCCTTAATTATTTTCAATGAGAGAAAAATATTAATAAATGTGGTCTGAGATAACTGGTCGTTACAAAATTTCTGCTATATTATGATTCTCCTTTAACAAAAAAGAGAAGTTTTAAGTGTAATCAATCATTAAGGTTCTAATCATTATTTAGATATTTCTTGGTGTTACAGCTATATTGATTAGTTGGTTGATTTGGAGCGCTGCGTCTACCTTAGCGACACCTTGGATCGTACCAGCATTAACCTTTTTCTAGAGGGAGAACTCAACTGTAATCCTCATATCCCTTCTTCTAATTATCCTGATAAGGATGGAAGCCTTTCAAACCCATAGATTTAATACGGCTCTACTGAGCACTTAAAAGGTAGTTTTTGATGGGTTTTCACTAATTATCTTGCCGCAGACGCTCTTGTCTTGAAGAAATCCAACCGTTTATACGGCAATTTTTTTTTGTCATCTTTATTATGAGAGTACTAAAGAGGGGAACATCGCTCTCTCTTTGAACGAACAGAGCAGGGACGTTCAAATATTATCCGGTATTCAAACCATAGTCCACAGTTAACAGCTTCCGCACGTTAGCGTCATGTGGAATCTCACAACACTAACCACTATAGGAAGTGGGAAGCACTAATTAAAAATTTAGCCTTACAGAAGTTGTTAGAAGTTGTTAGAAGATGATTCCTTTCAATGCTATTTGTCTTTGACTCTTATCTAACACGAATTGCAAGGAGAGACACCTACTGCAAGACGCAAAGACGTAATGAAAGTAAAGGCCATTTTGTAACTCTTCATGCGCAAAGTTTGGCATTTTAATATCCAAAGCAAGAAATTCTATTGAGTTCAAAATCATTAAAGCAAATCCATAGACGAAAAATTTTATGAACTTCATAGAAAGTATTTGAAAATGGCCATCGATATTTCGATATATTTTATTCCCTTGTCATACAGGACATCGAAAATCCATATAATGAAATCAATATATTCTTTCACGGCGTCTACGTATATCCAAAGCAGCTCATTTATAGGAACTCTATAACCTGTGATCAAAATTGCTTGACATTATATAAAAATACAATCTGCTGTTCTGCGGATTTTCTTGAAAATCATTCACCTAATGTTAATACAAGGAAAACAGGCTCAGCTATTTTTAAAACCATAAATGGTAATGGAAATCAAAAAACAAAATCTTTTCACATCTCTCTTATTTGAAAATGCATATAGACATTATTCGATTTTAATACCTCCACCATAATTCACGGATGCAAAGAAATGTCAAACAGCCATGACAAAGCTGAAGAGAAAATATCGTGTTATGTTCATGATATTGGAAGGCGTTATGTTTTTCCAATCTTTCTTTAAAAAAAGGCTGAAATTACTTTTCTTTCGATTGACTTGAAAACTTCCTGGAAATGCAACATAAATATATATTTATATAACGCCAGTGATTTAAAACCTCTCAACTAGCCCGTTAGCTTAATTACCACAAAACAGGTAGAAAAGAAGAGGAAATTTTAAAAATTGAAAAAGGAAATCATATATTCGCAGTGACGTATAAATGTACAGAGACATCGGAGTTGTTGTATATTATATTATGTAAAAACTCCAATCAGGCAGATACATATATATGTGCCTGATTCTAGAAGAAGAAACATAGCGTGTATATTTCATTATCTGGGGTTTACAGGCATCGTGGTTTTTAATTACACACACTCTCTCTCACACACACACACACATTTATATATATATATATATATATATATATATATATATATATATATATATATATATATAATGTACAAGACTTAGTACTGTAGCTTAAAAAATTTCCATAAACTATAGGAAAATGAAATGTAAGCTTTTGATACTGCCAGAAAATTGTACTTAGACTTTGCTGATAAATCTGTACTTTTTAATGAACCTATCTAGCATTGCACTCATACCTAATTTAATACTAACAATAGTTGTCCAGAATTGTAAGACACCCTTTTCGGCCTCACGAGGGAATATTGTGAAGGCATACTGTTCCATTTTGTATATCAACTGTACTTCCTCCACCCGACTAATAGGACCAGAAAGTCTGAACCTTCGGCAGGAAATCTTTCAGTAATACTCAAAGGCATTAAAAAATAACCCTAGCTCTCCCACAGACGTCATTCATGATTTTTTCCTATTAAATAAACTTGTTTGGATAAGTAATCGAGCGAGGGACCCTCTGCGTTCCGGACAATTTATTAGTCCTCTACTATTTATTAGTCCACCAAGCCAAAGTCATGATAAATACCAACAAATCTCACAAAATGTCTTACTTAATTTTGTATATAAATGCTTGCATTTGTAATCTATACACATTGCAACTATATCTATGGATTTCCTTTCAAATTTAAGAAAAATATTGTCACAGATTTTTAATGAGGCAAACATATTCCGAATGGTACATTTCATAATTTTTTTAAAATTAAAATTACTAAAGATTCAACGATGGGAAAATCCCTGGTAAAATTCTAACCCAAACCCCTTCGTCACATCCGCGATCAGTCTGCAACCAAGAAAAATATCCTGGAAAAAATTCTCATGCACAGAATAAATACCAAAAAAAGAAATTATTAAAATTGAAGAAATAATATCAATCCCAGCAGAGGAAAAGCTTTTAAGAAAGATAAACTCCAACGTACCGAGAAAGATTGCAATTATTTCCCTCCAAAATCGTTTATCTTCAGTCTCTATGATAATACTCAGGAGGTTAAAACAAAAACATTTCATCACTTTTCATTTTAAGGATTTTATTTTCAGAACTATGAAAATATGGCTGTTAGAAAATCTTGGGAATAACCTCTAATTTTCTTCGGTAAATTTCTTAAATGCAGCGATAATCACTTATGAAAAAAAAGCAGGAAATGAAAATATCTAAAGTTAAAAAGGGATAGAGACCATTTCACGACCACTTTTTTTACATTAAGCTCTCCTGCCAAAGCGTGATTGTATATGAACAGACGGTGTGTATATATATATATATATATATATATATCGTTCCTCGAATCATCGTTTTTTCGTATGTGTTATTTATTTCACCCAGTCCTGAAGATCATATTGCTTTGTTATGTTCCCGTATCTATCGTTTTCACACATTTATCGTTCAGTTTAGTCGTTCCCTTGAAAAACGATAGATCGAGATTCCACTGTATATATATATATACGTGCATATTGAAGGTGCCTGAGTTTCATTACGATATAGTATCGCATTGTTTGTGTCATGTTTAAATTACCTAGTTACATAAGAATTTACATATAAAGTTTACATAAGAATTTCCTTCACCTACCGTTTTAATCAGATATATTTAATCATATACCGTTTTAATCATCTTTTTCTTTCAAGTTCATGGGATAATTTATCAAAAAAAATTTAAATAGTATTTATTAATACATAGAATTGTCAAGTTTATATGATTCAACAGAAAATTTAAAAACATGGTGTATAAAAAGTTTTTTTTTATCTTGTAATTATTTTTTAAAACAGCAGCACAGTGACGTGGCATTGAACCAACCAATATTTGGAGCTCTTACTTTTTTATTATGGGGTTCCATGATACAATTATAACCTCAATTAATTCTCTTTTATTGGATGGACACCACAGATGTACTTTTTTTTAAACAGCACCACAAATGTTCTATGGGGTTCAGGTCTGGGATGTTCCCTGGCCATCCCAGCACCTGTATGTAATTCTCCGTGAAACGCTGTTGGCAAATCCGTGCAGTGTGACAGGGAGCTGAATCTTTCTGGTTAAAAATTGGACCATTACCTGGAAAAAGATCCCTGATAGAAGGTAGAAGTTTTGGTTGTAGGATGGTGTCAATGTACCTTCTGCTGTTCAATGTGCCATGTATAACATGAAGGTGGTCTACAGCATCTGCTGACATACATGCCCAGATAATAACACTTGTAGGATTCTTTGTTGTCGCTTGATGCAATCTAGATCTACCTCTTCCCCGATACGACGTCTCACATATTTTCTCCCATCTCCTCGAAATATCGATATCTTAGTTTCGTCACTCCATATCACTTGTTTCCACTGACCTTCTGTCCATGAAATGTGTTCTTTTACCCACTGTATTCGTTTCCGCCGCTGCTTTTTATCCAGCAACGGATTTTTTTTCGGGGAATCCTACCTTTTATGCCAACCTTCGTAAGTCTCCTTGTAACAACCTTCGTAAGTCGTCGTTCTTGCACTGACAGAAACACCAGTTGCACTCAGTTGACTGCTAATGGTCGCAGATGACATTCATTTGTCCCTTAGGCAAATACGTTTCCTATCATCAACAGCTTTTGTGCGCTTTTTCCAGCCTTTTCCTTCTTTGTTTTGTATAAATTGTGTTCCCTGAGAGCGTAAACAAAACTTTTACTCCTGGTGTTGTTACATTCCCACCAACTTCTATCGCCATTGCTGCATATGAAAGACCATTTTCCCACAACACAACAATCCTGGAACTTTTTCTGGGTGACCAGTCACTACTTTTCCTGTATGACATTGTTTTATTTATTCTTTAAACCGTCAATAGCACTAAAAATTCACACAAACACCCAACCGTAATTTCACTTCAGTAACAGACTTTATTCTGCAAAATGACACTTGTCAAACTGACATTTCCCACCTTCGAACATGACCTTTCACCTGCTCATAGACGACAGCTGACCACTCGTCCTTAGATCGACGATTCCGATTGGCTGGTAGTAGCTGTCACTACAATCCGCTTCTTGAATCTTACGTATCTGTGCTTCTTTGTATGACTGAAAGTAGCACAACCTCCCTTGTAATGCAAATATTTTACATCTGTTTATTGTGTTGAAATTAGCATTAAATTTCCTTTCGCTGGATATAAGAATCGTTGCACTTCGTGAAGTGTAATAGTTTCTATAAGCATTCAAAGTTGAAAAACATTCCAATTTCAAAAAGTGTCCCCTATTTTGGCCACCACTGTATAACAAAAGCCTTTAAAACCTGAGCTCTTGCACATTCTTAGCAAAAACAAAAATATGTTTCTTTGAACTCTTCGCTTATGAAATTACTTACAACACGTTTGTCACGTTACACAAAAGCCGTTTAATTTATTATATTATGTCTGCTTTCGACAATGCATGTTGATAAAAACGACCTTATGAATATTATATTATTATAACCCCAAGCAATTTTACTTAATTTCTGAACTTCGCCCATTATCTTAACATTCTTTTTTTTTCTATAAGTTTATTTTTAATATTCGAAAAGTAACGTCACTATACGCCCTTAATTATAGGGGATATTCTTATTTAATATTCTTATACACGTACTGTATTACGTTTTCTTTCTTTATTAATTTAAGTGCGTTTGTGCTTATATAATAGGTCAAATTATAATAATTATACATTTATATACATATATATAGAGAGAGAGAGATAGATATATAGAGATAGATGTATATATAGATAGATAGATAGATAATATATATACGTATATTTATTTATTTATTTATTTATATATAATTTCAACCAAATTAAATCGAATATTTCTCACTGTGTAAGATTGCTGAATGTCAAAGATCCAAGCACATGATATTTTAAATTTATGTTGCTTATTTTCTTGAATGGCATTTCAATTATTTTTCCGACCACAATACCGTATATTTACTCGTATAAATATACTACATATATTGTTTATTGACACCAGACAAATAAAAACCTGGCGTCCAGGTAATTGTGATAGAAAAGAGAAAGTAACGGAAAACTGATTAAAATTGTAAAATAAGAAAGTAATATCTTATAACGCGAAAAGCGAATTTCAAATAAGTGCAGATGACTGCCATGTCACTGAAGACATTCGCACATAATCCGCGAAAATCATTGGTTGCTTTCAATCGTGGTCTCGTATAGGTGAACCGACACCATCCCCTAGAACCGCCCTCAATTTTGACCAAGCACCCCCAGCAGTGACATTTTTGGGAATCGTACCTTCTCTCACCCTCTCTTATCTCATATAAATACACATGAGAACTAAATATTTTTCCTGTAAATTCACAATGTTTTATCTCCGAAGCTGATCGAAAATAGATATCAATCATGCTCATTAATTATTATAATGCCACCTGTTCATTATATGTGGTTGTGAAGAACTCTAAAGCTTCTGTGTACTAACCCTATTGGATTCACTCACCTTAATGATAACCGATGGAGAAAATTTTTCTACTATTTACAGCTACATAAATGCTGATAATCCAATAAATGGTATTTTTAGATAGCCTGAACTTTTCTGCACCTTGGAACATGATTCATTTTATAAATTTCGTCCACCAAAGAAATTTATGAGCGTTTAAAATGCACTATACCAGATTTTTTTCCTCGAAGAGTTTAAATTTTATAGCAATTAAATTTTTAAACCTATGGAGAAAATTTTGGACAAATTTTCTGCACCTTGGAACATGATTCATTTATAAATTTCGTCAACCAAAGTAATTTATGAGCGTTTAAAATGCACTATACTAGATTTTTTTCCTCGAAGAGTTTAAATTTTAAAACAATTAAATTTTTAAACCTATGGAGAAAATTTTGGACAAATTTTCTACACCTTGGAACATGATTCATTTTATAAATTTCGTCCACCAAAGGAATTTATGAGCGTTTAAAATGCACTATACCAGATTTTTTTTCCTTGAAGAGTTTAAATTTTATAAAATTTTATAATTAAATTTTAAAACCTATGGAGAAAATTTTGGACAAATTTTCTGCACCTTGGAACATGATTCATTTTATAAATTTCGTCCACCAAAGGAATTTATAAGCGTTTAAAATGCACTATACCAGATTTTTTTCCTCGAAGAGTTTAAATTTTATAGCAATTAAATTTTTAAACCTATGGACAAAATTTTGGACAAATTTTCTGCACCTTGGAACATGATTCATTTTATAAATTTCGTCCACCAAAGGAATTTATGAGCGTTTAAAATGCACTATACCAGATTTTTTTCCTTGAAGAGTTTAAATTTTATAGCAATTAAATTTTTAAACCTATGGAGAAAATTTTGGACAAATTTTCTGCACCTTGGAACATGATTCATGTTATAAATTTCGTCCACCAAAGGAATTTATGAGCGTTTGAAATGCACTATGCCAGATTTTTTTCTTCGAAGAATTTAAATTTTAAAACAAATAAATTTTAAAACCTATGGAGAAAATTTTGGACAAATTTTCTGCACCTTGGAACATGATTCATTTTATAAATTTCGTCCACAAAAGGAATTTATGAGCGTTTAAAATGCACTATACCAGATTTTTTTCCTCGAAGAGTTTAAATTTTATAGCAATTAAATTTTTAAACCTATGGAGAAAATTTTGGACAAATTTTCTGCACCTTGGAACATGATTCATTTTATAAATTTCGTCCACCAAAACAATTTATGAGCGTTTGAAATGCACTATGCCAGATTTTTTTCTTCGAAGAATTTAAATTTTAAAACAATTAAATTTTAAAACCTATGGAGAAAATTTTGGACAAATTTTCTGCACCTTGGAACATGATTCATTTTATAAATTTCGTCCACCAAAGGAATTTATGATCGTTTAAAATGCACTATACCAGATTTTTTTCCTCAAAGAGTTTAAATTTTATAACAATTAAATTTTTAAATCTATGGAAAAAATTTTGGACAAATGTTCTGCACCTTGGAACATGATTCATTTTATAAATTTCGTCCACCAAAGGAATTTATGATCGTTTAAAATGCACTATACCAGATTTTTTTTCCTCGAAGAATTTAAATTTTATAACAATTAAATTTTTAAACCTATGGAGAAAATTTTGGACAAATTTTCTGCACCTTGGAACATGATTCATTTTATAAATTTCGTCCACCAAAGGAATTTATGATCGTTTAAAATGCACTATACCAGATTTTTTTTCCTCGAAGAATTTAAATTTTATAACAATTAAATTTTTAAACCTATGGAGAAAAATTTGGACAAATTTTCTGCACCTTGGAACATGATTCATTTTATAAATTTCGTCCACCAAAGGAATTTATGAGCGTTTAAAATGCACTATACCATATTTTTTTCCTCAAAGAGTTTAAATTTTATAACAATTAAATTTTTAAACCTACGGAGAAAATTTTGGACAAATTTTCTCCATAGGTTAACTAACATTGAAGTGAGCGAATCTAATAGGGTTAGTACACAGTAGCCTTAAACCAAATACACAGAAGATCCAAAGCCAAATCTAAATGAGTAATATTTAATGCATTCAAAACTCATGCTGTTGAAGTTCATCCATCAAGTAAAGTTATTTGCCTGTTTTTGACACCACTCATCCACAAACATTTCGAATTCGAAAATAGCGGGCAAAAGATTTATAACATATATTTCAAAACATTGTCTTTGATGGGTCACAGGATTTCTCCTTATCATGTGTAACATGAAAAAAAATGCAGAAATATTCATCTTTGTCCATTTTTCTATAGAGTAACATACATCATCGTGTCATCATTCATGCACTATATAGATGGGAAGAAATACATCATAAATAACAGTTTATATTTTGCTTCGAATATTTATCATTATAGTCTATTTATTGCATTATCATGGTTGTCATATGCACGTGATATCAAATGAATAGAGTAAGAAACACTAAAGCCTCCTGAAAGTTGCAGACAATGCGCAGTTATCAATTAATTAACCAAGTTCTAAAGGAAAGAATGACGTGAGAACTGGAAATGTCATTTGTTTCTTTATTGACGTTTAAGAAGGTATATCTTTTCGATGTGATGTTCAAATATTTGCATATTAGCAGAAAGACTAAATTTTAAATAAATATTTTCATTTTTTCTGTGCGTTTTAAGAGTAGATCAGTACGATAGGCAATAGCCGCAGCTTCCCTAGAAGTTGTACAAACTAATTTGAATACTGAGATATTGAAAAACTCCCTCCGGAGAAAGAAATAAATTTAGATTGTGGTATTTGAATTTCTCGCCATTCTATTTAAATAAAATCCACAGCTATTGAAGTACAAACTAACATTTAAAGGAAATGGACTCAAATACTGTAATCTCCGTGGACAGTATCGTTTAAAAGATAGAATTAATTATGTAATAATAATATCTTTTTTTTTATTTCCAATGGCTGGGGCCATGAATTCACGAATATGAAAAAGAAAGAAAAATTGAACAAAGACAAAAACATCTAAAAGTTCATGAGATAACCGAAGGTTATCGACCCAAAAGTCTTCTCGCCTCCCAATATCTCGATGCTTCCGTATCTCCATGAAGGTCTCCATAGGTACGCAGGTGATACCTGTCCATAGGCTCGCTCTCATTGTCGCACAGGGGGAAGGCAGTCTCGGTAAGAATGCCTATTCGATGTAGATGGGCTACAAGGCAATCATGCCCGGTAAATAGACAAAAAGCAGCCACCGCCTCCCGTCTAGGTTTGTCAGGTATATCTAAATGACAATTATTTCTTCCATATTTGGTTTCTATTTTAGATAACAGTTCATCCTGGTGCGTTAACTGCATAATTTGTTTAATAAATAGTTTAGAGGTGAGGAAGGAGATTTCTCGTTTTGAACTGTGTATCAGTACAGCACCCCTTTTGGCAAGAAAGTCTGCCCGCTCATTACCATATAAATTGCAATGGCCAGGGATCCATTGAAAAACAACACGCTTTTGATGAGACCTCAACAAAATTAGCAGCTGTTGGCATTGGGAAATTTCTTTTGTTAATGGATACTGTATAGAACTGATGGATTGTATGGCAGCCTGTGAATCTGACAGTAGTACTACCCTTTTAAATTTACACAAATGGCAAGTTAGTTGGTTAAGAGGAATGCGTATCGCCTCCACCTCACCGTCAAAGGCAGTAACGCACTTTCCAAAAGGTGCATAGAAAGAAAATAGCTCTGAGTAAACACCAGCTCCAACGTTCTGATGTCTCGAAAACTGTGATCCATCCGTATAAACACGTAGCCACTCATTTTCAGGATATCTAATCTCGATAGTCTCTAAGGCGATGCACTTTAGTACGTCCGATGAAACATCCTTTTTTGATACAGATTGAGTCAAATTCAAGTTAGTCTCGACGATCAACAATTCCATGGGATTTCTGGGTTTTCCAAGTAGTTGTATTTCACTGTGAAATTCAAAGATTTCTCTATGAGCTAAAACCCATTGAACAAAACCATCCTGAGTTTTGAGGTTTCTATTTTCGAATTGATAATCCCTCCAATAAGTATCCTCTAGTCTAATTAATTTTTCAAAAAGTATTGAAGCTCTTTCTTGTATAATATTTTGAATGGGTTTATTTTTTGTTAAAAACAACATTGCATCAATAGGCGGGGACCTCACTGCTCTCGTAATAAGCCTTAGAGCTTGATTCTTTAAAGTTTCAAGTCTTTTAAGCAAGGAATCTGAGACTGTTATAAGTGGCTCGCAACAATATGTCAAAATCGGCAATATAAAGGTTTTATAAGTAATATTCAGAGTGGATCGGTAACTACCCCACGTGGCTCCTGCCAACCGCTTCAAAATATTCAGTCTCTTAGAGAACCGTTCTGATATTGATTCGATGTGTTGTTTCCAAAGCAACTTCCTACCGAAAGTTACCATAGGTAAAACCATCTGTGAATGAAATGGCGTTGTTTCTATATTTCAAATCAGGGCAAAAAGGTTGGTGTGTTAAAGAAAAAGATTTCATAGCCGTTTTATCCAAGTTAACGGTCATATTATTGGCACCACACCACTCCGAAAGAACATTTAGGGCCCTGTTAAGTGTTTCCTCAACAAAGATTTTCGCATTTTTCTTGGGTGTCTGAGTCCATAACACTAAGTCATCTGCAAATAAAAGACATTTAATGCCACTAATTGCATTTAGAGACTCAATTAAATCATTGATGTAGATATTAAAGAGAGCGCAGCTGCTTACAGCTCCCTGATTGAGGCCGGTTTGTAAATTAAAATATCTTGAAAAATCATTTTCGTATTTCACTCTGCACGTCCTTTGACCAAGAAAAGATCGAAACCAATTAAACATATTTGATGTAATGCCAAAATTCAGCAACTTCTGCAAGAGTTTCTCCTTCCATATGGAATCATATGCACTCTTGAAATCAACAAATACAGCTGTCAAAATGTTTCTCTTGTCCAAAACATCCTTAATAATTTGACTAAGACGAGCAACTTGATCACTTGTTGATCTATTTTTACGGAAACCAGCCTGTTCTGTGGCAAGTAGGTTGTATTTCTCAAGGTACCAATTTAATTGATTTATCAAAAGTCTCTCCATTGTCTTTTCCATGATGCTAGTTAGAGAGATAGGTCTATAGCTACTAAGCAGCCTAGGGTCTTTATTTTTCTTGAGTAGTGGAATAATAGTAGCTTTTCTCCAAAGTGAGGGGACCAATCCTGTCTCCCATATATGGTTAAAAACTATAGGATGGTCCTTTTTGCCCCCTCACCAAGATGTCTAAAAAATTCCGCATGGACATTATCTTCACCAGGAGATTTTTTGACTTTTGAGCATTTAAGGGCCAAACCTAATTCTTGTATTTCAAATGGAGCACTAAAAACGTCATTAAGATTTACCTCATTTCCTCTACCTTTCTTGAATGATTCTTTCAAATATATGTTTAAAGACCTCGACATTTTTCTTGCATAGATACCCTTTCTTTGAGATTGTGCGAAGTTGTTTCCAAAAGCATTTGCTATATCTCTGTGTGAGGTTAAGGTTTTATTTTCGGTAGAGATTGGTTCTCGTTTGGACACTGGTTTTTCATTCTGGATAGTAGCCAAAAATTTATAGATCCTTAAACTATCCTCCTTATAGTTTGCATTTGAAATAAAATTTTCAAACGACTTTCGTTTCGCATCTAAAATTGCTTTTCTAAAAATTCCCATTTTTTTTTTCTTCCAAGAGGTTACATTACTTGGTCTTCTGGTGAGTTCAGCCTTTCTCCTAAGCCTGTCACGTTTTTTCTTCATTTCTACAAGTTCTGGTGACCAAAAGCATTTATAAGTTTTAACTTTACCTCTAGGTATGCAAGTCCCTGCACATTTCAAAATAGTTCTGTTTACTTCCCGTACGAGCCTATCAGGGTGACAATCAAAATTTAATTTCTCTTCCCTTAAATCCCGCTCCAGAAGTTCTGTGAATTTTTTCCAATTCACTTTCTTGAAATTCCACGATACCCTTTGGTTTTCATTTTGGGGCATAGGGCTTGATTCGTTAATTTTTTAAGGGCAATGACTTGTCTGTGGCCCGAACCTGGGTCTTCAATAATTTTTCGTTTAGAGGAAGCACCCATATCAGATGAAACACATAATCAGATGAAATAATAATATCTAAAGCAGAGATTCCCAACGGGGTCAAGGTGGATCCCCTAGGGGTCGATGGAAGTTTAAAAAGGGTCTATAGTATTCCAGGGGTCTATTGGGGTCGATGATAATTTTTTCTGTTTTAAAATTTCATTTTTTAGGAATGTAATTATTATATTATAAAATCCGTTTTTATATGTATAAATATAGATTTGCATAAGGCGGAGGAGTGATCCACCCATCTAAAGTCGAATGTTATGACGCTTTTGTATATGTGTCGAATGAAATTATATTATAATTACGTATATGTCGGTAAAATTATTTAGTAACATATATACAGTGGCACCCAAAAGTGCTCGTACAGTTACGAATTTCAATTAAATAGGGTTCTATCCATTAATTAAAATGAATATTTCAGAATGGGTATTTAATAATAAGATCTATAATCTATTCTTAACAAAACTACATGAAATATTTTGAAAACATAGTAAAACTTTATTTTTAAGAAACCAGTAATCAAAAAGTAACAAAAACTTTATCTCACAAAAGTCATCGTACACTGAAATATTTTCGGATAAATTCATAATTAAAATTATCGTCTGGCACTTTATTTTTATTTTTGAATTGTGGTGGCATTTAAAATACCGCTTGGCTTTAATTTTTGCTTGCCTACTCCGTAATATTCTATTTATTATTTAAAAATGGCTCGTAGTTGTAAAGAAACAACCAACAGCATTCGAAAATTGATAATTTTTCATCATAGTAGTGGTAAATCAGTTCGGAATATTGCTAAATTTCTTAATTTATCCCATTCTACTGTGCAGTATGTGGAAAAACTCTTTAAAGAAGAAAATTGGATCGAAAACAAGGTAAGAAAAGGCCGTCCGGCAAAGTTAACAAAACGTGATCAGAGATTTATAATTAGAAAATTTTTGAAAAATTCACGTTTGAGTTCTGTAAAAGTTTCTGCAGAATTCAATGAAACATTTTCTACTTCAATTTCACCTGAAATTTTTTGACGAGTTCTCAGAACAGCTGGATTACATGGACGTTCTGCCCATAGAAAATTTTTTTGTGAGTGAGAAAAACAGAAAGTTTAAGCTTCCCTTCGCACTATCAATGATAAATAAGCCCCAAACCTATTGGAATAATGTCTTATTTGCCGATGAACATTTTTGGTGCTAATGGGCATATAATTGTATGGAGAAGAAAAAAATGAGGAACTTAATCCCAAGAACTTAGTAGGAACAGTTAAGCATGCCGGTGGAGGTATCCTTGTGTGGGGGTGCATGTCAGCCTCAGGACTAGGAAATTTGGTATTTATTGATGGCATAATGAATCATGCTGTTTTTATAAATATTTTAAGAGACAATTTAAAATTATCAGCTCAAAATTTGAGTATTGGAAACAACTTTGTTTTTTATCAAGATAACGATCCTAAGCACACGGCTCTCAACGTTCGCATCTGGTGTCTCTATAATTGTCCACAAGTTTTGAAAACACCACCTCAATCGCCAGATTTAAACCCAATAGAACATATATGGAGAGAACTGGAGGTTCGAGTAAGAAAACATGTCATTCACACGAAAAGCGAAGTAAACACAATTATGATGGAAGAATGGATGAACATTGATGAAAAAATTGCAAAAGAACTAAAGCAATCTATTCCCAGACGTTTAAAAGCTGTTGTGGATGCTAAAGGATATCCTACTAAATATTAATTTAACGAAAAATTAGAATATTTACTAATTTATAGAAATTTTTTACAAGTGTATGATGACTTTTGTGATATAAAGTTTTTGTTACTTTTGGATTATTGGTTTCTTAAAAATAAAGTTTTACTATGCTTTCAAAATATTTCATGTAGTTTTGTTAAGAATAGATTATAGATCTTATTATTAAATACCCATTCTGAAATATTCATTTTAATCAATGGATAGACCCCTATTTCATTGAAAATCGTAAGTGTACGAACACTTTTGGAAGCCACTGTATTTATGTATATTATGTCAGTTATTGTGACTATACGATGATAAGCAATTTCAGGCCAAACATTAAAAAAATTGTATCATTGCATCAAGCACGACCATCACATTAATTGAAATCGAACTTATGGGCAATTACAATCTGTGTTTCTGAAATCTTGTTTATATCTGTGAAATTAAAAATTAAAATAGTACAAAAATAATAAATCATAAACCTAATGAACCACTTTTCTAATTTTTTGTTCATTTTCTTAGTCAAATTGTTATCTTTAAGTGTTTTATGGACAATTATTAGTATTATAATTATGTTGTATGCTGCATATTATAGTGAAAAATGTGAGGGGGTCGATGAAGAAAATCATTCTTTTATAAGGTGTCGATGTAGGAAAAAGGTTGGGAACGCCTAGTCAAAATCATCCTAAATCTGTTATGAGCATAACGCTATTCTCTTGAATTCGTACCATCATAATTATGACTTTTGTATTAGACAGTTGGCCCCTGCACCGTACTCGGGAAAGCTCCTAAGACACTTTGTTTTCCCTAAAAGTTCATTTACTTCACCCTTTTCGTCAGTTGGAGAGCTAAATGTTTGCATCCAATTATCTGTAAATGATACTGGGACTCTTAAGATAGTGTACCTTAAATTATGTTTCTTTTATCCTGTTTTTTCTTAATTTTGGTAATATGCCTCGACTAATCTCCAAAGCCACAATAACTGGCATAACATACATAAATACAGTGGCTCCCGAAAGTGTTCGTTCACCTACGATTTTCAATGAAATAGGGGTCTATCCATTGATTAAAATGAATATTTCAGAATGGGTATTTAATAATAAGATCTATAATCTATTCTTAACAAAACTACATGAAATATTTTGAAAACATAGTAAAACCGAAACATTTTGCTGCTCGTACACAACGACAAAGGCCCATCGAACGGTTCGTTATTAATTTATGACTAAGAGTAAGTAAATTTCGCATAAAAACTATTGAAATTTTGCCAAAAAAATTATGACATATAAATTTTCCAACTTATTTGCCCAAATATATATATATATAGATAGATAGATAGATATGTGTGTGTGTGTGTGTGTATAAATTCAAATATTTCGCATTTATTAAAAAAAAATCACAATTTTGCTTATTTGGTAAGTATCAAAATTCTTAGCTAAAATCTAACATTGTAGTAGTCTCCACATTCTCCTCCTTAAGTCTTAAGCAATAAGTAATAAGCAAATTTCGAGAGTGAGATCTCTCAGTTAAAGACCGTGGATGGTCTTAGATAAGCAATTATGTGAATAAATTTTCACTATTATTACCTAATTATACTTAAAAAAAGCCGTTTATCACCGAGTTTTCTCCGAAAAGTAGTTAAAAATATCATTTTCGCATTTATTCGCTCATATCGGCAAATTTCGCATTTATTCGCATCAATT
Source organism: Dolomedes plantarius (assembly GCA_907164885.2). Taxonomy (NCBI): domain Eukaryota; kingdom Metazoa; phylum Arthropoda; class Arachnida; order Araneae; family Dolomedidae; genus Dolomedes; species Dolomedes plantarius. Next base: position 175,448,028 of record OU015492.1, read on the forward strand.
TCGTAAATACGAAAATTGCGTATCCCTGTTCATGACCTTTAAGCAAATAGACATCAGGATAGTGCTTCTCCAACCTCTTTGTTCCCTCGATCGGAACCCGATAGATTTTCTCTTTTACAGAGGTGAAATCCTTATCGAAAATTGATAAGGATTTCGGTATGGATTTCATGGCAACATACAGATAAAAGCAAAATCACAGACCCATCTGTACGTGACCTTGGAAATACACTTAAAGTACTGTTACCGAAAGTCTCAACTCCGGTGGAAAAGATGTATGAACAAACAACACTAAGAATCAATTAATCATAACTAAGCCTCCAAACTTTATTTTGAAAATTTCGGGAACTTTTCGAACCGACCTTTTATGTAATGGTTTATAGTTAAACTGTACTTTTTTCGTATACAAAAATATCTCCAAACTTCTTTTAAACATTATCCTAAAACCTGTCTGATTTAGTTGGAAACTCCTCTCATCTTGCTTTCAGTATTTTGTAACATATCACACCAGACTTTCTTCCTGCCATTTTCTTCAACAAATTATACCAAAACATTCCATTATCTGATAAAAAAAAGACTTGTCGGCTGTTACTTGTCGAAAAATCAAAATTTTGCAACATTAAACATCAACGTATTAAAGAAAGGTGAAAACATTACACATTCTCATGTCAGAGGAAATAATTTATAACACAATAAAAATATGAAATTTTAGATATTTTTATTCGATATATTTTTTTCGGGTCAATCTTTAGTCAAAAATGTGCAAATGTCTCCTTACATTATAATAAGAATATCCGTTCAAAATTTATTTCGGTCGATATATTGCGAGATTTATCGTTTACGGCCCATAAAGCTTTCCATTCCTATATCTGAAAAGCAGTGACATTACTACAAACAAATCAAAGAATCGATTTAGCACCTTAACTTCCGAAATGCAAGGATTTAATCTCGGCTATTATCTCGCATACTCAGGACATAAAAGTGCAACGCTTAGGCCACGGTATGAATTAATGCCAATTTTATAACCTTTCATTTCGGAACGCCTCGTGGCGATAAAATCTAAATTATGTTTTAAAAATCAATTTCGGGTCTGCCATTAGTGTCGTGCGATTTTTGTTACCTGGGTATTTATTCGAATGGCAGAAGTAATTCTTGGCATCGTGAGGTATTAATATCGCTATCATGGTAATGATACAGCAAGCGGCTTATGAGAAAATGATAAAGACCTCCCAGTGAATGAAAAAGAAGGTAATATTCAGAATAATCATGATGTAGGTAGAAGAGTAGCCCGTTAGAAAGTGGTTTGCATTCTGGCAAAAAATAATCAAGAGACGGATGCAATTTATGTGGAGGTTAATGTGGCTCTGGAAAATTATTCAATTTGCGGTCTAGTCAAACCATTGTCACTTTGAGGATTTGTTACAAGTATAATTAATAAGTATTTATTTTATTTTATTTTATTTTTTGCAGATTTAGCTCAAGACAGAACATTTTATTGTTTTCATCTATACGCTATTTGAAGTGATTTCTTCCATCAAATGGGACTTTATACAAAGATCATTATCTCTTTAAAAAATATTTCAACAGTTTGAAATTTGAAAAAGGAAATTGTAATTTGAAATGTAAAGCATGTTTAGTTTTGATATATCAGCTCATTTAATAGGGTTTATCTATACGCTATTTGAAGTGATTTCTTCCACCAAATAGGACGTTATATAAAGACCATTATCGCTTTAAAAAAATATTTCAACAATTCGAAATTTGAAAAAAATATATAATTTGAAATGTAAAGCATGTTTAGTTTTGATATATCAGGTCATTTAATAGTTTTTATCTATACACTATTTAGAGTGATTCCTTCCATCAAATAGGACGTTATATAAAAACCATTATCTCTTTTAAAAAATATTTCAACAATTTTAAATTTGAAAAAGAATTATAATTTGAAATGCATAGTTTTGATATATCAGCTCATTTAATAGTTTTTATCTATACGCTATTTGAAATGATTTCTTCTATCAAATGGGACTTTATATAAAGATCATTATCTCTTTAAAAAAATATTTCAACAATTTGAAATTTGAAAAAGAAAATTATAATTTGAAATGTAAAGCATGTTTAGTTTTGATATATCAGCTCATTTAATAGTTTTTATCTATACGCTATTTGAAGTGATTTCTTCCACCAAATAGGACGTTATATAAAGACCATTATCGCTTTAAAAAAATATTTCAACAATTCGAAATTTGAAAAAAATATATAATTTGAAATGTAAAGCATGTTTAGTTTTGATATATCAGGTCATTTAATAGTTTTTATCTATACACTATTTAGAGTGATTCCTTCCATCAAATAGGACGTTATATAAAAACCATTATCTCTTTTAAAAAATATTTCAACAATTTTAAATTTGAAAAAGAATTATAATTTGAAATGCATAGTTTTGATATATCAGCTCATTTAATAGTTTTTATCTATACGCTATTTGAAATGATTTCTTCTATCAAATGGGACTTTATATAAAGATCATTATCTCTTTAAAAAAATATTTCAACAATTTGAAATTTGAAAAAGAAAATTATAATTTGAAATGTAAAGCATGTTTAGTTTTGATATATCAGCTCATTTAATAGTTTTTATCTATACGCTATTTGAAGTGATTTCTTCCACCAAATAGGACGTTATATAAAGACCATTATCGCTTTAAAAAAATATTTCAACAATTCGAAATTTGAAAAAAATATATAATTTGAAATGTAAAGCATGTTTAGTTTTGATATATCAGGTCATTTAATAGTTTTTATCTATACACTATTTAGAGTGATTCCTTCCATCAAATAGTACGTTATATAAAAATCATTATCTCTTTTAAAAAAATATCAACAATTTGAAATTTGAAAAAAAAAATTATAATTTGAAATGTAAAGCATTTTTAGTTTTGATATATCAGCTCATTTAATAGTTCTTTAGCTCAGGACCTTCGATTTGGTTGAAGAAGCTAAAAAACTTTGTGCAGTTCGAACACTCCAAACTTCAGTAAAATTTAAAAAAAGGTTGTTATGATTTTATATTAAAGTAAGACATTATGAGTTATTATGCTGATTAGAAATTAAATTTAAAACTGGATAATTAAGATAAATTTTTCAATTTAAAAATGTGAATTTCTTCAACGGCCAAAAAGTAGTAAATCACTGTGCACAGGATTATTTAGCAAAATATGCATGTAGAAAAAAAATGTTTATTACAAAATAATTAAAACACACCTTCAGTTTAAAAACACATTTTACCCTTACTATTACATATAGAGGCTGTTACAAAATGATTTATAGCTGTTACAAAATGATTATCACTTCGAAAGATGAAAAATCATTATTGTTGTTGCTGCTTTGTTTTACTTTGTTTTTTTGTTTGTTTGTTTGTTTTGGGGGGTAATTGAATTTAATGAAATTGGAAATAATGTTGTACGAAAACTTCTAAAGATCCCTTTCAAGGAATTTTAGATATATTCTTTGGTAGATGGCGATTCATTAAAAATTTCATTCCGGATATACAGACTTTCTAGTACAGATATACAGGAGGTAAGGTGTAGACAATACAGACTACACAAGTTCTACCTGGCTTGGCTTTATTACAGTCTGAGATACATATGACATTCATAATTTTATTCTAAAATTTCTGTAGTACGTTTTGAGTTTTAAAAAAATATAAATGTGCTTTAAATTTTTAAATTTTGTGCTGCAGGTCCATTTCAAAATAGAGATGAGAAAGTATCAAAATATTAAAATTCCTTTTCTCTAGGATCTTTTAAGTAAAAGGGTGCCAATTCATCCAAAAATTGATGCCCTTTTACATTAATTGCGCCAGTTCATAGATGAATGATTACAACACTTGACTTTGTTAAAATCCTATGTAAATAATGATGTTCTGAGTTTAATTCACTATTAAACTTAGGATTTAAAAATTCTAATGAGGGGATATTCTGGTTTTGAGTAGAACATATATATATATATATATATATATATATATATATATATACTAGCTGAGTGGCAACCCGATGTGTTGCATTTTCGATTTAAAATGAAATAGTTTTATTTATTAAAAAGCAAAAACTGTTTAATCACTTTTAAAATATATTAGAATGTTTAAAAAACGAAATGTTTATTAAAATTCCCCTTTTTCAAATTTTCCTTTTCAAATTTTGCTTTTTAAACAAAAAAAGTTTATTCATTTAGTAAAAGATTTTAAAGGCTTTAACTTCTCATTTCCTAAAACTAAAATTATTTCTGGATTTCAATTATTAAATGACTTGTTCTCAGACTCGTTCTCAAGTAATAATTTTTCATTTTGGCAACATGGCCGAATGAAAAAATTAAATCTCATGGGCGAAAAATTGCTTAAAAAATAGAAAGAATGTTCTGATGAATTCAAAATTGGTGGCGGAAGATTTCTCATCACTTGCTCATTAATTAGAAATAAATTTCACGAACTTGCTGGAATTATTAGTGAGTAAAATAATAAGTCGAAAAATTACGAACTCGGCATTCAGTTACATTAAGATACAATGGCGATCAGCTCGGGAAATTTCAAAAGTGAGTTTTGTAAGTACGCTTTTTTAGAATGATAATTTTTTTATTAGGTGTATTTGGTATATTTTAGAAGCTGAACATCTAGAAAATGCCGATAAATCGTAAAATTGTCATTAATAGGTGCAGAAAACCGAAATATTTTTCCATCAAAATTGTTGATTTCGTGAAATTCGGAAAACTGCTTTGGGGAAAAAGCTTCGTTTGCAGTGAAAAACATTTTAAACTTTTTAAAAATGTGCATATCCTTAAAGATGAAGAGTTGTAGAACACATGGAAATAAAAAAATTGTCGATTGGTGGACGGAAAAGTTCAATTTTGCATGCATGAAAATAGTGGAAATTTCCGAAACGGAAAGGAGCTGGCCCACCCGGAATGTCGGCTGTTTCTGTTGCCCGCTTCTTTCGAGTTCGGCGGTTTTAATTTAATAATTAAAAAGTTTAAAGTTTTGAAAATTGAGGATGGTATCAGTGCACGCGTCCTGTCCGTCCGCGTCCATCAGTACCAGTCGCGATATCCTGCTATGCTCGGTTCGCGAGATTAGCTCGTCCCCGTGTCTGCTCACTAACATACATTGTTTACCTTCAGCTGTTAATAGTAAGATATATCATCATAACAACGACAACCCTAACATTTTGAAACACTTTAAAATCGCAGAACCGGAATTTTCAACATGTTAAGCATATTATATAAACTATATAACACAAAACATGCCGTGATAATATAGAATTAACCCCGATCAACTAAACTTTCAGTGAAAAGAAATATAAAAATATGCTGTTTGTATAACTTTAAGATATTAAGCTTTAAATTACTGCGCATTACTGAAGATTAAAAAAAATGCTTGATAAGAAAAGCTCTATGTAATTAAGGGAAAACTTAAAACGTCTATATACCCCATGAGGACTTTTCCTTTAACTTTTTGTCTTTGTGCAAAACCTTAAGAATTTCAAACTAAAAAGAAAACTTGTGCCGTCTAATAACAAGCTATATTTTACTGTAATTTTAGTACCATTAAAATGTTATTTCCTAGAAGCTATGCCCTCTGAAACATTGTTCCTTCTACTTAATAGTTATACATTTTACGTTAATTAAAATTGCAAATGCTCTTTTTCTGGCAGTTTTAAAAATCAAAACCTTTTTCAGCACATAAATTGATGGGTATTCGAAATAACATGAATACAGATTTTGTGAGAAGTAGAAATATTTTTGAAGTGATGTGTATTGGGGTAATAAAGACTAACGATATTAAACCAATGCATTTTTTTCATCCATTATAAATGGTCAAAAAGACAATAAAGTGCAGGAATAGGATACTTAAGTTCTTTCTTTATCATTTAATAACCAATTCTATCTCTATATATACTGCGAAATATTGCTTTTTTTTAGCTTCACATCCGCTTTTAAGGTTTTATTCAGTCATTATTTTTCAAAATATTTCCCAAAGCTTTATACGACCCTCTCTCAGATGCGTTTAGAAACTCTTTTTTTATTATAATTAAAAGCGTGCACGTAGATGGCTATTTCATGTAGCGACGGATAAAAGACAGCCGCAGGTGGTGAAAAGCAAATTTACCCCGCCGAAGTTCGCTTAAACTATTTAGATGGAAATAAACCGAGCTTAGTAAATGGTGAACGAAGATGGAGGAAATTTTGAGTAAGAAATTAAATTTAAGATATTGGTGCTAGGGAACGAAATTTACCCATTAGTAGTTGTAAAGATTAGTTGGTTGGTTGGTGAAGAGCGCTACACTCAACTTTTTCTTCAAAGGGGCTAACTAGACAGGGACCTAGACTTTAGAACCGATTTCGAATGGCTGCAAACATCCATGCCAACAGTGGTACTCGAACCGAATTAAAGAGCCCTAGCATTATTTGAATACTCTAATCCTTGGCAAAGTAATTTGCTTTTTTCCAGTTCAATGTTTCTTAGTTGGCTGTTTGCCACTAGAAATTTGATATATAGAACCCGTTTCCGGTAAGATATTTTCTTTTCAGTATACTAAAAAAAATTGATTTCTGTGAAATAATCTAGAGTAAAATCTAAAAAAAAGAAAAATTTGGAAAACCATTATATGAAATGATGTCGCTTTCTTACATGTTGCCTTTTTCAACAACATATTTGACAAGGAATGTAATTTTAATCGTTTATGGTTTTTTATAAAAATTCTCAACATTCTATATCTAATTCACAACTAATATATCAAATATTATTTTAAATTTCAGGGTTATTTATTTTACTAGAAATCTTTAAATATTGATTAATTTAGAGATAAGATGAAAACTATAATAATCGCCACGCACATCAAATCTGAGATGTCTTGCCATTTCCTTGCCTTCTCGGGAAATTTCGCTTCTAAATAATTTTATTTTAAAAACAAAAATGTTTTTTTTTTAAACGCGGAGGCACTTGTCGAAATCAGAAATGTAGCCTTTTGCAAAGGAAGGTCTGATAGCTTTCTAGATTTTAAAAAAATGGAATTTTTTTTGTACTTTTACTAGGATGTTACATTCGAGTTTTATTACTCAACATTCTTCCTGTTCGAGCGCGAGTTTCAATCTCATTTGAAGAAAGCTTTCAATATTTGATAGCGTACCCAGAAAAATGCTCTTTTCAAACAAACATGTCTTATTAGACAGTAGAGTATATTGAATGACCTGAGGAAAGGTAGATAGATAAAATAAAATAAATACTTCACGTTGAATTTGAGCTAAACAAAAGTAAGGAAGAGCATTTTCACCAAATCCTCGGAGGGTTTTAGAAGATATCGCATCATGAATTAAATATTGTTCCGATACATGCGCTGAATTTTAGCTATATGAGAGACAGGAACACACTCCAACTGAAGCATCGTATGTACTCTGAGGTACCATTTCAATATATTTTTCCATATCTCTTTCCTTCCTCATCGCCTGCTACAAAAAAAAATTTACAATCCCTATGAAATTCAGAATGAAGGACTTTAAGGGATATTTTATCTCAGATCCTACAAATCTAAATATTTTATTCTGATCCTACATAACATTCAACAATCTATCAAATATTTTGTTTGTGCAAATCAACCTTGAAAAAACAAGTTCATAACTTTATCGCTAGATAAATACAGTGGTATTAATTTGGATAATAATTCAACAGTGCGTCCTTAAATGTTATGTATGCGTGCGTCAAGATTTTAGCATTGCATGCATAACATTTAAGGACACAATATATTTATGTGAAAGACGCAACAGGTAACACTAGGATTTTAAATGAAGCATTCTATATAATTATTTTCAAACCCTCAAAGTTTCCAGTGATATTTTTATTTACTCTTATGTCTATAGTAAACAAAAAAATATTCAACTAAATGAAGTAGGACTTATAATAATGATCAAGAAATAGTTGACGATCTTGGGTACCTTGAAAACAAAAACCTGAAGTCAAAAATAGTTTTTATAGTTCACTTGCCGCACTAGAGAGATATAAATTGAAATACTTTGGCAATCCCTTACTCAGCTACAAAACAGAATGTGTTGTTGTTGTTGTTGCTTATTCCACTTCACCGACAGCAACATCAGATCACGTCCCGAAGGCTATGGGCGATGAAGATGCGGCTCCTGTTTTGACTGGCACCACAAGGGTCGAAAACCGACTTGGCCAAAGGACCAGTCCTGTAATTTTGAACCGAGTCAAGTGAGGACATCAGAACACTTAATCCCGCACCTCCAGAATGTTGTCACAGCCAACCTATGTGTCACTTGAAATAAACACTGCATTTTTAAAACCCAACTAGCTAATTAACTGCTCAGCAGCAAATTTTAATTCTACTCGTGAATCCAGTACAATTTCGGGAAAGTATTAACTAATCTATTTGACTAAGCCATGCTAAAATGAGATTTTTAAAAAATCATGAAACTGCCTGAAATGATTCCTGCTATGCGTCTCCGAGCTACTCTATCATTCATACCTTTCAATCTATCTTTTAACGTACTCCACGCTGGCTTCATAATGCACTGCTAGGAAAGAGCTGTACTGGAAACAGGACAGAACTAAGATAAAAGACTGATAGAGAAACCAAGGGGTATATACAAAATATGTATACATACCCCCTATGGTTAGTAATCACTAATTATATTTTGAAGATATACAACGGTTGCGAATGTTGAGGCTGATTCATATTTGAATCTTCTAATAAAAGCATAGCCAAAACGTAGAGTCATTCAAAATCTAGGAAAGGGCTATACTGGAAACAGGACAGAACAAAGATAAAAGACTGTGATAGAGAAACCAAGGGGTATATACAAAATATGTATACATACCACTATGGTTAGTAATCACTAATTATATTTTCAAAATATACAACGGTTGCGAATGTTGAGGCTGATTCATATTTGAATCTTCCAAGAAAAGCATAGCCAAAAATCATTCAAAATCATTCAAAATCAGGATAAGGGGCCTTACAAGAAATACCATAAATGTAACAAATTCATAAGAAGTTTGTTTGAATTTTTTTATTGAAAGTGCTTTGTGTTAGCAAGGCAAATTAAAACTACGACATACCTGACACAGGATGCTTTCCATAACAACCGCAAAAGAAGAAATTTGATTTCACAAATAGGCAATTGTTATTTTTGTGGGAAAGTGGCTAGTGCTCTATGCCTCCCATGCTGGGTAGTCTCGAGAGAAAGGCGTCATATTCCATTAAGGAAATTGAACTAAATGTTTTCCTAGTGATTATCAGCGATGATCACTCAGAACTTCCTTTGGTGTCTACCATTGTTGATGACTTCAGTCGGCCAAATTAAAGGCATTCTCTACTGTTAAAAAGTTTGCCAGGGGACTAAAATTCATGTTTAATTTGGTATGCTAACTTTACGTCATGTTCATAAAAAAATTTAATAATACAGTGCATAACTTAATTTAAAAATACAGTAGGAATTAAATACAGTAGGAATTAAAAATGCAGTAAGAATGTTATACAGTAGGAATTTTGAAAGAAAATTAACTCTAGGCCATAAATCCTCAGTGTGTATATATATATTATATATATATATATATATATATATATATATATATATATATATATATATATATATATATATATATATATATATATATATGTATGTATGTATATATATATATATATATATATATATATATATATATATATATATATATGTGTATATATACTAGCTGAAGTACCCGGCATTGCCCGGGATTTTAACAATATTTGTTAACCAAAATCAACACAGTATAAATAACATAGAAAAAGTATATGTGAAATGTTATACACATCTCAGAATTCAGGAATTTCAGCCTTTCATCATTGAAGCACTAAAATCTGAAAAGTAAAAATGTCAAATTGGCTAATGTTTGCTAACCAAAATTAATTTAAAACTAAACACGTTATAAATAACATAGAAAAAACATGTGAAATCTTACACACATGAATAAAATGAAAACCCAATAAAAATATATATAAAATTATAATAAACTCCTCAGAATTCAGCTAGATTTAGCCTTTTATCATTTGGGCAAAAAAAGAAGCTGAAATTACAGGTTTAGCTGAAATTTCCAATAGAACCATGATATGACTCTAGCGTTGCCTCTTAAAAAATGAAGTGTTTGATTGAGGGCTGCAAACCATTCAACTCCTCTCCCCATTAAACTCCTATAAACATCCTCTACATATTAAATTCCTTTTCTCTCCATAATAAACTCCTCAGAATTTTGGTAGATTCAGCCTTTTATCATAGTACCACTAAAACCTGAAACATCCTCTCCAGAAATATAAATTTATTAATTACAATAATTAAACTCACGCAAATGTATGAATTACATAAGTTTTTTAACCAACATTTGAATAATTCGTAAATGAAAAAGCATATGAAAATAAAGATAATAAGAACTTTCGGAATCGAAATTAATTACCCTTAATTTTTAATTAATAAAAAACCAACATAATATGAATAAAAACGATAGTTGTTTAAAAGCATATGAAAATAAAGCTATTATAAAGATAATAACAAAAAAAGCATATGAAAATAATGCTCGCGTATGAAGTTAACTTTATGATATAAAGATAGTAATAATAATATAAACCGCGTGCATAAAATATTTAGCTTTTCAAGCGAAATAAATTAATTTTTAGAAAAAAACTACTTTTAATCGAGAAATTAAATACATTGCACAAAATTTTGATTTTACCAACTTTCTACCCTACAATTTACACCCTACTTCTTTGAAGTTGGGTGTTGAAACATCCTCTTTGAAAAATTTACACCCTACTTCTTTTAAATAGGGTGTAAATATAAAGTTTTAACAGCGAATTGAATGCCAGTTAAAAATTATTGTTGTTTAAAATCATATGAAAATTACGCTATTATAAAGACAAAAAAAAAAGCATAGGAAAATAATGCGTGCGCATGAAGTTAACGTTACGATATAAAAATAGCAACAATAATATCTATACTAATATATAAAGAGAGAGGGGATTTTGTACGTGGAGGGTAATCTTCAGAACCACTGTACCTATTTGAAAAATTCTTTCACTGTTTGAAAGGTACATTATTCCAGATGGACATAGGCTATATATTATGTATATCTAATCAGTAGAAATAAAGTTAGGGGCTTCATCCTAACAATCTCCATTGTTACCGCTACTGTCCTCTACCGCTTTTGTGGCGAAGTCTTCAACGATCCTTAGCGTGGTGCTATCTATAATAATATATAAAGAGAGAGGGGATTTTGTACGTGGAGGGTAATCTTCAGAACCACTGTACCTATTTGAAAAATTCTTTCACTGTTTGAAAGGTACATTATTCCAGATGGACATAGGCTATATATTATGTATATCTAATCAGTAGAAATAAAGTTAGGGGCTTCATCCTAACAATCTCCATTGTTACCGCTACTGTCCTCTACCGCTTTTTGTGGCGAAGTCTTCAACGATCCTTAGCGTGGTGCTATCTATACTAATATATAAAGAGAGAGGGGATTTTGTACGTGGAGGGTAATCTTCAGAACCACTGTACCTATTTGAAAAATTCTTTCACTGTTTGAAAGGTACATTATTCCAGATGGACATAGGCTATATATTATGTATATCTAATCAGTAGAAATAAAGTTAGGGACTTCATCCTAACAATCTGCATTGTTACCGCTACTGTCCTCTATCGCTTTTTGTGGCGAAGTCTTCAACGATCCTTAGCGTGGTGCTATCTATACTAATATATAACGAGAGAGGGGATTTTGTACGTTCGAGGGTAATCTTCAGAACCACTGTACCTATTTGAAAAATTCTTTCACTGTTTGAAAGGTACATTATTCCAGATGGACAAAGGCTATATATTATGTATATCTGATCAGTAGAAATAAAGTTTGGAGCTTAATCCTAACAATCTCCATTGTTTCCGCTACTGTCTTCTACCGCTTTTTGTTCCGAAGATTTCAACGATCCTTATCGTGGTGCTATCGCGGCGGGCTTCTGTACTGACGCTAGCGGTTCGAACCCAGCCGTTCTTTGGCACGCCTTTTACTTTTAAAAATTTATTTTAATTATTAACTAACATAAAATTAATTTAATGTATTATTTAGGTTGTTATTAAGGTAAAAAAAGATTTACAATTTATTGGCTATCAACTGGAAATTTATTGGTATAATATTTTGTTCAACCCGGACAAAGTCGGCACGGGCCGCTAGTGTATATATAAAACAGTTCCGTGACTGACTGACTGATTGACTGACTGACTGACATACAACGTACAGATCAAACCGCAGGAAATAAAAGGGCTGAAATTTTGCATGGCGATTCTTCTTATAGTGTAGGAGTGCACTTAGAAAGATTTTTGAAAAATTCTTAGATTTTTTTAAAATTAAATTTTTGAGTTGTTTTAGTAACTATTTTTAAGTTTGCATTTAAAATAATAATAATTTGTGGGTTATAAAATTCATATGACGAAAAAGATCATAAAAATTCCTTTAATATGAAATCTTTTTCGAATATTTACCTCCATTTTATGATTTTTGGTGAATTTTTAAAGATTAATTTTTAGAATTTAACCTTTTACACGCCACAATATGATCAAGGAATAAAGTACCATATTTTGCTGCGTAACTTTGGTCGATAACTTCCAGGAAGTCGGTCCAACAGGTGTACTCCACTCATTCCTTTATTATATAATTTTATAATGTAAGGTTAAGGAAAATCGACTTTTATTTTAGCTCGGACATATCTTTTTGCTCTTCCTAATGGTTCGTGAGTGATAAAATTTGATGTAATAGTTACAACAAAACTATCGTTCCAATGGCACATATAAACTTCTCCATCGCATCGGTAATCAAACTCTCCACGTTGAAATTTCGATATTTCTTTTGCTGTTTTAAGAGAACATTGTCCCGTTCTGGAATCTCGCACTGTGCCGATTGCCTTAAAGCCTTTGTTAGATAAATCTGTCAGCAGACTGTACGATGTAAAAAAAGTTATCGAAAAATATTTTGCGCTTCTCTGGATTGTCAATAAAAGATAATAGTTCGGAGACAACTTTTGATCCAAGTGGCAAATTTTCATTTTTCGAACTTTTTCTACCGTAGATAGACATAGCATAAGGATAACCATTTGCTGAGCAGATCATCCAAACTTTGAAACCAAAGCGAATTGGCTTTCCATGTATGAACACCTTAGCCGAACGATGCCCATAACACGGAACCATGGATTCATCGATACTCATATTTTCATGAAAAAATCCAAATTGACGAAAATTTTTTCCAACCTCTTTATAAAAGGGAGAAATTTTTCCTAATTTACCGCCTGGTTCCAATTTACTATTATCAACAATGTGGAAATACTTTTTTAACATCCGAAACTTATTTCTGGGCATTGTATTGTTAACAATTAGGATATGCAAATCTTCCCGAGAGCTCCAATATGTATTTTCATCAGGTACTGAGTGGTAGCCACTAAACAACAGTAATCCAAGAAACTGCCGAATGTCATTTGCGTCGACGTCTAAAGAGTCTCCTTTTTGTAGGGCGTACAGCTTTGTAAGTTCGGCTGAATTTTCTACGTAATCAGACGGCAGAATCACTGATTGACGGCAGAATCACTGATCACGTGTGATATCACTGCTTTTGTACATCGTTACATGCCAATGTTCCTTTTTTGGAACATTGCATTTTTACGCAGTCTTGAGGAAATATTTCTTGTTATTATTTTAATTTATTTTATTAACTCGTTAAACTTGTCCTTTGCAAGTACGATGGGGAAATTTTTGGGTGGATTTGAATTTTTAGGAATTTTATAGAATTTTTTTTCATACGTACTGTAAAAATTGTGAAAAAAGCTGATTTTTAGAAATTTTTCTACGCTAAAATATTCATATTTGAAAAAAAAAAGTCAAAAAATCAATCATGCCTTCTATAATATACGGTAATTTTTTCAAACTGACAGATATCACAGTTTATTTTTTTAAAAAATATTAAAGATGGTGTTCCAAAAAAGGAACATTGGCATGTAAAAGGTAAATTTATTAAACGCTGATCACGTGATTTCTTTTTCTGTTACTTTAAATAAATTTATCTTCACATAACAACGAAATAGGCAAAAAAATACTTTTTTTCTTGCTAATGCGGCAGACGATTGGACATTATTCAAAAAAATATTAAAATAATGATAAAGATATGTTCCTCAAACTGTACTACATTAACTGTACTATATTCTTTAGTAAATCCTATGAGATTTAATTTGAATATTTTCTTCTACATTATTTTGTCTATAAAAATATCCCTTACGATTTTTTATTAATATATTTTTTTGTTTTTTTTACATCAATCGTATACATTGATCGTCGTATTTATTATATATATATATATATATATATATATATATATATATATATTGGCATTAATTGCATACACTGACATTGTATTTAATTTGAATGTACCGTTCGTTTAGGAACACCTCCTAAACGAACGTTTAGGAAGTGTTGGTTTATGGAATACTAAAAGTTTAAAATAGTGGCGCCATCTATTGAACATCTATGAATCGAGAATCGCATCCGTCAAAAATTGTTCGTTATCCTAATTGTTAGCAATACAATGCCCAGAAATAAATTATTGATGAATGTTTGTTAACCAAAATCAATTTTAAAACTAAACACAGTATAAATAACATAGAAAAGATTTAGCCTTTATCATTGGAGCAAAAAATCCTGGAAAGTGAAACATAAAATATATAAATTTATAATAAACCTACCAAAATCCATTAAAAAACTAAACACAGTATAAATAACATAGAAAAAAAAAGCATACGATATGTTATACACATTAATAATATGAAAACCAATTAAAAATATATAAATGTATAATAAACTCCTCAGATTTCAGCTATATTCGGTCTTTCATCATAAAAAAGCTGAAAAAAAATAAAATAAAAATTATTTAAAAAAATAATAAAATAAAATAAAAATAATAATTTAAAAAACAATAAAATAAAATAAAGATAATAATTAAAAAAATAATAAAATAAAAGCTAAAATAAAAAAGCCTTCATAAAAAGCTGAAAATACAGGTTTAGCAAAATTTGCACGATCCCAGACTCGAACCCGAGTCTTACGGTGTACCAAATGAACAGTTTTAACGAACGCGCCACGATTATACACAACACTGTTGAGTAAAGTAAAAAATATACGCAATGAGTTTTTTGGAAAGTTGCTATGGGTTGGTGAATATACATACATTTATGGAGTAAGAGGAGTTTTAAATGAGAAATAAGTTAGCAGGATAGAAGCTTAGTCTTTAACTCTTCAATAGACACAAAGACATAAGCTAGGGGGGTTGCAGTAGCGATTAAAAAAGATCGTGACACTTAGCGTGGTTGATTCGAATTTTCCATCGCGTGTGAGAGTGTCAATATGCCGTTGGATCCGATTTATTTTAGAGTATAAAATCTGACTTGAAAGATTATTATTTTCATTTATTATTCTGGTTTAATATATAACTTGAAACTTTTTGATTATATTTATTTTTATCTTTTCGCTCGCTGTTTGCCAGCTAACCCTAACGTGGACGCCATATTCAGAGGGGTGATTCCACAAAGTGTAACAGCTTACAAATTGTTGGTTTTTTATTAATTAAAAATCAACGGTAATTAATTTCGATTTTTGAAGTTCTTCAGACCCTCGGCTGTTTTTAAAGACGCCTGTATGCAAAATTTCACGATCGTTGCTCCTAAACTGTGGATTTCTATACAATTACAGAGATACAAACATTCATTTTTATATATTAGATATATATATATATATATGTACGTGTGTATGTTAGTGTGTATGTGTGAGATCAGAAACGAGCATCGGGTACGTAGGGTCGAACAGTGCCTTCAGACCAACGGCGCGACAGAAGAGCGGAGTTCCACTGTTACGGAAACAGAAAAGTGTTGGAGGCTGTACCAAACAGACGGTTCCGTGCAATCGGGAGTTCTAATGTAAGATAAGAGAGGACGCTATACTGATCAGACGGTTCAGTGTGCGAGAGTTTGAATGTAACGTAACGTTAGGTTTAGGATGTTCCACTAAACAGACGGTTTAGTGGCAGCAAAAGTTGAGTGGCATTTTAAATCAGGAGAGAAGTTTAATGACAGTTTTGTTTCAAGTTGCTGTTGGCATATTCCTTTGGAGACGGATCCTATTTTGTTTTAAATGTAAATAAATGTTAATTATTTTAACTATGGTTGCTAGTTACTCTGCGATCCTCAACAGCTAAGTGCCACGTATATAAATCATTGGAATATAAATGCAAAATATGACTGAGAAAATCCCTTGAGATTATAATGCGATATTTTTTGCATTCTTTTTTTTTACAATCTAATCACCTTTATTCATCAATGTACTTCAGTGACATTCGATAAATTAAATAGCATGAAACTATTAATTCTACATAGAAGCAACGTTGAATTAATTTCCTCCTCCTTCGTTAATATCGCATTAAATTAGATGAGAGAGAATAAAATGCAATTAAACATCTCCTTAAGTCAGGATACTCTGAACCTGGAGTAGATTTCGTTTGCTAGCCAATGGCAGATTAAAATCTTCCCTTAAGTTAAAGGCTTTCATCTTACCGACTTTCATCGCATCGACGTAGCATTTGGTAGTTAATGGTCACGGAAGACGGTTTAAGTGTAAAAGTTAAAAGAATTTCTTAAGGTATCTGCCTTCGTTCAGAGCACTTTTTTTTCAAAAGCATACAGTAGTTATTTAAAACATATATTTTAAGTTCAAAGGTGATATAAAATCAGGAAAACAAATATAGTTTTGGTAAAAATTTCATAACATTTTAAAATATAGGGAATTTTTAATAAATTTTTGTACACTTTAATGCTTACTCCACAGACCCTACACTCAGTTCAACTAAATATATAGGTTGTCCCAAATAACCTTGACACATTTTAAAAATGTATACAAAAAATGTATACAGAAAGGACAAATAAGTTAGAAAAAAATCTTACCGCTCGGTTTATGAAACTCGTAGGTGCATACGTGATCTTCGCTTCGCTCAGATAACCTCTCTCCACTCCGCTACACTCCGTTATACATCCGTTCAAAAACATTACAGAAAATCCCCAGCTGCTGGCTTCGCCACGTAACGTTGACTGTAGTACAGTAAAGCAAAGCCTACGCTGGCTGTACGAAGTCGTAGGTGTAAACTGCAATTCTCCATACATAAACCTACTACACACCTGTTTCCCATAAAATCCATCTTAAACAGCAACCTGAATTTGTCACTCATTTTACCACAAACTATACTCTAAAATACACAAAACTAATCACGAATTTGCAGGAGAAACAACTTTCACACCATAATCACCTCAGCTTGGCAACCAAAAATTTTCGCAAACTTGGCGAAAAATCTATCTGATCGTCTTATGCACTCTAGCCCAATATACTATTGTAACACTTACCTGTGTTCGAAAGTAAAAGTTTTACAATGTTGTTAACCTTTATAATCGTGATCCGACAAATCATTGTCATGTAGAAGGAATTATAATTGTAGAGTCAACTCTTATTTCATGAGGTTTATTAACATATTAAAATCTTGGTTAAATACGTTATTTACAAAGTTTCGTTCCGACGAACGTTAAAACTACTCGTGAGAGCTGGGCTCATTCTTTCAAAGTCCGACGAGCTCCCCCGTCTCCCGTAAGCGTGTTGACCCTTCCACCGTCCGAATCCATTCATCCATTCGTTACTCGCGTCTGTCTTTTTTATGCCTCCTCCTCTCCTTCTCGCACGACAATCGGCCTTTTTTATCCGCGATCCGCAGACCACCTATTGTCGGTTTCATTGTCCACCGTTCCTACCTTAGGTGACGTGCGCCGCTGTGTTTCCTTAATCATTCTAAATGAGTTCGCTACCTCCTATTGTCAAGAGTTTCCCAAGGTGTATGGCTCTCGACACCTGTTTACGCTTCTTTTGATGCTTATTGAAGACGCTATTACACACGTTCATCAATTCCACTTAGGAATGGGAGACGAGTGTCTGACATACGCCCCTTCCTTTAGAAGTGAAAACAGTCCCTTGAGACGTTTTCACGTTTGAACAACAGTCCCTGTTGATCAGAGGATAATGAAGCACACCCATGGGGTAATAACTGTGCTTTTTAACTTGTGACGGAGGCGCTTTGTAGCTACAACAATAACACATTTTTACAAGTAAATGATTCCATGTTTTCATCTGCATATGAGATAGCCACAACATTTACAGGTAACAGAAATTACTTTTCACACTTAGCCTTGACACAAAATTAATATTATAATTCTTGCTCATTTCTTTACTTTAAACCAAACACCAACAAATTATTTGACTACAAATTACTTATCTTCAATGCAAGAATTTCTAAGATAATTACACTTTTGATTCCTTTTTTTTTTCAACTCTTTAGGAATTTCCTGGCTTACTCTTAACCAGTTAAACTTACATATTTTAATGAAACTTCCCCAAATCTCTAGGGAATACTTAACATTAATTTAGTTCTTCACTTAAAAAAAATATATAAACCAAGTGTTCATACAACAAACAACAAAAAAAAATAAATATCATACACTTAAATTCATCATACCATTATATTTACAAATTTAATCCGTTTTTCTTAGGATTCAACATTAGTTATCAATGCAATTACCAAAATACACATTTAATTAAATTTTCAATGAATTCTTCGAGATCAACTTAAATCAATTTTAGAACATTTATAAAATACACATTTACATGAGTTTCCCGGAATTCTTTGGGAATTACTTAAATTTGTGATTCTCTCTGCGATTTTTACGGGACCTTAAATAAATACGAATGGGTTTTTGGCTTTATTATTTCACTATCTCTCATTGACTCCTTTGTGGTGAATTTGTGATCTAATGTCGGTTCAAAATCACCCTTTTCTGTGGAAGTGTTTTCTTCCATACTTTGCGTCTGTTTCCTACCCGTATCGCTAGAGCTTCCCTGGGCATTTAATTCTTCGTTTCGTGTTTCCCTTTGATTATTTCCATTCTCATTAGTTTCCTCTAACCCTTTATTCCTTAACCTATCAATTTGATCTTTCCTCTCTATTTCCGTTGAAACTCTAATTTCTCGTACCTCATCCAAATTCTCATTGAGACTTAATTCCCCATCCAAAATTTTATCCATTTCTCTCACCTCATCTAAATTCTCACTGAGACTTAATTCCCCATCCAAAATTTTATCAATTTCTCTCACCTCATCTAACTTCTCACTGAGACTTACTTCCACATCCAAAATTTTATCAATTTCTCTCACCTCATCTAACTTCTCACTGAGACTTAATTCCCCATCCAAAATTTTATCAATTTCTCTCACCTCATCTAAATTCTCATTGAGACTTAATTCCCCATCCAAAATTTTATCAATTTCTCGCACGTCATCTAAATTCTCATTGAGACTTAATTCCCCATCCAAAAGTTTATCAATTTCTCGCACCTCATCTACATTCTCATTGGGACTTAATTCATTACCTCCTCCCTTATAGTTTATCTCCTCACCTGTGTCTCTTGCGCTTTCAAATCTATTCGGGGAACTAGCCATCTGCTCCCCTGTATCCCTTACAATTTCGAACATATTAGAAGGAATAATCAACTCCTCCTCTAATATCTGATCTATACTGTTACTCAAATGCCTTTGATAACATGCTACCCCTTCCAGGACCTCCTTTCCTTGAGTAATTACATCTCTCACTTCCCTTTCCTGTTGGGTTTCAATTTTATTCTCAGGTTGAATAATTTCGCCTCTGTTAAATTCCATCTCAAATTTATCTCCCCTCTGATCCCCTCTATTTCTGAGATTTTGAACTCTTTTGGGGCACTGATATTTCAAATCGTCTTTACTATTACAGACAAAACATCTTTTATCCTCCTTTTTCCGGTCAATTTTGGCACATACCTTATCTGTGTTAACTAGTGGTTCAAGAATAACCCTTTTTTCCTCTTTCAACACTCCTTCGAAATTATTATTAACCCTTCCAATACTTTCTCTGACCCTAAAACTTGAAAGTCTTTTACCTGCCCTCATCCTCAATTCTTCAACTTCTAATTCTTTCAATTTTAACATTATTTCTCTTTGTTTCTCTCTTTCCTGTCTATCTCTCTCTTCACTTTTTTCTCGTTCTAATCTCTCATTAATTATGGCAAATAACCGTTCCTTAGCGGACTCTTCCTGATATTTCTCACTTCCTAATATCATTTCCTTAAGATCAGTGTATGTCCTGTTCTCCGAAGACGGACAAATCCCTGTTAACTCTGTAGCTAACAAAATTAAATCGGCTTTCCGCCCCTTCCCTATGAATGCCATTTTTAGCTTATACCACTTAATCACAAATGCAGCAAACAAGTACAAATTCACTTTTACAACTATAACAAAATTTAACCAACTATACTTATCTTGAACTATTTATTTCCACAATTATGATAATTCTAAGAGCATTTAACTACTACAATTATAAATCACTTCCACTAATAACTAGTACGAACACTTGTACACATTTCCCGTTATACAAAATAACACTTTTTCACTTTTAAATTATTATTCCATTTTCCAAAATTCAATAACTCAACAAATTACTTCCATCATTATACACATGAATCAACACTTCAAAATTTATCAACAATAATTAGATTCCTTCAACTAATTACTACCGCTATCTCATACACAGGGAGAAAAGATAGAATCACTTACCCCTTTTTCACCTCGGTGAAAAACTGTCACTCTAATCTTTCTCCGCTGCCGCCCTTTGATCACAGTTCAAGAGAGTTCAGTATATAACCACGTCGTTGATGCACACTTTACTCCGACCTTGAATTTCTCCTGGCCCAGGATTCTGCTCCCGTTTCTTGACCAGTTGCCGAGTAAATATCTGTCGCTGAAGTCGTGCCCAGTAGACTCGTTCGGAATCCAACTTCTCTTGAAACTGCGTCTCCTTGAAGATCTATCACCACTCTCGTACTCTAGATCATCTTTTTCTGATACCTTCCGTATCGCTGGGGTCCTCCCACGTTCTTTAATTCGACTACGCCAATGTTAACCTTTATAATCGTGATCCGACAAATCATTGTCATGTAGAAGGAATTATAATTGTAGAGTCAACTCTTATTTCATGAGGTTTATTAACATATTAAAATCTTGGTTAAATACGTTATTTACAAAGTTTCGTTCCGACGAACGTTAAAACTACTCGTGAGAGCTGGGCTCATTCTTTCAAAGTCCGACGAGCTCCCCCGTCTCCCGTAAGCGTGTTGACCCTTCCACCGTCCGAATCCATTCATCCATTCGTTACTCGCGTCTGTCTTTTTTATGCCTCCTCCTCTCCTTCTCGCACGACAATCGGCCTTTTTTATCCGCGATCCGCAGACCACCTATTGTCGGTTTCATTGTCCACCGTTCCTACCTTAGGTGACGTGCGCCGCTGTGTTTCCTTAATCATTCTAAATGAGTTCGCTACCTCCTATTGTCAAGAGTTTCCCAAGGTCTATGGCTCTCGACACCTGTTTACGCTTCTTTTGATGCTTATTGAAGACGCTATTACACACGTTCATCAATTCCACTTAGGAATGGGAGACGAGTGTCTGACAAATGTTTCCTACACTCACTGAAATATACCAAATAAGAGAAAAAAACATTGAGATCTTTTTTCAATAATTATTTTTGTATGTGTACAGGTACCTGTAGAATGATCAAATTAACACAAATATAAATGCAAAAAAGCTTATAGCTTAGCTTTTGGGTCAAAACATAGTGAGTAATATGCATAATACGATTGAAAAATTTCATTGAAATATATTGAAAACGTTTTAAATTATTAGCTTTTTCGTTTACAAAAGTCTCTCTATTCTAAAAAAAAAATTAACTCCCGCTGCCGCCACTGCTGTCAAAAGCTTGTCACGCTATCGCCTCCGAAACCACTGGGGGTATGTGGTCGAGAGCGATACCAATGGATGCAGAAAAATGGGGGGACCAAAGTAAGATGTCTCATCTTCGTCGGACTTTAAGTTTGTTTTTTTATTTTATGTTTTGTGGGAAAATATTGACTTTTTCATCTTCAAATTTCATCTTCAACCGATAACTCACCAAAAAATGATCGTAGAATTTTCATCTTTTTACAGTCTAAGGCTACATACATTTCGCTTTCATACTAGACGTCATTTGTTTAAAAAAATTTTAAAACAGACTAATATTTTAATCAAAAAAAATTAAACACAGTTTTTCAAGAAATATCATATGTGGATGTAATATCGATGCTCCTCGAGTTTTCATCTTACAAAGAAAATATTTGCATCATCTGGAATCTGAAAGCTTTCTTATTCATATAATACTCATTTCAAGTGTCTATCTTAAAATTTCGATTTTTAATTGAATTTTAAAGCTGATTTCAACAGTGATGAAATGCCCTTCGCATAAGGGTGACAACAGTAAATGGATGGAAGATGTTACATTTCCCGAGAATAACCCCTATGTATCTCGCTATTAGCCCTAACAGAGGAAAGATCTAAAAATAATTTAAATGAAACTAAAATCAAATTCAAAATTCTCCTTACCCACCCTCAAGCGGTCTCAAAAAGCCGAAAATAATTAAAATCGGTTAATAATTAGTAAATTAAAGGTACCAAAACTCAAATTCACGATTGTAAACAAACGATCTTTGTTGCCATTTTCATTTTAGAAGTTCATTTGTTCAGTTTATTATTATTATTTTTTTCAAAAGGGAAATGTATCTTTATCAAAATAAATACTTCATACGCGAGCGTTATTTTTATACTGAATTCTTAAAAATTTTCTGGCTCTAAAGAGAAGCAGAGAGTGGCAACAAAGGTTAAACTCTCAAACATTGTTTCGCTGTTTTTGAAAGTTACGTGACTTCAAGAAACGTTTGAAATTTATATTATATTTATAATACATATATTTATATTATTTAATTTATTTATTTATTTATATATTACTAATTAATTAATTTACTACAGCTTACTTTACTACAGCTTAACAAAGGTTTAAACTCTCAAACATTGTTTTGCTGTTCTTGAAAGTTACCTGACTTCAAGAAACGTTTGAAATTTATATTATATTAGGAACAGCTTTGTCAGACGCACCTCTGTTGGCGAAAAGTTATATGCAAATGCATAATGTTTATATGCAAAAAAGAAAATAAATGTGCAAAATAAATATTCAATTTGCATTTAATAGGCAAACTGCTCATGCATTTTATATGCAAACTGCGCATGTATTTTACATGCAATCAAAAAAAATAAAATTCTCAACTCTGCGCTAATGTTAAAAAATTAAGAAAACAATCAAAATTATAAATCTCATTATTTATTATTAAATTTAAACTCTCAATCTAATTACTGCCACAACCGCACATGACTAAATCCGCAAAAAACAAAATCTCGCCAAAATCGCATGGTTACCATGCCATACACAAAGTCGCTAAACTTGGCAGGGAGGTGCGTCTGACAAACCTGTACCTTATATTTATAATACGTATCTTTATATTATTTAATTTATTTATTGATTTATATATTACTAATTAATTAATTTACTACAGCTTACTTTATTACTGCTTATCTTTTATATTTCTTGTTTACTACAGCATTGATTTTTTATTCTAAATCTTAATCTTTTATATTAATATTTCTTGTTTTCAGTTAAATGTCAGCGTAACGATGTAAACAAGCAATCACGAGAATTGAATTGTTGCCAGTTTTTCAAAAATAAACTAATAATATAACTGCCAAAAAGTATTAAGGATGTTGCAAAAACATTATTGAAACTTCAAATTAGGAAAAAAACTAAATTTAAGTGCTGAAAATGAGCAAATTGGTGCAGTTTTAGGACAACTTCCGGTTACGAAGTTCTACTTCCGATTTAATTTTGAATCAAGCGATATGTTTTATAATGGCTACAAATTTTTTTTTTCTAAATCACGTAGAGAAAAAGAAAAACAGTTTTGGAAAGAGAAAGATCCAAAGTATAAGAAACACAAATAAAAAAAACTTCCCAACTGTCGAAAATATATGTTTTCAACGTAGTCGGTCACGTTAATATCACATTGCAATAACAAATATTTTTTTACGAGTAAGCCTTATTAGGGGCCTTTTACGAGCAAAATATTCCCTTTTAAGCCTTATTAAGCCTTTTTACGAGTAAGCCTTATTAGGGGCCGAAGGCCCCGTACGAAAATCGAGCGTAGCGAGCCTAGGGGCTAAGCCCCTAGTAACTGAAAAATGAGTTTTCTAGAAATTGTATTTAAGGATGCTACTTCCTGTCTTTTAATATCACTTTCGGTTTATTAAATTGGCCATAAATTCTCATCCAATGATCGTACGAATAAAAGTAAAGCAATTTTAGAATCCTAAAAGATTGGCCTTTGGGATACAGCAAAAAAAAATTGAAATTTTGCACCAAAGCAGCCATTTCAACATAGGCAGATAGATACCTTAAAAACAGTAATTATAGAAATAGGTGTAAAATGATAGGAATAAGAATCCTGCATTATTTTGACATTTAGATCTAGAAAGTTATAATATCAAAAGTACCCAAAAAATGAAAGAAGAGCTTAGAATCAGATAAATAGTATGTTCTTAAAAGAGTATGAAATACATCAATAGTGATCATACAGTTACACAGATGTTATGACAAACTTCCGAGAACCTGATATGAATCCTGATCTAGCAAGCAGCTAATAATTTAAGAACTGCTTCCATAAATTGATCATTTCATAATAAAGTAAGAAATGTCCAAATATTGTTACGAATTTTCTAAATATTGCATTTTGTTTCGTTAAAATGGCTTCTATGGAAGAGCTCCTACAGCTATGTATTTAACATGGGAGTCTATGGGAATCGCGCCAATTATGAGAGTTATCTCCAAATTGGCGATGGATTTTGTGACTTATTTTGGTCGCCAGATTTGGCGATATTTCGCCAACTCGCCGACTAAACCTTTCTGGAAGCTTCTAGAAATATCTAGCTGTGACTGACCCATAGAGGACGCTTTGGAAATCTATAAAAATGCCTGACATTAGCACTGGAACTCAGCTCAATTTCCTACAGAGAATTGAATATGTTGTAACTGCGTTAGCTGGTGTGTATTGTATTGAAAATTCTGATATCCTGACTTGTGTTTTTGGAATTTTCTGCTGTATAGAAGACAGTTGTTACGTCTTTTATGTTGAAATTTGTGTATACGCCTGAAGAATTTACAAAATAATAAATTTATTTTGTGTGAACTTTCAGAAGAGATTCTCATTCAATCCTAACGAACCCAGGAAAACGGAACAATATATTCGAATAAATTTAAATTTTTATGTTATAATAATTTTTACATCAAAACATTTATTTATTTACCAATTTATGAACAAAAAATAGTAAAAGAATGTTTTACTACTATTAGTAGCATAACTAATGCACATAAATTGAGAAATTCGTCACGTTGAGTTTTAAAGGTACAGCCTTAAAATCCGTTTTCCAGATTCTACACTTGTCTGGACGGAATACATAAGTACTTGAAGGCAAAGTTAAAAACTTACATTCATTACTACATTTCAATACAACTTCAGTTTAATGATATTGATAAATCTAACCGAATTGAATAATTTATCCTATTTCTCTAAGTAAAAATGATTGATAAAGTACATATACTTCCCATCTTCTTACTTGAGAGATAGATATCATTAAATTTAAGCGTTTGAAAGGTTTTATACTAGTGAACTACGTAATAGCCCTCAACTTACTCCTATTGATCTATTTCACTTTTAGTAGATATCAAAAGTTTATGACATAAAGAAATTTAAGAGTACTAAAATATTTATTCTAGTTCCCTATGTAACAGCCGTGTATGTATATATATATATATATATATATATATATATATATATATATATATATATATATATATATATATATATATATATATATATATATATACATATACATATATATATATATATATATATACACTGAAGTGCCACTGAATTAGGTATAGCAAAGCCTATGCAAATTGTGTAGCGCTGCGCATCATGTATGCGCAAGTGAGGGCGATGTGGTAACTGCATATATAGCGCGTACTGTGGTTGTTCTGAATTAGTTGTTGGAATTGCCAGTATGGGTAAACTGCCTGATTTAGACGCCTTCGATCGCGGACAAATCGTAGGTAAGCGACGCATCGGCCATTCAATTTCCGAAATCGTCAGACAGCTAGGATTTTCAAGGTCGACAGTGTCAAGAGTATACCAAGAATACATGGATGGTGGAAAAAAAACTAGAGATCGGACAAACTGCAAAGGACAATTAGCCTTGACAGTGCGTGGTGAGAGACGGCTCAGGCTTATTGTACGTAGCCAGCGAAGCCAAACATTAGCTCAAATTACCACCCAGTTTAATGACGGTGCCAGTCGTACAGTCAGTAAACGGACTGTGCAACGCTCGCTTCACCGTATGGGTTTCGTGAGCCGTCGGCCTACGAGAGTGCCATTGCTCTATACTCGCCATCGGGCTGCACGTCTTGCCTGGGCAAGAGAGCACAGAGACTGGAGTGTAGAGGACTGGAAACGAGTAGCATGGAGTGATGAGTCTCTATTCCGACAACTTAACGCCGACGGGAGGCTGATAATATGGCGTCAGGCTCATGAAGCCATGGATCCTGCATGCCTGGCTGGAACTGTACAAGGGCATGGTGGCTCAATCATGGTCTGGGGTGTTTTTTCGTGGCACAGTTTGGGATCTTTGGTGCGTGTACCAACCTCCCTCAATGCAATTCGGTACATAGAGTTGCTGGGTGATCACCATCCGTTTATGCTGTTCTGTTATCCGCACGGTAATGGAGTTTTCCAGCAAGACAACTGTACCTCTCACAAGTCCCGGTTGGCTACTGGCTGGTTGGATGAGCATTCCTCTGACTTCTCTGTCATGAATTGGCCACCTAGAAGCCCAGACTTAAATCCTATTGAGCATCTTTGGGATGTTTTGGAACAAGGCGTGAAAGGCCATCCCACAGCACCAAAGAACCTTACTGAATTATGAACAGCTTTAGCCAATATTTGGCAAGCCATTCCCGTGGAACGTTTCCAGAAGCTTGTTGAATCTATGCCTCGTCGTGTGGCAGCCGTTATCAAGGCCAGAGGAGGCCCATCTCGTTACTAGGTAGGTATCCCTAATTCAGTGGCACTTCAGTGTATATATATATACATATATATATATATATATATATATATATATATATATATATATATATATATACATATATATATATACATATATATATATATACATATATATATATACATATATATATATATACATATATATATATATATATATATATATATATATATATATATATATATATATATATACATATATATATATATATATACACAGTGAAACTTTTGTATCCTGCCACCCCTCTAAACGTTCATACTTCGATTCAAGATTCTATAGAGTCAATGTTATGAAAGGAACCTCTTTTTAACGGCCACACCTCATCACAGCCACTTTTTTCCGAACCATTAATATCCGCCATAGAGAAGTTTCACCGTATATATATACATATATATATGTATGTATGTATGTATGTATGTATATATATATATGTATATATATTTATATGTATATATATATATATATATATATATGTATATATATATATATATACGGGTGCTGTCCGTAAAGTATCCGAATTTAATTTATAACTAAAAAAATATAATGGATATACATACTTCAGTTTAATCCCCTTCAAAGTATTGTCCTTGAGAAGCAACACACTTAGCCCAACGTTGTTGCCACTCTTAGAAGCAGGATTGGAAGTCGTTCTTTGGAATGGTCAACAGCTGTTCCATCGCTTTTTGTTTGATGGTCGTCACATCCTCAAACCGTCGTCCTTTAAGCGTTTTCTTTAGCTTTGGAAATGCGAAAAAGTCGCACGTAGCAAGGTCTGGTGAGTAGGGAGGTTGCGGGAGTTCAACGTTTGCGGGAGTGCCATGTTTGGTTAAAATTTTTGAACCACATGTGAGGAGTGAGCAGGGGCATTATCATGGAAAAGCATCCATTTCCCAGATTTCCACTTGGCTGGTCGTTTCCTCCTCACGGAATCACGAAGTCGCCTGAGCACATCACGGTAGAACTCTTTATTAATGGTTTGTCCATCTCTCGATGGTCTGTCCACCTCCCGCAATCTCTCGAACTGTCATTCGTCGATCTGATCGCAGCACAGTACGAACCTGTTCCCCTTTGACATCATTTCTCGATGTTGATGGACGCCGAAACTGTGGAACTGATCGTGCATCACTTTCCACAGATTCCCTTCTACCTTTAAAACGTCTAAACCATTGAAGCACTTGAGTTCGGCCTATAACATCATCACCGTATGCTTTCTTAAGCAAATCGAACGTTTCGGTTGCAGTTTTTCCAATTTTACTGCAAAATTTGATGCAAACACGTTGCTCAGTAGATTCCGTCATGATCCAACCCGACACGAGACTTCCACTGCGTTCACTTTTCGTTATTGCTACCAGATAACCGCGCTTCGCAGTGCTTGGATAATTACCAACATAACAAGTTTACATATGTTTAAACATGCTAATTAGCGTGCGCACGCAGAGCGGTGTCTGCATTATGTTTTACACATTCAGTTCGGATACTTTACGGACAGCCCTCGTATGTATATATATATGAGAAAAATTTTCATATTTCAGTTATTGGTCGCATTAATCCTCATTCTGATTTTTTACTAAAAATCAAGAATCCGCATGGATTTTTCGCGTGTATATAGATATAAGTACATATGCCAAAATCCATTAAAATCCTCGAACCAAAAATTTTAAGCCGTATTAAATTTTCACAGTCGCAAACTATTCCTCAAACTTTGAAGCAAAAATTCTGAGATAATGATTTACAGATAAATACTTTAAATGTAAGGATAAGTTCATGGAAGCTTTTCATCCGAATTAACTAGAAATGAGCACAGGAATTAATTTTTAGTTTTCGGAGATATGAGTTCATATTTTCCGGTGTGTATCGTGATATTTCAATTACGCAAAGGAAGTGATTATCTTGATCAGAACTCCGTATCTAGAATCATGATAAATGTATTCTTTTACACGCACCGTAAGATTAATGATGAAACATTTTGACTGAGAATATTGATGGCTAAGTGTTGGCAGATGAGGATTAATATTGTGGCCTGTTTCTTTGGATGTATTTCACTTTGCATGTAGATCTCAATTTATAACTTCTGTCAACAAACTTTTTATGGTATTTTAAATAACGTTTTCCTTTTGACAATGTCGAATATGTTTTCACGCATGTAATATATGCTGTTAGAATTGGGATTAATTTTTATCCAACGGAAATTAACTTTAAAAGACCAAAATGATGTGTGTCACTAGCGTACCTAACCGCAGTCTGATTTCGGCATCCCAGTATAACATAGCCAGACGAATACGCTAAAGGCGATACAATTACATTAACAAAAATGTTTGGCTCACTATGAAAGCCATAGAATAGCTTGGTAGTTTAATGTTACACTACCAGAGGGCGGGAGGTCTGAGCTGTTGAATTTTAGTAGTGGAGTCCTGGACCTGCTGGTTTTAACTCCTGTCGCAAGATATATTGTCATCAAGGTATATGTGCTCAGTAAAAAAAAAGAAAAATCGTTAAGGTAGTTAAAGTTTAAGGATACTTATTCTAAAGGAGTAAGTTAAAAGTTTAAGGCCTTCAAGAGTTGAAGGGTAAAATAAAAGAAAAAGAAAAAAAAAGAAAAATAGATTAAGAATAAAGATAATATAATTAAGAAAAAGTAAATTTAAAAGAATAAATAAGGTATTAAGATAAAGTGATGAATAATTGTCAGATAGAGGTAAGTTGGCCCACAGTAAACAAGATGTTAAGTTTACAAGTAAGAAAAAAAAAGGCCCCATTCAGGGTCATACAATAATAATGTGATAATTGCAGATTTCCACGGGGGAAAAGTGAAAGTATCAAGATAAGGGAATTTGGACTAAGCGACACAACCAAGACCCGGAGGTCATAAGTTTAACTCCTGAACAAGAGAACATGTTTTGATGCATGGAAGTGTAAAGGTATGGAGCTTCTGATCGGAATGTAGGAGAGTCTGGAATTTTATTTCAAGGCAAGCCAAGTTTGAAAAGAAAATGTCAGGGGGAAAATGATAGCTAGTGATGACTGGGTAGTGCCTGTCTAGTGCTGCTATGGCACCGAATGCCTAATCGGAAAGGAAGAGGTTCGATTTAAAAAAGTAGCTAATTGTTCACTGTCATGGTGGTACAGAAAATTAATAAGAGTTTTCTACCAGGAATTCCCTGTCACTGTCTAGTTGATGAGAATGTTAGATTCAGTAGAAAAAATCTAGCATGATAACCACAGGTGCAGCACATCTATCCGAATTTGACTCGGATAGAAAGTCTCGAGTTTGACTCCTCTTGAGCTGGCTAAATAAGAGTTATCTACGAGGAATTCCGTACCACTGTCGAATAGAAGAGAATGTTAGGTTCAGTAGAAAAAATCTAGCATGATAACCACAGGTGCAGCACATCTATTCGAATTTGACTCATATAGAAGGTTTCGAGTTTGACTCCTCTTGAGCTGGCTAAATTGCTTTAAAAATTAAACGATAGTGAATGAAAAACTATTGTTTAGGGATTATCGCCAAAATGCGAAATCTTTTATGAACCATTCTGTGAAATATATGCTGTTTAAAATGGACATGGATAAAAGAAATTTTTACTGATAATACAGAGAGAATCCAGAGTTCTGTCACTATAAAACCAAGCCATTGCGTATGGCAAACAACTTAAATTACGAGAAGAGCGAAGAAACCTTTACCTATTACTGTATCCAAAATAAGATATTTTGGTGGCTAAATCAATAATTCTAAACAAGCTAGTATAAGGAACTAATTATAAAACTCAATACAATATATCCCATAAGAAGTCCTCCCAACTCTTTATGGCAAAATAACTATTTTAGTCCAAAATAATAGCTATATTTTCTTATCACACTGTATATATTACATTAATAATATGCTGCCATATTCCCACACGGCTTCTGTATCTATTAATCATTTTTTATGCTCCGGAAACCATAAATCATTAATGTATATTTTTTCCTCTTAACTCTCTTGTCTGAGGTATATTATAAGAAAATTTACCCCATTCAACAAAACAGATTCCATCCTTCTAATGGAAACACCCTTTAACAAATTCAGTACTTAGTTTTTAAAGATTTAAGAATTCGTGAGAAGGAAGATAGCTTTATGCTGCCTCTTAACGACCTTTTTGGGAATTTACCTGTGACCAGATCTTTTCGGAATTTGAAATGCTGAGCAGAACACCTGCGGTCAGGTAAACCCTTTAAAAACACTATCGCTATTCCACTTAGAAAAGAGGAAAGCGTTTAGTTATTAACTTTGGGAGTAAATGAAGGAATCCATTTTTTAAATGAAAAGCATTATTTATTTTCAGTAACATAGTGGAGATAATTTTGTTTAATGAAAAATCATTTCCTTTGGTTCTCGAAGTTCTGCATGCAAGCTTCCTTTTTAATGAAAGCTACAATTTTTTTTAAACGTGGGAGGCATTTTTTTTTCAGATAATCACCTACTCCATACCAAGAATTTTTTGGCTTTCTTATTCAGGGAGCATAATTTAGCTGAACCAACACCACTCCTTATGAGGAAACAGCCCAAGAACGTCTGTGCCTTAGTCGGGATTCGAACCCGGACCCAAGCCGGGGAAGCTCGTGATGCTAATCACTATACGATGTGGGCGGCAGATGCAAAGTATTAAACATCATAATGTTATTCAAAACTCAGTAACATAAAACTGCTTTATAGTTTGCATTGAAATATAAATATAGAGAAAAAAAATCAGGTCTAATACGTTTTCCTCTAGTTCTAGCAGTTCTCTTTGTGTAGACCGCTTAATTGGAAAAAAAGTTGTTTTCTTTAGAATTCAGCTAGAAAGTGCGGGAACGATGAAAGCAGTATTTATTTTCTTATCCAGTGTGAAAATATTCATATAAATGGCCCAAAAGTGGGTAACTGGTCATGTAAATCACTGCAGTTTATCTCAGTAGCATAAAGAATAAACATAATAAGCCAGCAAGTGCGTAAACGCTGGAGGCAGTGTTTATTTTCCTATGCAGTGCGAAAATAGAAAATGATAGACAAGGCTCAAAAGGGGAGAACTGATCCATGTAAAACCTTGCAATTTTTTTTCAGCATCATAAGAATAACCACATTAAGACTATCTTGACAGATCCTAACCAACGTAAAACATAGATTAAGGGTTGATTTGAATTAGATGCTTAACAAGAGAATACGTTTGATCTAAACGTCGAAATACAAATTCGTAATTGCAAATGGATAATGTAAGCTTTTAGCGAGATGTCTCTGGGATTCTATGAAAGGATTTTTCAGTTTCCCTGTTTGGCGTTGGAGAATGGGTTGGATATTGGCATTCGGTGCCAGAATCTGTGGGTTCAAGTTTCGCTGTTGGTATGAATGTTTATAAACGTTCAGTGTCAGTTTTAACCGGTAATTCTTTCTCAACTGAGCTCAAGGGTAGCTCAAGTTAACTGTACTTTCAAAAAAACATAATTTATTCACCGTTCAACGACACAGCATATACACTAAATGCATTCATGGACCTTCCAGAGAAAATTGACTTTACATTAAATAATAATTAAATTTGCGAAGTTTGCCATGGTTCCTCGAAGTTTCGTCACAATCTCCAAACTAATGTATAAAAATACAGTTGTTTATTATACGAAGAGTTCAGTTTCCAGAGTATAACAAATTAATAAAAAAGAGCATGGCAAAAAAAAGTCAAAATCCTCCAACAACTTTTTAGAGTTTGATAAATTGGAGCTTTCCTTAAGATAATCAACTTCGTAAAGAACGTTTAAAGAACGTAACTTAAATCAAAAGTTTCTGTGGCAAGCAATCAAACTGCATTTCAAATAACTAATGAAAGATTCATAACCACTCTACTTAAACAAACAACTACAGGGTATGGATGAACAAAATATCCCCTAACAACTAAATTACACTAAATTCCTCAAATCCTCAATTGGAATCTATTGTCAACTCAGAATTTCTCACCCCAGACACATTGCCATCCCGATAGCTTCTTTGCTACACTGTGTACTTACCCGCCAAAGTTAATTTTGCTTCTTTGGCAGAATCCTTAAATCTGAAAGACAACTGATTTCTCTCAGAATAGCTCTTTCAACTCATCTCTGTGCTCCTAGGGAATAGACTTTTACTTGTAGATCTCTGTTAGTTTATCTCTATGGCTACAAAAGATGACCGTGACACTCCCGACAGATCTTTTTAGACTGATAGAGTTTGTAAATTTTCCCTCTCTTGATTTACAGCATCTTCAGTAACTAGATTGATGTTTAGATACGTCATACATTTGAATAAGCCTTCCTTTCAGAGACTTATCTCATGTCACGGAGAGAAAGGTGTGGTTTGGGGAAGAAATTGGATCAATAAACAGACGATTGGAAAGTAAACATATAAAGAATGATAATTTTTTTAATTTTCAACCTTGAATAAAAACATTCCCTGGCTACAAAAGGTGACCGTGACGCTCCCGACAGATCTTTTTAGACTGATAGAGTTTGTAAATTTTCCCTCTCTTGATTTACAGCATCTTCAGTAACTAAATTGATGTTTAGATACGTCATACATTTGAATAAGCCTTCCTTTCAGAGACTTATCTCATGTCACGGAGAGAAAGGTGGGGTTTTGGGAAGAAATGGGATTAATAAACAGACGATTGGAAAGTAAACATATAAAGAATGATAATTTTTAAAAATTTCAACCTTGAATCAAAACATTCCTTGGCTACAAAAGGTGACCGTGACACTCCCGACAGATCTGTTTAGACTGATAGAGTTTGTAAATTTTCCCTCTCTTGATTTGCAGCATCTTCAGTAACTAGATTGATGTTTAGATACGTCATACATTTGAATAAGCCTTCCTTTCAGAGACTTATCTCATGTCATGGAGAGAAAGGTGTGGTTTTGGGAAGAAATGGGATCAATAAACAGACGATTGGAAAGTAAACATATAAAGAATGATAATTTTTTTAATTTTCAACCTTGAATAAAAACATTCCCTGGCTACAAAAGGTGACCGTGACGCTCCCGACAGATCTGTTTAGACTGATAGAGTTTGTAAATTTTCCCTCTCTTGATTTACAGCATCTTCAGTAACTAGATTGATGTTTAGATACGTCATACATTTGAATAAGCCTTCCTTTCAGAGACTTATCTCATGTCACGGAGAGAAAGGTGGGGTTTGGGGAAGAAATGGGAATAATAAACAGACGATTGGAAAGTAAACATATAAAGAATGATAATTTTTAAATTTTTCAACCTTGAATAAAAACATTCCCTGGCTACAAAAGGTGACCGTGACGCTCCCGACAGATCTGTTTAGACTGATAGAGTTTGTAAATTTTCCCTCTCTTGATTTACAGCATCTTCAGTAACTAGATTGATGTTTAGATACGTCATACATTTGAATAAGCCTTCCTTTCAGAGACTTATCTCATGTCACGGAGAGAAAGGTGTGGTTTTGGGAAGAAATGGGATCAATAAACAGACGATTGGAAAGTAAACATATAAAGAATGATAATTTTTTTAATTTTCAACCTTGAATAAAAACATTCCCTGGCTACAAAAGGTGACCGTGACGCTCCCGACAGATCTGTTTAGACTGATAGAGTTTGTAAATTTTCCCTCTCTTGATTTACAGCATCTTCAGTAACTAGATTGATGTTTAGATACGTCATACATTTGAATAAGCCTTCCTTTCAGAGACTTATCTCATGTCACGGAGAGAAAGGTGTGGTTTTGGGAAGAAATGGGATTAATAAACAGACGATTGGAAAGTAAACATATAAAGAATGATAATTTTTAAAAATTTCAAACTTGAATAAAAACGTTCCCTGGCTACAAAAGGTGACCGTGACGCTCCCGACAGATCTTTTTAGACTGATAGAGTTTGTAAATTTTCCCTCTCTTGATTTACAGCATCTTCAGTAACTAAATTGATGTTTAGATACGTCATACATTTGAATAAGCCTTCCTTTCAGAGACTTATCTCATGTCACGGAGAGAAAGGTGGGGTTTGGGGAAGAAATGGGAATAATAAACACACGATTGGAAAGTAAACATATAAAGAATGATAATTTTTAAAATTTTCAACCTTGAATAAAAACATTCCCTGGCTACAAAAGGTGACCGTGACGCTCCCGACAGATCTGTTTAGACTGATAGAGTTTGTAAATTTTCCCTCTCTTGATTTACAGCATCTTCAGTAACTAGATTGATGTTTAGATACGTCATACATTTGAATAAGCCTTCCTTTCAGAGACTTATCTCATGTCACGGAGAGAAAGGTGTGGTTTTGGGAAGAAATGGGATTAATAAACAGACGATTGGAAATTAAACTTATAAAGAATGATAATTTTTAAAATTTTCAAACTTGAATAAAAACGTTCCCTGGCTACAAAAGGTGACCGTGACGCTCCCGACAGATCTGTTTAGACTGATAGAGTTTGTAAATTTTCCCTCTCTTGATTTACAGCATCTTCAGTAACTAAATTGATGTTTAGATACGTCATACATTTGAATAAGCCTTCCTTTCAGAGACTTATCTCATGTCACGGAGAGAAAGGTGTGGTTTTGGGAAGAAATGGGATTAATAAACAGACGATTGAAAAGTAAACATATAAAGAATGATAATTTTTAAAAATCTCAACCTTCAATCAAACCATTCCTCTGTACTATCACCAAATATATATAATTCATATCTTGATGGTATATATTTTTGTGCAATGTATGATAACGTCAACTGTTAGTAATCATTGCATGTCTTTTTTCAAAAGAGCAAGTTCATTTTCGAAAACGTATTGAAGTAACTCGTATCCATGGGTAAAGGTGCGAACAATGTGCCGTGGGCGCAGTGACCCAGTTGGCAAGGGCAGCGGGCTAATGATCTGAAAATCACTGGTTCGATGTTCGTCGCTGACAAATCCACTGCCGTGTACACTAATGGTGTTTGGTTCACGTAAAATCTGTCGTGGTTGCAATGTCCTCCAAGTTCTCAAAATTACCTCTGGAGGTGCGGGGTCAAATGTTCTGGTCTCGTCACTTGACTCGACTCAAAATTACGGGACTGGTCCTTTGGCCAAGTCAAACTCCGACCCTTGTGGTGCCAATCAAAACAGGAGCCGCAACTTTCATCACCCATAGCCTTCGGGGTTTGATCTGATGTTTCTGTCGGTCAAGTGGCATAAGCAACAACAACAACAACGTCTCCACACATATTACTTAAGACTTTTTAAACTTCTCATGCATCAAAACTGATAATTTAGAGTTTCAGTGAGAATGTTATGGAGGAAGATGCTTCTAAATGTTAATAGCATCTGATGTAAAGGGATTGTCAAGTTTAACCTAAACTGTAATTATATGACCTAAAGGGAAATTCAAAACTCTGTAAGGAATGGAACTCCTAATAAGAGGTTTTCCCACATGGTCGTGATGACCTGGGGTCTGGCCTCGAAGCCTAGAAGTTTAAATCTTGCTGATAAGAAATTGTCCTTGCAGAGTTACAATTCTGTTAGGAAAAAAAATTGGTGGATCGTTAGGGAGAATGAATATGCATCCTAGAAAAATTAATCAAAATCATTTGCTAAGAAATAAAATAAATAAGTTTAATCAAAACTAGTTGATATAAAAGTCAGCATTTTATGTGTTGATCCCAAGAGAAGGCTGGAGAAGGTTGTTCGAAAGAGAACTTTTAGTATGAGATTTCCTCATATAGCCGAAATTTTATAGCTATCAGGACAGTGGCTTTCAAGTCCAGAGACGTACGAAGTTTCAATCTCGTTTGCTACGGCCATCTGAGTTGAATACTTAGGTGAATTTAAAGAAAATATTAGTTTTGTTTTTCCTATGATTCTACTTAAATAGCATGGCTAATTAATAGCATGAAATATAGCATCAGTGGGATAAAACTCTTATCAAAATAAAATTTTACAACGTTTTATAAAACCTCGTTGTAGAGAGAGTTTACATTATTTCCTGAGCAACACCTTAGTAAAATACTGTTATTGTGCTAGCTGTACTTCACCAACAATTCTACTGTGAATTTAAGTATTCTACCCTAATTAAAACTTATTTATTTATTGCATGTTGATGTAAACACTCCATGATGCTACATTCCATTATAAAATATATTTAAATATTTTTATCCCAAACTATTTCTTTTTCATCCCCTTGCTAACGACTGGTCCAAGCTCTTCTTTGGCCCACAAATAATAAAAAAAAATTGTCTCGGGATATAAAAAGAGTCGTTTTCGCAAACTCAGCTTTAATTATTAATAATCCTTCAGCGCGTGAAAAAGATAATAGGGCTGAATTGTTCCTGTCAATAGCCCTTATCCTTCAGTATTTTCTCATTGTGAGCTCTTCCTAGGTATGTATAATGCAAGAGTAGAGCCTTTTTTTCTAATTCCTCTTTCTCTCTTTCGTCCATTTAGCTCCACTTTATTAATATTTCTCGAATTGAATGCAGCACTGTAATTAGAAAGTAAGTACCTGTAAGTAATAATTAAATTGAGGGTCATTCATGAAATAATTATTTTACGTACCCTGTTCTCTGTAATTAGAATCAATTATTTCTGTTTTTTTGTGTAAATTTTATTAACAGCCTAGATGTCTAGGCGTACTTCAACACGTGTTAAATTAAATATTTTATTCATTTCCAAGGTGACCGGCGCTATCTACTGATGCTGTTTGTTAATTGCCTGTTATTGCATGAATATCAATAAAATCGATAACACAGTCTGTTTTCGTTCAGTATTAAACTTATATTCAATTTTAATCACCAAAGCTGTCTTACATATGGTCGTTTTAGAGTAAATTGCTGTATAAAAGGCGTGTAATATGGAGTAGACCTTCACCAAGCTGTAATGTAATCTATATATATAAAACAGTTCCGTAACTGAGTGACTGGCAAGTAACGCACAGACCAAACCGCTGAACCTAAAGGACTGAAATTAAATTTTGAAGCTGGTTTTGTAACTTTTTTTAGGTTTGCATTTAAAATATTAATCTGAGGGTTATAAAATTTATATCATGTGAAAGATCATAAACATTCCTTTAAAATGAAATCTTTTTCGAATCTTTACCTTCATTTTCTGACTTTTGGTGAATTTTTAAAGATTAGTTTTTAGAATTTAATTTATTAAATGCTGATCACGTGGTTTCTTTTCTTTTTGTAATACTTTAAATTAATTTTGCGTCACGTGCATAACAACGAAATAAATTGACAAAAAAAATATTAAAATACGGTAAAAGATAAAATTTAACCACTAGACTAATTAAGATGGATTTTTTTAAGAATTTAATTCAAATTAGCATGTTTTATGTATATTAAACATACAAATTAATTGCATACATTGGCCCTTGTATTTAATTTGAATATTTTCTTCTACATTGTTTTATCTATAAAAATATCCATTACGATTTTTTATAAATATATTTTTTTGACATTAATTGCATACATTGACCGTTGTATTTCATTTGAATGTACTCCGTAGCGAAGTACGGGTATTCAGCTAGCGTAGTATAAAGGGGTATAATATATAAAATATATATAGTTCTGAATAAATATGTTCTTATACATAAACAGCTGTAACATAAACAATATATATATATTTATTTATTTATTTATTTATTTATTTATTTATTTATTTATATATATATATATATATTTATATATACAGTAAAAATTGTTTATAAGAACACCGGTTATAAAAACATATCGCTTAAAAGAACGAAATTATTAGTTCCCAATTCTCATGTGTAATGATGGATACAAAATCCGGTTATAATAACGTCGTTAATAAGAACATATCGCTTTTAGTGGCCTAAAATTAATTGATTTCTGGGAACATAGATCGCTTATAAGAACATGTTAATTGTGAACGGACGGGATGTAGCAGCACTTTGTTCTTCGAATATTTTATCCATTTTTTTATCTTAAAAAAACCCAACTCTCACGAACTAATTCAGCTGAGGTCAGCCCTCATAAAGTAGGAGTTGCCAGAAAATGTGTGCCTCCAGAAAACCGCCAAGAAAACAAAGCTTGCCAAGAAAAGTGGACCACCATCCATACCCCTAGTGACTGGGACATAATGATCAGACGTGCTGACCCCCGCCATGTCAGTCCCCCAAAACCTCAACCCACCAGTGGAGTCCAACAAGAAAAATTGAGGCCCGAACCAACCCAGACGACAGCAGATGTTCCAGACTGGTGGCTACAAGAAAGTAGGGATGCGACATCGATGTCGATGTTTTGATAAAAACATCGATGTTTTAAACATCGATTTATTGAAGCCGATGTTTTTTTAACATCGATGTTTTGTGCTCGATGTTTTACGTTGTCTCGATGTTTTTTTTTAATGAAAAAGTACCGTAATTTAAAAAAATTACCACGTAGCATAATTTTCACACTCAGTAAATGTAAGTCTGAATTCTGAAAAGGACAAATACAAAAGGGGGAATGATTCCTTAGCAAACAGACAAATGGCAATTAACAACCAATGAACCAATCAGAGCGCTTGGAATGTTCCTGACACTCCAGAACCTTCCATGGGGTTTATTTTACAAATAGTATATACACGAGTGCATCCATTTAAGTCTTTGTTTTGTGCTGGTTTTATATAAGTTGACGTTAATATTATTAGTAAGATGCCTCCCAAAAGTACCGTTTGGAAATATTTTTACAAAACCATTTGACAAACATTTACAAACATTTTGACAAATTGGCGAAATGCAGTATTTGCCTTAAGTCCCTCCAAACTTCTGGCAATACCACGAATTTATCTGGACATTTCAAGGCAAAACATGTCGGTATTTACAACGAGAATTTTGAGTCATCAATGAAGCCCAAAGCAACCAAGTTTTTGTCATTTGTGTCTGCCCAATCAGAGAGTAAAATTAAATCACCCCCTCCCCCCACGACTAACGGAAGT
This sequence comes from Dolomedes plantarius, assembly GCA_907164885.2. Taxonomy (NCBI): domain Eukaryota; kingdom Metazoa; phylum Arthropoda; class Arachnida; order Araneae; family Dolomedidae; genus Dolomedes; species Dolomedes plantarius. The sequence goes on from OU015492.1 coordinate 175,488,210, forward strand.
AACATTAATGTTAGAGATTACTAAACCAGTTTTAAAACATCGATGGATTTTGGGCGATGTTTTATTAGCATCGATGTTTTAATATTGAATATCGATGTTTCAAAACATCGATGTTTTGTTATCGATGTCGTATCACTAGAAGAAAGAGTGCAAGGCATTTACAACCCTTTCTACAGCCGACAAAAGTCATCATAGTCTGTACCTCCTCATATTCAATGATGAGTGCAAAACGTAAAACTTTTACGGTTGAGGAAAATATACGTATAATTTCCAGATTAGAAAACGGTGAAAAAAAATGAAGCATTAGCCAATGAATTAAAGATGAGTCATGCCACGATTTCAAATATTTTTAAAAATAGAGAAAAATTAAAAGAAAAAGATCCGACTAAAAGTAAGAAACTTCGAAAAAGTCCACAGAAGAAGCCCTTTTGCAATGGTTTAAGGAGTGCCAACATTCCCCTAAACGGACCGATTTTGCAAGCGAAAGCAAATGAATTTGCAAAGCTCTTTAAAAAATGTGATTTCGTTTGTTCAACTTCGTGGATCCAGATATTTCGGGAGAGGCATTCAATTGCGTTCGGGAGAATCAGTGGAGAATCGAAGGCCGTGCCACCAGGAGTTTCTGATAACTGGCTTAAAACCGTTTGGACTACGTTAAGAGAAGGCTGTGAAGACCATGAAATCTTCAACGCTGATTAAACTGGCCTATTTTGTAGGATGACCCCGGATAGGACGTTGCGTTTCAAACACAAAAACTGCAGTGGTGGTAATCTTTCAAAAGAAAGAATAGCAGTTATGGTTCCTTCAAATTTAACTGGAACTGAAAAATTGAAGCTTTTATTGATCGGGAAATACAAAAAACCGAGGGCATTTAAAAATATAAAATCGTTGCCAGTTGATTATCATTCGAATTCTAAAGCTTGGATGACAGGAGAAATTTTTGAAAACTGGTTACACAAGTGGGACCAAGAACTTTTTTAAACAAAAAAAAGAGAATTCTTCTTATTGTGGACAATTGCCCAGCCCACCCTCCGGTTCAGGGTCTTCATGCCATTAAATTAACTTTTCTTCCTCCCAAAACAACCTCCGTATTACAGCCTATGGACCAAAGTGTCTTTAAGTCCTTAAAAGTTCATTTCAGGGAGAACTCGATTCTACAGATCATCGACGATATTGAAAATAAGAAAGAACCGAAGATTTCAATACTGGACGCTATCATCATGCTAGAAAAGGCGCGGAATAATGTTAAACCTTTAACGATTTCGAATTGTTTCCGGCATGCTGGTTTTCTAAGGAGTGAAAATCCTTCCATTTTTTCAAATTCAAGACGCGAGAGATGAAAAGCTTCAAGATTGAGTTCGAGATTTGTCAACTGAACAAGATTCACTTCAGGAAAAGGAAGAGATACGTAGATTTGGCTCTTCCAACTCATGGAAATGTAACGGATGAAGATATTGTTGCAGGCGTAAATGCAGAGAATTTTGGCAGAAATGATGATATTGACGAAGGATTGAGGAATGCAGTGAAGAATAGGATTAGTTGTACGAGAGAAACTATTATAAAATTTAAAAGCCAGTCTTTTAATTGCTGGAAGAATAGGTTTATGTAACTGAAGTGACATTGAAACATAGCAGACGATTTAGTTTTGACAAAGAATTACAATCATGAAATACGTGTATATTCTAATTTAGAAAGTCTGAAAGTGGCATTGAAAAGTAGCAGACGATTTAGTTTTGAGAAAGAAATCCGAGCATGAAATATGTGTATATACTTTTTCTATAATAATTATCAGATTTGCTGTGTTTTAATATTAAATGTGTTCTCAGTCCATTCAAACATTATTGATTCTTTTTCTATAATAATAAATCCATTGAAACATTATTGACTAGCTGTAAATTAATGCTTCAAAATGCCCAAAAAGAAGAGAGCAACTTTTAATCCTGCAGATGTAAGGGCAAAATGTCAAAGATTGTTGAGTAATGAGCAATGTGATGAAAAAAATCAGAAGTGCGAGAGTGGGAATGTCTAGTGGGAATGTAGCAGGGGTCCCCAAACTTTTTTTCCCATCGACCCCTTTATAGAATATTTGTCTTCTTATCGACCCCTCCCCCGATTAAGTATTTAACAAAAACATTAAATCATTTTTACATTTCTGATGTTAAGAAATAAGGAGACCTGCATAACATCCCAACGAGAGAATTTATAGTTCCCATATCTTATAAAATCCACCCAATAACATTAACAGAAAAAGGAGATATTCTCCACTGTTATTACATTCTTAAAAAATAATAGCAAAATTGTGGATAGATGAAAATTTGCGTATAGTTCTTAAACCGTACATGTCACATTACGTAAAATACACATTTATCGTTGAAAATATAGCATAAATTATATTGGATGAAAATTAGGGCTTGTGGCGGCCCAGTGGTACAGCGCGCTGGTTTTCGGTGCTGAGGGTGCTGGGATCGAATCCTGGCGTCGCGCCACGAAAAATGCCTCCGTTCGTGTCGTCCTTTCATAGGGGGTAATACTGTCCGCCTATATGGTGCCCCCACAATAAAATGAGCGGTAAAATTGCGGCGTAGTATAGGCGAATGTTTGACGACAAGTGCCTCCGCATTGGTTTAAAAAAATTGGAAGAAAAAACCTCTTGCTGTCTTTTTCACTACTGAATACCTTAAAAATATGTTAACATACCTTTTTATTTAAATAATTGATATTAGTGGGATGGATGTGTCTGAAGAGAAGCAGTAAGATTATTGATATTCGGTTGAAAATTGGTATGTTTTAGTCGCAGATCACCACGAATTCCCAAGTTCAATATGTTCCTCTGTTTTGTTAAAATTGCATTCTCGTGGATAACCTTTTCATTTCCTTTTAGTACTCATAAGTTTGAAAAATATTTAAAATCGGATCGTGCCAGTGAAGATTTAAATAGCTCCATTTTTACTTGAAAGGCCATTATGATTGTTCAAGCTTGAACAATTGTAATGTTTTTTTTCCTTGTATACGCTTTTGTACTTCATTAAATTTCGAAATTTCGGTCAGCCAAATAGAACCAGATGGTTCTTGCATTGCTTTAACTCGTCACATAGTATTGGATGCACATTCCTAAGAAACTGTTCGGATGAGTCGTATAAGTCAACAAACCTCTGCAAACTATCACTTCTTGACAACCACGTTACCTCAATGTGCAAAAGTAATTGTTTGGAGGTTTCATCATTTTCTTCACATAACTTCGCAAACAATCGGGAATTGAGAGGATGAGTTTAAATTTTATTTATTGACCTGATGCACACTTTTAGAGTATCATGAAGTTCTCCACTTAGTTTTTTGGCTACAAGATGTTGCCTGTGTAGGACACAATGAATAGTATGTACTTCAGGAACCTTTTCCTTCAGAAAGACGAGAAATCCTCTGTAACGGCCTATCATAGAAGGTGCACCGTCAGTAGCTACTGCAGTAATATTCCCGAAAGGAATGCTGTGCTGGTTCAAATAATCTTGAAAACATAAAGAAATTGTCTCACCTTTTGAATCAGTTTCAAGATATTTAACAATTAGAAATTCATAAACAGTTTCATTTAAGGATGGGCTATGAAACCTAACATAAGCCATGAGAAGATTTCAACTTCCGGAAGTTGATTTGTCAAGTTGAATAGTAAACTTACAATGCTGGAGCACAGAAAACAAAGTTCTTTCCACATCATCGGCCATTTCCTCAATACGTCGCTGCACAGTACTTGCACTTAATGGCATTCATTTTAAAACTAGTTGAGAGTCTATCTTCCTAACATTTTCAATTACACCTTTTATGGCTGGTATTATAATCTCTTCACCAATAGTATACGGTTTGCCTTTCCTTGATATATTAGGATAGATGCTATAGGATGTCTTCAGTCCTCCCTCTTTATCAACACTAGCAGATGACTTCAAGTATGCATTCAAATTTTTCCAAACTCTAAATTTCTCTTATAGTTTTTTTGAAATAATCAAAGTCTTTGTTTTTCTTATCAGAATGGATCCTTTCAAAGTGGTCTGTCATTTTCACCGGCTTTATAGCATCATTGCTGAAATTTTTGCAGATAATAAGCACATAGGAATAGTTTCATTAGAAAACGATGGTATAAAACCATATTTCAAATACTCCTGTGAATATTGTCTCCATTTCTTTTTAGCATTAGTAGCTGAGATTATGGGTATTAAAACCAGATTTTTAATGTTAAAATACAATACGTTTGCAGCAGAACAAACAGCAGTAGTCAGCGACACAACTTACTCCCACAAGAGCTATAAAGAACTGCCTGCTTTTTCACAGAGTGCAGCGTTTCTACCTCTTGCTAACAATAGATATTTAGAATTGGAAGGAATTATATCTAAATTTTATCCATTCAGTACCATTAGATAGGAAAAAGATAATAAAAAAGTATCTAAATTTAAGGATTTTCGATATATTACGATATTTTCTCTGTATAGGACAAAATATCTACATTTAGATATAAAATTCTTAGAGTAACAACCCTACTAGAGTGTAACAGTGCAACGTATGTCTGTGTATAATGAACCACCAGCGTTCGTAGCATGTTTTCAATACTAATACCGTTGCCAGATGCGTGAAAACAGAGTAACACATGCTGTAAGCAGCGTAGGCTAAGGCAAAACTCAAGCTATAACTAGGGTAGTCAGTAGTTGATCATATCCGTCTTTCGAGTTTTTGTTGGAATATTCTATTTTTTCCCTAGACAGTTTAATTGATCCTCTTTAGTATTAATCAACCCCCTTTCAACCCTCGTGTATCCATCGACTCCCTTTCAACCCCCGTATATTCATCGACCCCTAGAGAACTCTTATAGATCCCAAGGGGTCGATACCGACCACTTTGGGGACCCTTTTTCCAGAGCAAGGAATCAATCAGAATCATACATTATCGCAGATGATAAAAAAGAAACAAAAAAATGTTGTGTACTGGCAAATATTAAAATAATAACAAATTAGTTAATAAATGAATTTTTTATTACTGAAAAAATGAAATTAATTTGTTTAAGAGTTGTTATAACTTTAGAACATCATAACATGAGGCTAATCATTGAAAAAAAATAATAACAGGAACTGAATCCCGAGCGAAGCCGGGAAATAAATCTAGTTGTCAATAATCCTTTATTAGACTTTCTTTTTTGTAGCAAAATTCATCATGCGTGTGACCTGTACTAGAGCCTGTAAGCTCCTGCGTGACCTAATCATGGCAAAAATACCTATTGATATGGGGTTTTCAATAGCTTTCAGCAAATGGATTGCCTCAAAGACACATGAATGAATACAATTTTTCCTGCTTTAAAAGAATTCCTTTACACGTACGTTCCAAAAATAAAATTTAAGGCACATGTATCAATGAATAGGACAATTTGTTGAACCGGAGGGATATAAATAAATAATTTTATATATATATATATATATATATATATATATATATGGTGCCCGGAATAAAGGGCTAAAGTCAAAAACAGTAATTTAAATTTACCAAGTTATTTGCTTTTAAACCAATCGCAGAACGATAATTTCGACTTCAGCCTTTTGTACAAAGAAATGTACTTTTGTATACAAAACTAATAGACTGGAGCCTTTTATACAAGTCAAAAGATTTTTGTTTTTTTATCAATACTAACAAATATATAAAAATCACTTTTTTCTACTTAAGCCCTTTATACCGGGCACCATATATATATATATATATATATATATATATATATATATATATATATATATATATATATATATATGTATGTATGTATGTATTTATATACATATGTATGTAATGTATTTCACCAAAGTACATATTTCCCGTTGTATATTAGGCTTTATATATATATATCTATGCATGTGCTATCTATGAATTTATTGTATTCTGAACTTATAAGTACACTTCTCTGAGTTTAATTATCCAAATCTTTTGACTCATTGATGGTTGATGATTTCCTATTAATAATCCTCGGAATAGATATATTTTGCTAGATGATATATTTTCCTTAGAATATTTTCCTAGATGATATTCACTGTGCTGAGATAATCTTTTTGTGTATATCTAAGCGTACCTTTTATATGTCATCTTCGTCTACTTTCCTCGGCGCTGCTTTTTACGCAGAATCAATGATAAAGATAAATAAATTTATTCAAATTAGAAACATGACAGATGTTCAAAAACGATGCAAAAGTATTAGGACCATTGTATGAGAGGAAAAAAACTTAAATATGTATTCTCGTGTAACCTTTTTTTTTGGGGGGGGGGGGGTTAAAAACCATCTGCTTTATCTCCTTAGCCTTAAATTTTGTTAACATCAATCATTTAATTTTCTAATAATGCTCATAAAAATACAGAAGTTTTGGGGAGAATTGGTTCTTCCTTAAGACAGCTAAACTTTTTAAGCATTTTTCGATGAGGAAAAATTTGAATAATTTACAGATTTTAATGATTTAATACATAAATCAAGCAATAAATCATAGCTGTTGCGGAATATTTTAAATCACGGCCAGTATGTTGGAAAACTGCAATCATTCTCAATTGTTAATTTAACTAACGTTTTATAAACAGTAAAAATTTAATGTCAGGAATATATTAAGGTGTTCTACAGCAAAGAATGTAAATTTATGCGTTGACATATTGTTCACTGTATCACCTGTATAAAATAAGACCGGAATTAAATACCTTGGATTCATGGAGTATAATGTACAGATATATTATTAATGCAATTTAATATACTTTTAAATGGATTGTATTAATTCATATGTGAAACTATACTACGTAGCACTTCCACAACCCTGTGATTTTATGAAGGACATTCCGAAAGAAATGTACGTTGTTTGGATAACAAAAGAGACACGTTTTATTCAAGCGTCCAATTATAGGATGAAAGTATTCACTACATCTCTAGGAAAGAAGAGCTTTTAAATATTTACGATAAAAATGAACTACGGTGAACTGAATATTCACTATGAAATAATACCTGAAAAGTTAATTCTATTTGCACATTTCGAAATCCGAAACAGCTTTCGTTTTCTGAGGCAGAGCAAGAGAACGCTTACAGCGGAAGTAAACGCTGACAGAATTCAGGGTTGATGCATTTTTCTTGCCTTTTTACAGTGTGAGAATTCTCCTGCTCTACTCCTGAAAAAAAAAAACAATTCAGATTTTAAATTTGGGGTTTATTTTCAATTAGGGTTTTACTTTCAGAGTTTTCTTTCATTTTCTAGTAATGAATATTTTGAGGTTTTATTATCCCAGTTAATTTAAATTGCTTGTGGGGTACATCTTCTCTTACTACACCTTAACTATAACCTACAACATAAACTATATCTAATGTTTCATACCCATAAAATAATAAATCACCTTCTATATATGCATAGCTATACATATATATATATATATATATATATATATATATATATATATATATATATATATATATATATATATATATATGGAGAGAGAGGAGGGGGAGTTTTTGTTGGCTCTAGTTTTATCTGCTATGCTCAAATATATTATACAGAAGAAACCCATCTGTTCAAAAAAAATTTATTTGCATTCACAGACATTGAGAAAAATTCCTGACAAAGCATTATTGCATTAAGGAAGAACTGACTGTCTTTCTTTTTTATTGACCTCTAAGATACATATATATTTGAGAAAAAGAGTGAACAGAATATTACTCCAAATAATCCCATCAAAATTCCAAGACAAAGTATCAAGACAAATAAGAGGGGGGAATTTATGTAATTATTTTACAGATTAATTACGCCATAATATACATCACATTCTAATTAAATATTGTTAAATGTAAATGAATTTTTATATGATTTCTATTTAATATCGGTCAAGTCGTATGCCCCAGGCAAAAAGGTGATACTCCATATTAAAATGACAGTACTTATAGTAGTCCAGAAGTGGGAGTTGAAC
>OU015492.1:175501156-175503656 GCA_907164885.2 Dolomedes plantarius
GCCTTTTATGCAAACGTTCGTTGGCGGTGTGGCGGTATTGGTGTGTTTCAACAAGGTCTTGCTACATGCCAAAATTCTAAGCTAGTAAAGAAATTTTTTGAAGAAAATAAATTAACAGTTTTGGATAGGCCTGGTAATTCTCCAGATGTAAATCTCACCGAAAATTTGTGGAGCATTGGGAAGAGACGTGTGAGTAAGATGGACTGCTCAACCAAGAGAAAAATGATAGAGAATGTCATAAAAGTCTGGTTTCATGATGACGACAAGAAATATTTATGGTCTAAATTATTGGAATCCATGCCAAACAGTGATCAGGATATTGTTAAAGCTAGAGGAGGGCATATTTAGTTTGCACAATACTGTATATATATATATATATATATATATATATATATATATATATGTATGTATATTGTGAATATGCAAATACATAAAAATATATGTGTGCGTGTGTGCGTCTACAGAAAAACCGAATAGATGTCAACACATTTTTTAAAACCCACTAAAAAGTCATAATGTGCATAGTGCGTAACTCTGCCCCATTTATGACACCTTAGATTACACCACTATTTAACACAAAATTCACACAGAAAACTGCTTTCTTTGTAAAAAAATATGAATATTTTAAATAAATTTAAAGGTGTCTTACCCGTGTTTAAATTTTTACGGTCACCAATCCTCCCATTTTTATTACTTTCACCTTCAGATATGTTCATTTCTCATCTTTCTAAAGCTGAGTTCTGTAACAACCTCATAAACGGAAAGGAAAATATTTTAATTTTTTGTCGTACGCGAAGGCAGTCTGAGAGAATATTTCGAAGTCATAAAAGTATATGACGTTGATATTTGGCATATAGTTGAAAAAACTAAATAAGTAAAATCTTAAAGAATAAACTTTTCACTACCAACACTTTATGTTTGCAGTGCAAATATATGCATAAAAACAAACATAAAAGTGATAATATGAGTCCTTATGGTATATAATATTAGTTTATGTTTCATGGGCAGAGTGTAAAAGCTGAAAAATATTTTATGATTTTATGTTAGCCTTAAAAAATAAATTTTTGACATGGTAAAAGAAGATTATAATGATTGTTTTCAATTTGTTTAAGTATATTAATAGAATATCATCGTAAATTGGACACTTGTTGTATCGCCCTTGAAACATTATGATTAAGAAATACACATACATATGGTTATATTTGTTTCTGCATATATATATATATATATATATATATATATATATATATATATATATATATTCATGTGTGTGTGTGTGTGTGTGTGTGTGTGTATGTATACAGGTGGTTATCAAAATAATGGTACCACTAAGAAACATCATAAAAATCTTCATTAATACGGCGCAGAATCATCTTTTCCATGTAATACCACCTGATTCACCTTGGAATTGGATTATACAAGTCATGAATAGTGGTTAAGAATATATTATACCATTCTTCAGTGAAAAATCGTGAAAGTTCCTGTAGAGATGCTGTGGTGGATATCGATACCGTTATCTATCCGCTTATACAGATCACAATGGTTGGATGATATATAGTAGGGGGGATTGTACAGGGCAAGATAAGATATTTGACGTCATTTTCATGCTCTTCAAACCAATACTTGATAGATTTAGCTGTATGTATAGGGGGATTATCATCCTGGAGAATTGCATCTTCTGCAAGAAAAAATGCTTGCACCATAGGATGGACTAGTTGAGCTAAAATTTCGACATAGACCTTCCCATTCAATCTCTCTTTTAGGGTTTTAATAGGGCCTGAAGAAAACCATGAGATGCAATCCCAAACCCTGATAGATCTATCACCATGACTGACAGTTGAGACGAGACACCAGAATCTTACACTTGTGTAGGTGTACTCCAGACATACGCACATCCTGTTGCGAGGAAAAATGTGAACAAGGATTCGTCGGACCAAACGCCGTTGTTCTACATATTACTCGACCAGGATTTGTGCTCGTGGCAACATTGTGGGCGATATTTTGTATTGGCATCTATTATGAGTGGTTTTAGAATAGCTACTTTTCAGCAAATGCTTTGTTTGTGAAGTTCCCTTTTACCTCTGTTGGTTGATATCGGAACATGCACATGTAGATTGAGTTCTTCGATCATTTAGTTGCAATTGTTTTTTTTTTCCTGTCACAATATTCTTCAATACCTCGTCCGTCTCTTTCACTCAGCTCTCCCTTACGTCCACTATTCCGTTTGGCAAAGGATGTTTTTCCGTGCACTCTGTATGCTATCAGGACTTTCGATACCATAGCTCGAAATACACCCATTAGCCTGGGGGTTGCAGTAACAGATACTCCAATTTAAACTCGCTCAAACAATTTGCCCTTTTCGCAAGGTCTGCAAGGTTTGATATTTTACGCTGTTCCCCCAAAAGCACGATGCCCTTAGCTTCATTACTGCTACCTGACAGAAGAATAATACATGTACTATATCGTATAAAAAAATACCGGTGGCCAGACTTATTTTTTA